>VXAV01004010.1:55701-71203 GCA_013399715.1 Alectura lathami
TTTGAATTTTATACGTATAGTGTAAAAAGTCTCACTGGAACCACCAGATGTGTTGGTGTGTTACCAGTCTGAACAGTTAATGTATCTTGAAAAAGCTAGAAATAGAAAGGAACCCATATGTATATATGTATAAACAGAGACAACAATAACAAAAAACACATCAATAAACATCCACAGATAAAGAAGGAGATTTATTTTGTTTTGAGTGAAATGGATGAAAAAATTGGTATGCTTAATATAATGCTTTATTGTTCCACAGCTCTGAACTACAAGTTTTCACTAAGGAGAGCACTTCTGAAAAACAAAATAATTTGGATATTAAGAAGAAAAATAAATTTTGTCATACAATTAGAATATTCAAAATGCAGAAGTGATAAAAATTTAAAGTGAAGTTTTCCTTATGGACCAGTTGTTGACTATCTTTTAGAGGATTTTTGTATTCAGTGCTCGAAACAGCATTCTGTACCTGAAATAGCTCACTGGTCTCCCCAGACATGCTGTTTCCACTGGTTTTCTCATTGTTACGCAAAGGGCTAGCTAGTCAAGGTCAGTGCTCTAGCATATCACCTACAGGAAAATCACCACCTCAAGATCACTCTGTTTTGGGGCTGGTATAGACGGGATAACTCTGAAAGCTTCTGCCGAGTAAGCATTTGAGGGAAGAAAGTATTCCCTTGATTTTTTTTTTTTTTGTCACCTTTCAAGAACACCATTTACTTGAAACTTCTCCCTATATTTGAATTTTTAACATCTTCCAGAAGATGGATATAATTCTATCAGAAATACTGACTGAGTACTATAGTTGAAAAACAAATAAAAATTACTGCATTGTTGGTTTAGAAAATCGTGGTGTAGACTGTTGTGTTAAAACCTCAGTAGGCAGCTGCACAGTCACTGTCCCCAGGTGGAAGAATCAAAAAGGTAAAAGTGCAAGAAATCATGAGTTGAGATAAAGACAGTTCATTGGGGTAAACAAAATGCTACGTGTACAAGCAAAACAAAACAAGAAATTAATTCATAACTTCCCGTCAAGTAAGCAGATTCAGCCACTTCCAGGAAAGCAGCACCCATCACATGTAACAGTTTCTTGGGAAGAAAAATGCCATTACTTCAAATGTCCCCCTCTTCTTCCTTCATTTTTGCGTCATGCTGAGTATGATATCATGGAATATCCCTTTGGCCAGCTGGGTAATCTGTGCTGGCTTTGCCCCCTCCCAGCTGCTTGTGCACTCCCAGCCTTCTCTCTGGCAGGACAGTATGAGAAGCTGAAGAGTCTTTGATTCAGAGCAGGAGCTACTCTGCAAAAACTAAGATATCAGTGTGTTATCACAACTATTTACATCAAAAATCCATAGCAGGGCATCATATGAGCCTCTACAAAGAAAATTAACTATATTCCAGCCAAAAACATAATAGTGGTGCAGACCACAAAAACAAAAAATAAATAATTTTCAAAAAATCAGATTTACACTCATCATAGTTAGAAGTTTCCAAATGGTATTTTGAAAGACAAATAAGGCACATATTTGTCACCTCACAGTGCCTGAGGAAGGAAGGCTATTTTTCTGAATTTACATCAGTTATAAATCTGCCTTCAACATTATCATCCTTTTCATTCCACTGTCATCGTGATTTCCTCCACTTTTTTTGATGTGATATTCAGTCAAATGTTATGTACAGTTAATTATGTGTAACTATTTCACTGAACTGTCAGAACATTAAAATATGTAATGATTTTAGAAAATCCATTTAATGTTCAACAAGAAAAAATATGACCAAAATGCCTGCAAAAACATTCATGCTAATGATGGCCATTGTTCTTTTCTGTTGTTGTTGTTGTTAATGACATAATAAAAGAATTTTATCTTCATTTGACATTCACATGTAATTTGAGACTGAATTTTTTTTTTTGCATTTATTATAAAATCTAGAAAGAAGCAAGAAGTAATATACACCCTGCTGGTTGCTTTTAAAATTCTGCACAACTCACTGAAAAGGCTTCTTTGGATATTTCATAAATGCAAACTGCAGGATGATGGATTACAGACAAACCGTTTTACTTAAATAAAAGGATTTGTATTTCCATCCTTGTAAAATCAAATATATATCTATCCTTGCATTCAAAATGCAACTACATGAGGCCCTGATCTAATATGATCTAAGCTGTTACTGCTCATAAAAAAGGAATGGACCTGATGATTACCTAGAGTTCCTCTGAACTTAAGCTATTATATGGCTATAAGTTCTTTATGGGCTATGACTTAACCATACATGTCTCATTCACATTAGTTCATCTATCACTGTGCCCCCATAAGTTGAAATTACAGTTTTGTTTAGTTTTGCTTGGGATCAATCTGCATGGAATATTTTCAAATTACTTGCAAAGCTCCCCAGATTAGACTTTTCACTGAAACAGGATAGTATAGCTTCTGAGTTATTTAGAGCAATCATTAAAATAATCATCGGGCAGTTCATAAATACAGACTTGAACAAGTGAGAGGAAATATTAATTGGGTATCTCTGTGGTTCAGAGTACTCTATAAGGAATAATTAAATACTGTTTCAGTTGCTGAGCTGTTTTGATGGATGCAAATTTACTTGCTAGATTAAATGTGTTTTGTTTAATACACATTGTTATTTAAAATATGGGACAAAGCAACCCACTGATTTAGCAGCCAACGTCTAGACAGATTTTTATTCCTTCTTGTAACATTCTACTAAAGCAATATTGCTTCCCAGATCATGAACCAAGGCCAGTACTGTGGCTTGCATTCATAACTGCAGAAGTCCTCAGTGAGAAGTTGGCACTAAATTTACTTCAGTAAAAATGTGATGAAGCAAGTGGCAATCTGTGGGGATGAATTTTTCTGTTGCAACAATTTGATCCTATTGGCTTTACCTCCAGCTAACTAGGAACAAAATGTCAACTTCCAGACATATTAAGTAATTATCAAAAGGATGCATTCAGAAATTTCCCCTGTAGTGAGGATTAAGAACTTTGAGCAAGTTCATCTGATGTCAGCACACATCACAATGAGAAATGAATTTCCAGATTTCCGTTAAGACACCATTGCTTAGTGACAGCAAAAGGAGCACACCAGCAATGCTAATTACACTAATAATCCTACTAAGTAGGATAATATATATTCACGCTAATGAAGATTTAGCATACATCAAAACTCAGAGGGAAGCATGGTATGACATTCTGGAAAATACAGCTGAAAGGATAGAACATAACTCCCTCTGTCTTAGGAAATTCTTGGGTATTTAGTGATTTAGCTCATAAAATGCCTTAGTATCAAGTTTTACTAGGCAGGGGCTGTGTTTATTTGTGGATAATTAATCTGCTGAATTTGTTGAATAAAAGCAGAGGCTAATTTGATAGCTACCAACCTTAGAAAAAATTTTAGTTTTCCGTCTAGGAAAGAGAAAGCTAGCAGATTTTAGAACTTACTACAACAACGTACAAAATCCTACAAAGATAGTATATAAATTTAGAGGTGGTAGTAAAAGCTTTGTTTTCAAACAGCAATATTAATATTAATATTCCCTCCTTGACTGCCTTCTGTTTTTGAATGTCTATATTATTTGCTAAGTTGACACTAGAAATGTATTGTCACTTGTTCTATGTCAAGCTGTTGAATCTAAAAGATGTGTAGCCATTACTTGTATTAGTAGGTTTGTAGTTGCATCTATTAAATGTGCTTGTTGAGTAGCAAGCATTTAGAAACACCATGATCAGTAAGTTTTAAGAGTAAACAACACAGAAGTCAGAAGAAAACTGTTCAGTTTTGTGGTCCTCACCACAAGTAGGACATTCAGGCACTGGACTGTGTCCAAAGAAGGGCAGTGAAGTTGGTGAAGGGCCTGGAGCACAAGTCTGATGGGGGGCAGCTGAGGGAACTGGGGCTGTTCAGTCTGGAGAAGAGGAGGCTCAGGAGAGACCTTACTGCTCTCTACAGCTACCTGAAAGGAGGCTGTAGTGAGATGGGGGTCGGCCTCTTCTCCCAGGTAACAGTGATAGGATGAGAGGGAACGGCCTCAAGCAGCGCCAGGGGAGGTTCAGGTTGGATATTAGGAAAAAATTATTCTCAGATATAGTGGTTAGACATTGGAACAGAATGCCCAGGGAGGTGGTGGAGTCTCCATCAGTGGAGGTGTCCAAGAATCATGTGGATGTGGCACTTAGGGACATGGTTTAGAGGGCATGGTGGTGTTGGGTGATTGTTGGATTTGGTGATATTAGAGGTCGTTTCCAACTTTAACAATTTATGATTCTATGATTCTATGAAAAGTCCAATCTGTATTTTTCAAATTCTCGGTGTGAGCAACTAAGGAAAAAAATCTTATCCAGAAGAAGCCCTGCAATTTCAAATACTGCGCTGCTAATTGGGTATCTGCCCCAAGCTCTGAAAACCATCAGGGATCCTGGAAGACCCAAGGAAGTCACTGTCAATACAAATACCTCTGCTGCTTGCAGCATTTCAGCTATAGAACATTGCTTGACGGAGCTTGCCTTCCTCTTTCTACCAGCTCATTTAATTTCCATTGTTAAATCCCAGTGGGAACTTGGGGTCACAAACTCAGTTTTCCAGAAGAATGGAATAGGTAAGTATTCCAGTGGTTGCTGTTCTTGCTTTCTCTTTGGAAGATGTAATCACAGGAAGATCAAAATTAAACAGCTCCAGAATTTGTAACAAAATATGAATTTTTGTAGGTAAATAACACCAGATTTCAACCATCGTTACCACAGCAGCATAGCCAAGGCACAGGTATGAGAGGACGTGGCCACCATTAGTGGGTGGCAGAGAGAAGTCTATTCAACAGAAAATACTAATACAATTTGGAACTGATAGGTGCATGCCTCTGATATTCTGTTTCTAAATGCAGTACTAGAGCTGTAAATAACAGAAAGATGCAAACTGTAGAAATAGATCTGCATGGTATTTCTTGGATGAGGGGAAGAAAACATCTGCATTTTTAAAGATGCGTGGCTTTAAATTCATACTTCACATAAATTCAAATACTGTGCAGAGAGTATATTTAAAGCATGCCTTTTTTTTTTTTCTTTTTTTTTTTTTTTCCAAAAATGAAACTGATTTAAGGCCAAGGTCTATATTTTTAGTAACTTGAGGATGTGTTCTGTCCTCAGAAGGAAGAGCTTATCTATGACAGTATTTATGCATTTGAGGAATCTCAGAACAGTTGTAATTTTGCAACATGGCATGGTATAGCATGGATGCTACCACACTGTCATTGAAGCACTTTTACAGCAGAGATCCATAGTGGAATTTTTGCTCTTCATTTTGGTTTATGATTTCAAAAAACTACAAGTGTGGTTTTTTGAAACGGGATAATCATCCCCAATATATAAAATAACTACTAGTGTTTTTCTATGTTAACGTACCTAACAAATGGAAGTCGTTTACCTATTGTTGGAATTTGTATCAGTTTTGGACAAAAGATTACATGTGTTATCATATTTTGAAAATAAAAAGTGGAAAAGAAACAAGTAAAAAATCTCCAGTGGTTTCATCAATCATCTGAAGGCTGGGTTCTCTTCAATAGAAACTAAATACTTATTAACTGCAATCATTTTTCCAAAGGCATTATGGATCTTACTGGCCCCTTGAGGATCAACTGGTTGGATTGTGTAATAGCTCCTGGCATGGCTCATGGGGTTCATAGATGTTTTAAAATAGTAAAGGCTGTTTTTTGTTAAGTCTCACAAGATTTTAGCAGTTGTGGTTCAAAATATACTTCTTCAACTGAGAAAAATGTAAGTTTCTAAATAGGAAATACACTTACATATTAAAGTTTGGCTTTTTCCTTGCCATTCTGTAGGAGAAATTCCCTTATGGTTATGATGTTGCTTTTTATGGCTTATCTTGCAAGTAATACTCTCTTCAGGCTAGAAAATTAAAAAAAAAAAAAAAAATGTTAGTATCAGAAGGAGAGTTTGTTTTGAGTCATTTTGAACTGTGTTCCTAGCATATATTCTCTAATCTGGTTTTTAAATTCCCCCCACTGTTTCACTGCAAGGTCCATTCCAGTATCTGGCCAAACATCACGATACAGAAACAGAAGCTAATAATGACTGCTGAAGCAATGAATTTTGAAGGATGCAGCTATGGGAAAAATATGTCTATTTTACAATTTTATTTGTTCTTCAAGTAAACTTTGAATAAAGAAAAATAGTTGTCATTGAATGCTGGGATGATCACCATCATAGCTTTAAAAATATCCAAAAATCTGTACCAGACTGAGGTACAGACAAGGAGATGAGTGACTGGAGAGCAGCCCAGCAGAAACGGCCCTGGGGGTGCTGGTGACAGCAGGCTCAGCATGAGCCAGCAGTGTGCCCCAGCAGCAAAGACAACATACCACATTTTGGGGTATTTTAAACACAACATAGCCAGTCAATCAAAAGAGGTAATTCTGTCACCGTATTTAGTGTTGGTGCAGCCTCACCTTGAACACTGTGTGCAGTTTTAGGCTCCACAATACAAAAAGGATTGTAAGTTTTTTGAAAGCATCCAGAGAAGAGCAACAAAGCTGGTAATAGGGCTGGAAGGCATGTCCTGTGAGGAAAGGCTCATGACACTTGAGTTGTCTAGTCTGGAAAAAAGGAGGCCAAGAGGTGACTTCACTGCTCTTTGCAACTCCCTGAGGAGGTGCCAAACTCTTTTTCCTGGTCACCGATGACAGGATGTACAGAAATGGCACAAATCTGTGGCAGGGGAGGGTCAGACAGGAGATTAGGAGAAATTCCTTTACCATGAGGGTGGTCAACCGCTGGAACAGGATTTCTAGGTGATTGATGCTCCATGCCTGTCAGTGTTCGAGAGGCATTTGGATAATGCCATCTGTAATATTTTTTACTTTTTGTTAGACCTGAAGAGGTCAAGCAGTTGGAAAAGATGATCTTTGATGGTCCCTTCTAACTGAACTAGTGTATTGGATACTGTACTGTTCTGTTCTGTTCTGTTCTCTGTTCTATTCTGGACTTAACAACATACAAAATTATATCTGAATTCAAATTGATTGATTTTACACCATCAATATCTTCTTTAGGTAGCAGTCAATAAAGAACACATTCATGAATTCTCTCCTACTGTTCACCTCTTAGATGTGAGATTTGACTGTCATTCACAGACTGATAACTGGGTGATGAAAAGATGTGAAGTGTTATGGGACCTGGTGGTCAACAATGCAGAGGAGTGCGTTACAGAGGTTAAGACTGGGGGCAGCCTGGGCTTTAGCAACCGTGCCCTGGTTGAGTTCATAATTCCAAGGAATATGGGCCTGGCAAAGAGCAAAGTCAGGACCCTGAACTTCAGGAGAGCAAACTTGTGGCTGTTTAAAAAAAAAAAAGTAAGGCTGTGTAATAAAATAAAAGGTAGAACTCGAGAGTTAAGATAACAACTGGTTTACTGAAGTAGCTAAGGAACAAAAGATAACAGAAATGCAAAAGGAGTGTAAAGGTATTGGGACAAGAAAACTTAACAAGAGCAGTTTTCACCCACGTGCCAGACGATGACCAGAAGCAGCCCCCAAACTGCGGCTTTCATGCCCTGCCCCCCCCCAACACCACTTTCCCCGGAGAGCAGGAGGAGGGCCATGATGTGATGTATATGGTATGGAATACCTCATAGGTCAATTTAAGTTAGTTTCCCTAACTCCATTCCCCACCCCCCCCCCACCCCACAACTTCCTAAAATCCCTTCTCTTTCATCACTTGCAGATTCGACTATGCTAAAAATCATGACAATGGGAATCTCCTGGGAAACTGTCCTTAGGGACATAGGGACAGAGCAAAGTTGGCAGCTCTTTAAAGACACCTTTCTGAGAGCAAAAGAGCTCCCTATCACCCAGCATAAGAAATCAAGTAGAGGAGGCAGGCAACTGGCATGGCTGAACAATGACTTGCTGATCAAACTGAGGGAAAAGAGGGAGATGCACAGCCAGTGGAAGAAGGGATGTGTGGCCTGGGAAGAATTCAGGGATGTCATCCAGATGTGTAGGGATGGGATCAGGAAAGCCAAGGCTCAGATGGAACTGAGCTTGGCAACGGATGTGGAAAATAACAAGAAAGGTTTCTACAGCTGCACTGGTCAGACAAGACAGGTCAAGGAGAGTGTGCCCGCTTTGATAAATGAGAAGGCTGAAATGGCTTCATTGGACATGGAGAAACCAGTTCTTTGCCTCCGTCTTCACTGGCAGTCAGGCTTTCCATATCTATGACATACATGAACAATGTACCCCCAGTCAGGGGCTGCAGGAGCAAAATCCCTCCCACAGTAAGCAAAGACCAAGTCTGAGACCACCTCATGACACTTATGGGGCCAGATAACATGCATCCCAGGGTCCTGAAGGAAATCACTAATATGGTTACCAAGCCATTCTCCATCAATCATACTTGAAAATTCATGGCTGTCAGGTGAAGTCTACGGAGACTGGAAAAGAAAAAAAAAAAAAAAAAAAAAAAAAAAAAAAAAGGAAATATCACTCACATTTTTAAGGAAAGGAGAAAGGAAGACCCATGGAACTACAGGCTGGTGAGCCCCACATCTGTGCCTAGGAAGGTCATGGAGCAGATCCTCCTAGAAGCCATGTCAAAGCACATACAGGACAAAGAGGTGATCCGAGACAGCCAGCATTGCTTTACCAAGGGCAGGTTGTGCCTGACCAATCTGGTGGCCTTCTATGATGGAGCAACAGCATCTGTGGACAAAGAAAATGCAACAGATGTTGTCTACCTGGACTTGTGCAAGGCCTTTGAAGTGGTCCCTCAGCATATCCTTATCTCTAAACTGGAGAGATATGGATTTGATGGGTGGCCTGTTTGATACACAAAGACCTGTTTAGATGATCGTAGCCAAAGGGTGTGGTCAACTGCTCTACGTCCAGGTGGAGGCCAGTTACAAGTGTGTCCTTCAGGGGTCCATCTTGGGGCCGATGCTCTTCAACATCTTAATTGATGACTTAGACTGTGGGATCGAGTGCACCCTCAGCAAGTTTGCTGATGACACCAAGCTGAGTGGTGCAGTTGATACCCCTGAAGGAAGGGATGCCATCCACAGGGACCTGGACAGGCGGGAAAAGTGGGCCCACGAGAACCTGATGAGGTTGCAAGGTGTTACACTTGGGTTGAGACAATCCCAGATATATACATAGACTGGGAGAAGAATTCTGTGAGAGGAGCCCTGCAGAGAAGGTCTAGGGGGTCCTGGTGGATGAGAAGCTGGCCATGAGCTGGCAGTGTGCTCTTGCAGCCAGGAAGGCCAATGGCATCCTGGGCTGCATCAAGAGAGGGGTGGCCAGCAGGGTGAGGGAGGTGATCGTCCCCCTCTACTCTGCCCTTGGAAGGTCTCACCTGGAGTACTGTGTCCAGGCCTGGGGACCCCAGTACAGAAAGATATGGCTTTCCTCTGGACCTGTTCCAAGGTGTAGCTCAGGATGCCATTGACCTTCCTGGCTGCAAGCGCATACTCTTTGCTCATGTCCAGCTTCTCGTCCACCAGGACCCCCAAGTCCTTCTCCACTGGGCTGCTCTCAAGGAGTTCTTCTCCCAGGCTGTACACACACCTGGGATTGCCCCGACCCAAGTGCAACACCTTGCGACCTCATCAGGTTCTCGTGGGCCCACTTTTCCAGCCTGTCCAGGTCCCTATGGATGGCATCCCTTCCTTCTTTATTCTGTTATGTAACTTCTTTCTTTAATAGTCTTGTTTTTTAACTCAAAAAACAGTGACTGAGACTTCATGTAGACTTCATGCTCAGGTGGGCTTTAATATTTCATTTCATATAACGAAAAGTTATTAAGACTGTGTTGAGGTTCACACATAGTTCAGCTCCAGTATTTCTTTTCTGGGGAATGTAAGGTGAGGTAGAGAGCTGCTTATCTCCTAAAACAGATTTTCATTGTTTCTAGAGCCACAGCTATTACTGAAACCCAGAAGGTTTTCTGTGTATTAAACAGAGGATTATCTATGGAAGAGATAGCAGAAATTTGATTTGTAGAGGAGAGAAGACTGAAAGGTTGATTGCTCGGTTTCCATACTAGCAGCTGTTTATGACATACTGGTTGAGAGTTCCTCTAAAGTGGGAAAAATTGCATCTGTGACAGGAAATAACTTATCTTGCAACAAATCTTTGTCTTGCAGTTGTCATGACTGTGAGAGTGCATTAACTTTTGTACCAGATAACCAAATATGTCAAAAACCTGAGTCAGAGAAGAAAAGCTTAACAGACCAATCATTCATGGCCTAAATGAAAGCAGGAATTGTTGAGCTTCTACCTGTTTTCTCCCTAACCTCTTTCTTTTCAGCATTTTTTCAGTTTAGAACTTCTAGTGAAAAGCATTGCTCACAAAGATTATTTTATGCTTTCTTAATTATCTGTCCTACCCTACCCTAAAAACTGTGTAGATAACTCATTCTAATCAGTGAATGTTAACAATGATAATGTTTGTTCTTTTTGAGTTTTCACAGGAAAAACACCTTAAGAGAAGGAGGAAAGAAGCATGGCTAAAGATCTCATATGCCTTCACTGCGGTATTTGTGTCAATAAGTAAGTAAAAAGGATTTTTTTAGACATACTCTCTTCAAATTAGACTTTCATTTAAGGGCTTCTCTTGATACGCACTTCTTTCCTCCCTAGTGAATAGGGTCTGTATATTGGAAGTATTCTGATGAATGTATCATGAAAGATCACAGTAAAATCTTGAAAATAACATTTTAATTTAGAATAATGATGCAGTCTGGACCAGTCCTTTTAAAGCATGCCCCTTTCTTGTTTCAGAGCTGTATTAATAGCTCTCTTAAACTTGATAGCAGCAAATGCGCTCATGTTTTCAAGTCATTTTTCTATTTTGTAGATAGAGGCCAGAGTTTAGTGCTGTTCTCTGAGCTGTATTTGTTTATCCAAGTCCCTCATTTCATATACCTTAACTATACTTTTCCATTAACAGAGACAATAAATACCATGAACATGTTTGTTGCATGAGAATTGACTGCAACGCATCTAATACTGACAAATATATAGGTAAAACTGAGTCCTGGATATGAAAGCATTCCAAAATATAAAATTCACAAATTCTAATGTGGTATGTACATGATCATTGGACGTCAGCTTGAATTCTGAAGTGATATTGTTTGCTTCAATTTTTCAGTTTAAAGTAGTAACATAGCAAGATTTTCCTTGTTACTTCTGTCCATAATCTAATTCCTCTACTAGACTTCTATGTAGCATTTTGGATGTACTCCATTATTGCAAAAGTTATGTATGGGTATGTTAACCATTCAGGTCATCCTAATTTTTAAAAAAAAAAAAAAAAAAAAAAGACAGATGAAAGTTTCTTCTGTGCTTCAGAGAGTTCAGATTGTGAAATATACTGCGAAATGACAGAATGCAACAATCTTGCTGTTTAGTGAGTCAGTGTATATTGAAAGTGACACCACTGCAGATGTATTGTGTAGTACTGGAGTATTTTGATCTCACTGCATTTGTAATATAGTTAAAATTTCATTCTTAACTTGGAATTTATTTTCCCCTTCAAACAGGATTTCTTATTAACATGAGCAGCTTTTTGTGTTACACAGTTTGCAGAAAGATCAGAAAAGTTTGGATGTTGATGCAGATGTCTCTGTCTCAGCAGAACAAACTGGGCGTCAGGATTGTCTATCTGCTATGCTCACACACTGGTTACAGTGGGAATTACTGTGAAGAGGAAAGAAGAAAGTTGAGGATGGTGAAGGCGAGGACAGAAAAAGACAATACTGGATAATCTGGCAATGAAAATGGAGAAATGGGTCTGTCAGGGAATGCAAATCTAAATGCCAGCTGAGTCCCTCAATCTCCATATGCATCTCACAGTTCATGCAGCAACAGTCCCCACATAGGATCAGAAGGAGGCTGTAAGGTCAAGGGAGCCATGTGCTATGCAGCCATCAGTGGTGTTGCACAGTGCCAAATGAGTGCATTGCAGCTGCTGGGGAAATACATTGCCATTTTTGAAACGTATATGTCATTCCTTTAAAAGCCTAAATTTGCTTTTAGATGCACATTGCTAAATAGTTTGAAAACATGAAAAAATGCAGCTTAGTGTTGTATGTGTCATTAGACTTATTTTTGTTTAGGCTGGTATCTGTTCCCAGAATGGCTCTTATCCTTCCTCACTGTCTCACTGCATGATATATTGAAATAGGAAAGTTAGGTAAGCAGAACCTCTCCCTACATACGGATATGCATTTATGAACTCAAGATTTTTGGGAAATGAAGCAGTGACATCCCTTTCTGCAAATATTCCAGGCTACTGTAACATGTTCCCTACTGCTACATATTAATGGTAGAAAACAAACCAACAAACAACAAAATCTCTCAGGGCATGCTGGCTGTCCATGGCTAGTGCATTCCAAGCAGAATTAAGGAGGGGATTCTAGCAGATTTCAAATAACTCTTTTTCAAAACAGAGCTTACTATCTAGCTCCTGTTTATGGCATTTCTCTGCTAATTTGCATCAACAAAATGTCACATGTTCTGTTGGTCCTGAGTTGCTAGAGATTTTAAGTGCTTCTAGCCGCAGTCTGTAAATAACTCCAGCTCTGTGACATTCTTTAGTCACCAGAACATATAGTCTAGATCATGTATTCTACATTTATAAGCGTAGACACACATATTGTTACCTACATCAGCCTGACATCTTTGTTTGTATTTAATACCTTGATTTATGGACATGTGTTATGAAAGGCTGTCCAGGTAGAAGGCACCTTTAACTATACACTACCTGCTTCCCTGATGAAATATATATGAGACAAGTAAGTCTGGAGGAAAATATTTGGATTTCTCCTCACAAAATAGTTGCAGCAAAAAAATGGATAAATAAAATGAGTAAAATAATAAGCATGTTGTAATATGTATTTTATCTGAGCTACTACTTTTTAAATGTTCTCACTCTCAAGAATATAATCATCATTTTTATAATAACCTTCCTGAACTTTTCCTAACTTCACAGGCAATGAAGCAAAATTAAAACACACTAATTAATGTATGCTTAAAAATTAGCCATTGCTGAACTGGGGCCCTGCTTGGAGGACAAGTAGGAGGGCATGAAATACATGAATTTGTCTTTGTCTTTGTTTTTAACCCTTACCTAGTGCCTATATTGTATGATTGTTTTTTGATGTTTTTTATTTTATAGAAATTTGATTAAATTTTCTGATTCTCTTTATTTTCAAAAGGGATAATAGAAAAGCATTTGGGGAAAATGTTTTAGCAGGATCTGTGAGGAGACAGTACAGCATACTCTGCAAACTCTCTGCAGGACGATATCTCAGCCACAGACTCTATTGACTTCGACCTTCCTTAGGACTGGCAACTTTGAATGCTACCAGATCTGCACTGATTCTTAACCTTTCTAATAAGACACATCAAGATATTGAACAGTGTGGTTTGATGGGTGATCAAGTCATGCAATCATAGAACAGTAGAATCATTAATATTGGAAAAGACCTCTAAGATCATGTAGTCCAATCATCAACCTAACACCACTATGCCACATCCACCACATGTGGATGTGCCACATCTACATGTTTCTTGAACACCTCCAGGAATGGAGACTGCCACCTGCCTGGGCAGTCTGCTCCAGTGTCTGACCACTGTATCTGAGAATAATTTTTTCCTAATATCCAACCTGAACCTCCCTGGGTGCAGTCTGAGACCATTAACTCTCATCCTGTCATGGTTACCTGGGAGAAGAGGCTGACCCCCATCTCACTACAGCCTCCTTTCAGGCAGTTGCAGAGAGCAGTAAGGTCTCCCCTGAGCCTCCCCTTCTCCAGACTGAACAGCTCCAGTTCCCTCAGCCACTCCCCATAAGCCTTGTGCTCCAGGCCCTTCACCAGCTTTGTTGCCCTTCTTTGGACATGCTCCAGGGCCTTGATGTCCTTCTTGTCATGTGGGGCCCAAAACTGAACACAGCACTTGAGGTACGGCCTCACCAGTGCCAGGTAAGGGAGGATGATCACCTCCCTAGTCCTGCTGGCCACACTAATTCTAATGCAAGCCAGGTTGCCTTTGGCCTTCTTGGCCACATCTGCACGCTGCTGGCACATATTCAACTAGCACCCCAGGTTCTTTTCCTCTGCACAGCTTTCCAGCAACTCTGCCCTGAGACTTTAGCATTGCATGGGACTATTGTGACCGAAGTGCAGGACCCAACACTTGGTCTCGTTGGACCTCATGCAGTTAGCCTCAGCCCATCAATCCAGCCTGTCCAGATCCCTCCATAAAGCCTTCCTACCCTGAGGCAGATCAACACTTCCTCCCACTCAATGCCTTCACCTGGATTGGAAATAAAGATATTAAAAGCACCAGTCCCAGTAGTGACTCCTGGGGAACACTGCTCATAACAATTAGCCAGCTGGATTAAACTCCATTCACCACAACTCTCTAGCCAGTTTTTTACCCATTGCAGAACACACCTGTCCAAGCCACAGGCTGCCAGGTTCTAGAGGAGAATGTTGTGGGAGACAGTGTCAAAGACTTTACTGATGTCTAGGCAGACTACATCCTCAGCCTTTCTCTCATCCAGCAGGTGGGTCACCTGGTCACAGAAGGAGATGAGGCTGGTCAAGCAGGACCTGCCTTTCATGTACCCTTGCTGGCTAGGCCTGATGCCTCGGCTGACCCTCACATGCCATGTGATTGGTGACTGGGAAAAGCTCAAGAGTGATCAAGAGGGACTTCAGGGAGCAATCCCTTCGGTGGCAGGGAGGAGCGGTGACAGGTACGGGGAGACCCATCTCGTCAACACCTGGCTAAAAGGCTGGTGCCATCAGAGGAACTTTGGGTTTTTTGACCATGGGGAGGTCTATTCAACACCTGGTCTGCTGGCACCACATGGGGGCCAGCTATCTGGAAAGGGGAAAAGGATTTTTGCCCAGCAGTTTGTGGGACTAGTTGAGAGGGCTTTAAACTAGATTCAAAGCGGGAAAGGGTTAAAATGAAGTGCATCGTTGATCAGCCTAGGACGGGTGTGCCAGGGTCTGAGAGGAAACTGATAGCCCAGCTGAAATACCTCTGTACCAATGCATGCAGCATGGGAAACAAGCAGGAGGAGCTGGAAGCTCTGGTGCACTTGGGGAACTACGATCTTGTCGCTCTCACAGAAACGTGGTGGGATGATTCCCATGACTGGAATACCACCATGGAGGGCTACAATTTTTTTAGAAGGGATAGGCAAGGTAGGAGGGTTGTGGGAGTTGCCCTCTATATAAGGAAGTGCATAGACTGTAAGAGGCTGCCCCTGAGTGACAGTCAGGAAATGGTTGAGAGCCTGTGGGTGAAAATGAAGGATGGGACCAATAAAAGGCAGCTGGTGGTTGGGGGTCTATTTCAGGTGATCTAATCAAGGGGACCCTGTTGATGAGGCCTTCTTACTTCAGCTGAAGGAGGCATCGCAGGCATGGTCTCTCATCCTCATGGGGGATTTCAACCACCC
>VXAV01004011.1:3524-26804 GCA_013399715.1 Alectura lathami
CCGCTGCTCCCCTCAGCGCCGCCGCCGCCGCCGCCGTCCGGGGCCCCCTCGGCCGAGCCATGTCGCTGCACGGCAAGCGGAAGGAGATCTACAAATACGAGGCGCCTTGGACCGTGTACGCCATGAACTGGAGCGTCCGGCCGGACAAGCGGTTTCGCCTGGCGTTGGGCAGCTTCGTGGAGGAGTACAACAACAAGGTGGGTAGGGCCCGGCCCCGCCGGCAGCGGGCGGCGGGTCTCGGGGGTTGCCCTGCCGACCCTGCCCCTGCCAAACCCTGCCGCGGTTTGGAGGGGGCTGCGCGGAGCCTGCCTGCAGCTCCCTCGGCTCTAGGGGGGGCTTCCGGGGGTCCCCTGGAGCGGGGGGGGCACCCTCGGTGCGGGCTGGGTTTCTCCCTGCGCGTCATCACCTGTTGGAGGCTGAGGGGTGCGGGCCGGGGATGGCCGTGGGTGCCACTGCTGCGGCTCCCGGCTGGAGTGTACCCGGCTTTTTTTCAGTCTGACAGAAAGTTTTTGGCCAGGACTCACGTTTGTGCCTGTACAGGCTGCGTGAGACTTTGGCAGAAATGTTGCGTTGCTGTCATTGTGCTTTCTTGTGGAACGCTTCAGGGTGGTAACTTTTTTCAGAAGTCTACGATCCACTTTCACTGGCTCCTCAGTGCCTTTACTCTTCCCTGAGAACAAGGGTGTCGTGAGGTATCTTCAGTGTTTCCTCACCAGGTCTAAGCAGGGAAGCTCATGCTGGTAGTAGAGACGTGTTCGTCCCTTCGAACGCCCAACTATAATTTCTCAGCAGTCTTTAATGTGTTTGTCTGGTGGGATGAATAAGTACAAATGGAGGAGAGCTGAAGAAAGGGACATAGCTATAGAGCATCCTGTAATTTTTCCAAAGCTAGAGAAGTTGAAAAAGCAGCTTTGTGTGTTCATATTCTGTGTGCCTTGTAGCTGTGTCAAGCTGCTTGATGGAGAAAATGACATCAAAAGTTGGTGTTGGGGATTGGCTTTGTGCAGGGATGCAGGAAATGAGGTGACAGAAGGCAGAGGTGCCATCTCTTACAGGAGTTCGATGAGTGCACTCCCAGCAGCCCTGGGCGTGATGTCCAGGCGGTGAGCTGGCTGCATGCGAGTTGTCCCCTCAGGCTGGTGAGTGCTTTGTGGCTCTGGGAACACTGCTGGGAAAGGCAGGCCACTGAGCTTGGAAACTTTTCATTTGTTTAAAGGCTGACTTGACAATGTTTTGTGTAGTATATACTCTGAGAAACTAAAATATCAAACTTGCACACACTTTTTTTGTTCAGAAGAGGTAGAGTGGGTTAGTAAGGGATACATTTCTGTTGCCTTTACGTCCTTCAGTTTGGATCATTCCTCTGGGGTTGCTCCCAGTTAGAGTGTGAGTAGCCCTGCATTTCTGTTCAGTCTTTGGGTATGAAGGCAGTTGAGTCAGCCACTCTTTTTTATTTTAAAAACAAAACATTTCCAGAGCTTCTCTTGACATCCGTGCTTCAGGAATAACTGTTCTGTTGACTCCAGGTCCACATATTCACTGAATGCTGTGAGATCTGTGTAATGTGTAGAGCTGGAAAGTGACTGTAGGAGAATGAGACACCAGCCTGGATGCTGCTGCTACGAAGTGAAGATGATGTGTGATTAAAAAGGAAATTTGTACAATAGATACAGTGAAACATCACCCTCACTTCGTTGAGACATTTTGCCACTCCTCTGATACTCCAAAGAGTGGGAGGGAGAGTATTTTTTCCTTTTTTTTTTTTTGTGTCTTTCATAGTGCTTTCAATACAGCCTTCAGAAAGATGGTGTGAAGAGCCATCTTGGGTAGATGCAAGTGTTACCATGGCCTAGAGTGTTGCCGTTGTCTGCTTCACTTTGGAGACCAGAAGGAGCTTGGGAGCGGTCGTTCATTTGCGCTGTCTGTGTGGTGTCTCGCTGCTTCGCCGAATCTTTTAGAGGATGCTGAGACATTCAGGAAATAGCTTCGTGCTCAGGATTGGGAACTCTTGGAGGGGCGCTGTGTGGTCATGCTGGGTGCACGCTAGCTGTAAACTCTTTCAGCTCCAGCCTCTGTCCGTGTGAGTGGTATCACTGAAGCGACACAGGGAAAGAACTGAATTTGTCCTGTTTAAGTTGTCCAGAATGTTGTGCTGCACAGCAACTCGAGCAGTTGGCTTTATAACCTGAGTTCTGGGGTCAGCAGAAATGTAAGACCTTCGCAGGGCATGTATGAAAGCTTTGTGCTTTTGCATAATTTGCCCTGCACAGGTGGTATGTTTTGTACTGCCAGCTTCTGACATCAAAATACACTGACAGGTGCAGGTGGCACCGTCTAAAAGGATAATGGAAGGGATAGTGAAGGCTTGCTTTCGTTTTGGCTTTCTCTTTGCACTCATTCTTTGGAGGCTTTTGACAATCTTCAAACACCGTTTCTGTTGTTGCAGTGTTTGTTCTAAATAACTGACTTCCTTCCCCCAGTGCACGAAAAATCAGTTTAGAATAGCAATTGTAGCTTTCTTAAAATCTAACCAAATAGATGAATGAACCTCTTCCTTATTACACTTCTGAGTGTGCGTATTTTTTTCTTCTAAATGTTTTTAGGAAAGATTTAATGCACCAAGTGTCTGCAGCAGAAGTTTCTGCTCACTCATTTCTGTGAATTTCCATTCCTGTGGTAATTACTGGAGCTTCAAATACTGATGGTTACTGATATAAAATAGCAGTTTACACCTCTGTTTTGTGGGGGATTCAATTCTGTTGACTGCCAAGCCCTGATTTACCGCTGTCCCCAGTTCCCAGACTCGTCTACCCTCTGTCAGCTCCCCCCACTAACAAGCTGTGTAGCATACAAGAAAGCTGATTGCCAAGATCTCTTTGAACCCCAGAGGAGTTTTGTTTCAGCTCCTACACCTGTGCTGATCAAATCACTGGTATAGGAAGAGAGATGACTGTGCTCCAGGGGGAAGAACTAAAATTATTTAGGCTATTTTTTCTTGAACTTCTTGCATTAGCAAACTGCTGTCAGGCTTTAGAGTGTCTCATGGATCACTGGCGTAATGGAAGGGAACTGAGGTGTTCATAAATTCCGCTGTTATTGCTGTGCTGCAGGCTCCTGACTGGCGCTTTGTGGATCAGTAATGATCTGTGGAAAACATCAGGAAAGGCTGATGTCAGGATCTAGCTGTAAGACAAAACTCAGCTCTGCTTTAGAAGCCAGGAGGAGGTGGTGCTGTGCGCTGCTCGCTGCTGTTGCTGGAGCAGGCTGGCAGGTTGTGACTGTGTGCTTCCCGGGCTGCCACCTTCTCCTGCATTGTGCCTCAAATCAGAGGGCATTCGGTGTGGTGGTGTGACCAGGGATCTGTTGTTTTTTTGTTTGTTCGTTTTTCCTCTGTAAAGATCAAATTTGCAAAAAAAAAAAAAAAAAAAAAAAAAAAAAAGTAGATGGCATGCTGAAGGTTAAAGGGTACTTTGAGATCTGTCTGGTTGCACATGACCCTAAATTGTGAAATGTGGTCTTTTGGGTTATGTTGAAGAGTGAATTTTTCAGAACTTAACAAATGCTGATTAAAGACACTGCTTTACTCATACACAGTTGCAAATAAACCTTGAGTTAAGAAGGTTTGGATTGTGTTAGGAAAACCCACATCCAATTGCAGCATATCTTGATGCACGGGAGAAACAAATAATGACGTCTCATTCCTGGCTACTGTCATAGCATAACTGCGAAACTACTGGAGACCAAACACCCTCATTTCCCAGTGGGATGAGTTACAGGTAGATGTAGAGTGGCTCACATTGCATCTTGACTATTTCTTTTGTTTTAGCATCGTCTCAGTCATATCTGGGCTAGGCTTCAGGCACTCCTCCGTGCAGTAGTTGGCAGCAAATCGTGCCTTGCTTGGAGGAGGGAGAGACAGGGCTCTCACATCAGCATCCTGGAAATAATTCCATCTCCCTGTGTTCAGCCTGCACACGAGGGTGGGTAGGGGGGTTCTGTAGTTGCTGTATGTGATCAGGCCTTTGGATATGCTGAGCTGGGGAAGAGCAGCGCTTCTCAAGCAGTGTTTTCTCCTTCTGTCTCTGAGCAGAGCAATGCCTTCTGCTCAGAATTATCACAGGCTGCTGCTGGGTCTGACAATCAGTGTCAGACACCTGATCTTCAGCAGTTGCCAGGAGATCTTGTGTCACTTGGGCAATTTTTGTTCTCTAACCTGGCCTGCACCTAAAAATGTCAAAGATGCAAAGGTGTTGGGTTGCTGCATAGTCTTTACATTTTCTTTAGATCTGAGGAGGGGTTAAACATGAATATGCAGTGCAGGAGTGTATAAATTTACACCAGTAAAAGCAAGTCGTCTGCTGCCTGAGATTTGCGTCTGGTTATGGGTGTGATGATTACTTCGTGCAGGCATAATACACCCATGTTGAGCTGGAAACAGCATAAGCAAAGGAGAAGAAATGATTAGAAGTCATTTATCTTCTGATTCTGACCTTGTCACAAGGTTTTCTATGACCAAGGACAATTTGCTTCCTTTGTAAAATCCGCTTAGTATTTCTGATCCCTAAAGGAGTTAGAAAGCTTTTTGTCAGTCACTTCAGAGGACCAGGAGATTCTTGGCTGCTTCATACAGTAGGGTGAAGCACAACAAGGAGTAGCTGTAATGAAGAGAGTGCAAGGCAGACATGGGCTGTTTTCAGGAGCTTACTTGGATATGTTTTCTAGGGTTTGTTACGGGGTGGAAAAGATGGATCTTTTCAGTTTGACAGGGGCAAGGTTTGCATTTGTTAGGAGCATCTCTAAATGGGCTCATAACTGCTGATGTTACAGTTGGGGGGGGGGCGGGGGGGAGAGGAAATACAGTAGATTTCCAGTCTGGTTTAAATGTGTACTTGATTAATGAAGTTGCTTATGTGAGAATATTTAGGAATTGCCTAGATAAACAGAGTAAGTCCATCAAGCCACTGTTTCCAGGAGGAAGCTGCTGTGTGGAAAGTATTAGGAAGTCCCTGCTGTGAGCAGCTTCCAAACTGATTGTTAGGGGTTATCCTCTTACTGCTCGGTTTGAGCAGCATTTCACACAGTGGGGCTTTCATCCTGTTTAGGTCTTGTAGGCACTGCTAGGGTAAGCAGATCCTCCCAGCACCATATTGTTCTCTGAGCACTTTCTGACATGTCAATATTTTTCTAATAACATCATGTCTGGGTCTTGAAGCATTACTTCAGGTGTTGTCATGACCAAGCTGTGTGGAGCTAGTTTCTTGTCTGCTCTGTCTTGCTTTGCTTTCACAGCTGGGCAAGTTAGCCCTTCCCATTATCACATTACTCTGCCAAAAAAAAAAAAAAAAACTAATTTGGAGATCAGCTACCGAAAATCTTTCAGTGGACCTCATTTCTTTGTCTTTTTACACAAAACACTTGAATAATTATGTAAACATTTTCTCTTCCCCCTTCATTTTTTTTCACAATTGAATTCTTATTTACTGTCTGAATCTGGAGTGGGATTCATCTGTATTTTAGTTTTGTGCAGGTGTGACAACATGTTAGTTAATGTGATACTGGAAATGGCTTGATAGCTAGCTGATGGTGATCTGTGGTGATCCGCAGGATTATAGCTACGAACACAGTGATAAGGCTTTAATTGTTGTTTGTCATGCAAGCCTTGGCTTGTCTGACTCTCTCAAGACCACGATGTCAGCATCAGCTCAGCTTAAGATGAGCTGGAGTAATGTTTGCACGGTTTGCGATTTAAGCTAGGCTTCGCATTGTGGAAAAGAGAGGGGTGGTCTTTAATCCTTTAGGATTGGATTTTGCTTCCCTTAAGATCATCTCTTCAAAGTAAAGCACTGTGGTGATTATGTATCTTTGCTTCCTAGCTGAGGCATGGAAGCAGAGCTTTAAAGATTTCTCATTCCATTGACATGATGGTTCTTGTGAATTGTCCTTGAGGTTACAGAAGGTATCCTTCTGAAATACACTCAGTCTTCATGCTGTAAATGTAAATTATTATTCTGCTAAAAATACCTTCTTTTAAATATGGTTTCTCACAGGTGCAGCTTGTCGGTTTGGATGAAGAGAGCTCAGAGTTCATTTGCAGGAACACCTTTGATCACCCTTACCCCACCACAAAGCTTATGTGGATCCCAGACACCAAGGGAGTGTATCCAGACCTGCTGGCAACCAGCGGTGACTATCTGCGCGTGTGGAGGGTGAGTGGATCCTCCCTAGGAAAGACAAACCGTGTTGCGTATTGATCTCGTTTTCACTTGAGACCAGGTTTTTCACTGTCCTTTCAGGGTGTCTTGCACTTTCTGCAGTGTGAAGGTTCTGACGTAAAATGATGTCAGAGCACCTGGTAACTTGTTTTTTCAATTGCAATAATAACGTTATGAAGACAGAAGAGAAGCAGATCTCTGATAGTTGCTGTTTTCATCACCTAATTGAAGATAGAGGTGGTGACTGTGTTTTCCAGAGCTTTAAGCTGTAAAGCTGGGAGAAAAGAAACCTGGAGTTAATGCCTTATCTGTTGCAAGAGCAAGTGGAACAAGTCATGTGTGGTGCTATTGCAGTCAGATGTTTCACTTTTTCTACAGGTGGGTGAAACAGAGACCCGGCTGGAGTGTTTGCTGAACAACAACAAGAACTCTGATTTCTGCGCTCCACTAACATCATTTGACTGGAATGAAGTGGATCCTTACCTTCTAGGTGAGTCTGACAAAATGCTATGTTTTTGGCATGAAAAAGACGCGCTTTTGAATTTAGTCTGGTGAAATCCCAACCGTGACTCATGTCATCGCAATCAGAAGTCTGATAACTAACCTGTGGGCAAACTTGTACATCGTAGGAACTGCCATTGTTGTGGGCTGGGAAAAGAGAAGAAAGGGAGCAGCTCATGGAGACATTTTTTGCATTGAAAGGTGGCCTCTTCGGGACAGAGTGGGTCACTGGGGTTGGATGAGGGATGTTGCTTTACTGCCTCAGTTGTTCTTTATTTGCAGATAGGAACTACCAGTCTGCGGAGGTTAGCTGGTGTGTCCTAGTGCTAGCTGACAATGCACAGGAACTGCTGTGGCTTATTTCAGTGTGTGTTGGACTGGATAGGAAACTGTACCAAGTTTTTCCTTTTGGAAAGTCATTTCAGTAGCAGGAGTAAAGAAAGGAGGCCTTAATTCAGTTGGAGGAAGAGGCTGAATGCCTAAGGCTTAGTTACAGCCTTTGGGACAAATTGTGAATCTAAGATGCCTGATGGATTCAGCAGAGGTTTGTTTCCCAAAAGAGGGCAACCTTTCATGTCAGGGGGATTTGCCCAGAGATTAACAATGATAATAGTCTTAGTAACTATTTACTACATGATTTATTTTTTGTTGCATCGCTCCTCTCTTAAGAGCTTTACTGCTAGCCCCACCTTCAGTCCACAGAAGCAATCAATAATAATGATGCCCTATCACGGTACTGTGATAGGGTTCTGGATTTGGCATGTGCATGAGACTTAAGGGATGGAGAAGTTTGTCGCAGAGTTGCATCAGGCTGCTGCATCAATTGAAGTAGACGTGAGCTATTTACCCTTTATTCCTGTGTGAAAGCCTATTTCTGCAGCTCGAAGGTTTGGGTCATTTAAATGCGTGGTAAGACTGCTGGCTGTTTGATTTTCTTGATTTTAATTGTGTGCTGTTCTTAGCTGTTTTGATCTGTAGATGTCAGAGGCTGTTATCACTGAATGCATTAGTGTAATTTGTGAGAATTCTGCTATTTTTTGCTTATTTGCTAATATTAATTTTGGTAACAAATGTTTTTTGTTTCAGGTACTTCTAGCATTGACACAACGTGCACCATTTGGGGTCTGGAGACAGGACAGGTTCTGGGAAGAGTAAATCTGGTCTCTGGGCATGTTAAGACCCAACTTATTGCACATGACAAAGAGGTGATGGCTTTTTTTGGTTGTTTACATTGTGCATTTTTTAAGCAGTAGAAGAGGAACAGAACTTTTCTATTTTCCCCTTTCTTCCTTGAGAAATCTGATTATTCAAAAATGTAATTTATCTAAAATTAAGATTTATGGTGTTGATATGCATTAGTTACAGATACAGTTTTTATACATTACAGACTAATTAAAGCCATCCTATTGGCTTTCAGAACTACTTTGTTTACTCATCATAGAATCTGAACTTGAGGATATTTGTCTTACTAGATTAAGCTCCAGAATATTTTACAAAAATTAGACAAAAAAATCGAACTGGAATTGTAATCAACTGCATTTCAGAGGTGATAAATAGCTTACAGGAGTCTTTCATTTTAACATAAAATCTGGGTACGGAAAATAAATATGTTCTGTTTCAGTGAATAACCCTGTAATGACATGACTAGTTGTTTTTTATCCCCTCCCTTTGGCAAATATAGTAACTTAAGTACTTGCTGGGAAGCTCAAGCATTTGACAGAAGATATCACTTCTAGATCTGCTGCCCAGATGGAAAACCCATTTAGCTGTGGATTAGGAGGCAGTAGGCTCTCTAACACTAAAGCTGTGTTTTTCTGTGTCCTGCTGCTGAGCAGGTGTATGACATAGCCTTCAGCCGGGCAGGTGGTGGGAGGGACATGTTCGCCTCTGTCGGCGCGGACGGCTCAGTGAGGATGTTCGACCTCCGTCATCTGGAGCACAGCACCATAATCTATGAGGACCCACAGCACCATCCACTGCTGCGTCTCTGCTGGAATAAGCAGGATCCCAACTATCTTGCTACGATGGCCATGGATGGCATGGAGGTGAGGCAGGTGCTAGTGGCTGTGATTTTTGGGGAGGAGGCTTGGTCATTAGTACTCACTTTTTGAAGTAAGGGGCTGTGTCAGTACGTTAGAGGTAACTTTTGGTGTTGTAAACTGGAAGGTCTCTGTGGTTCCTGTATATTTCAGCCGATTTTTCAGAGCGTTCTATGAGCCATTTGGGCAAAAGTTTTCATGTACAATCATAAGTGCAGGTATTTTAGTCACCTTGTTCTTTCTCAGTTCCCTGCACAAGGCAATGTACATTAGTTTTTCACCTTGCTGCTTCAGGGAAGCATGAGTCATTTGCTACTTTTTCATAACTCCTCCTGTGTGAGGTCTGACTACTCCTGAGATGCACACAACATGCTGACCAGCTAGACACTATTCCTTGAGAACAGTGTGTGCTTGCCAAGTGCATCCTTTAGGAAGGTATTTATAGCCTTAGTTCAAAGCTTTGTCTGGAGGGAAAAAAATAAAAATGCGAGTTAGTAACTTTGGATTTCTCTTTCTGAAGGTTGTGATTCTGGATGTCAGAGTTCCCTGCACTCCTGTTGCCAGGTTAAACAACCACAGAGCATGTGTAAATGGAATTGCTTGGGCACCTCATTCTTCCTGCCATATTTGTACAGCAGGTAAGCGTGAGAGGAGAGGCTTGATCAATCTCCTGCCATCTGTGTTGGTGAATCTCTGCTTAAGAGTCTTTCATTACGCTTGCAAAATCCTCTCCCCAAAAATGAATGCAGTTCTCTTCCTGCCTTTTGTTAAAGATAATCTGCAGTTTGTAAGCCTTTTGTTAGTGACTTTCCTAAAATTGTTATGGAAATAGACACCTGCTAGGGCTTGTTGGTGGAAGCAGTGAGCCCAGTGCCTGAACTGTGTGTCTCCTTTGGCTATTTTAATGCTTCTTAACTTGGATAACAGTTGTATTGCTGTCTTGATCTTTTGCCTGTACTGCAACAGCCATGTTCTAGGTAGCTTTTTGTACTACACCCCTTTTAGTAGCCATGTACAGAGATATTTGTTACACCTTGATTGTAGTTATGATTTTGTTTTCTTTTGTAGCTGATGACCATCAGGCTCTCATCTGGGATATCCAGCAGATGCCTCGTGCCATTGAGGACCCTATTTTGGCCTATACAGCAGAGGGAGAAATCAACAATGTACAGTGGGCATCGACTCAGCCAGACTGGATAGCTATCTGCTACAACAACTGCCTGGAGATCTTGAGAGTGTAACACTGCTGCTTCATGCCAAATTGAGGCAGGGCTGTATAATTTCCCCTCCCCTCTAAAGTAAGAACAACACAAGTCAAGTGGCCAGTATCTGTTGTTGCTTTGCATCTACTCTTCCAAGAAACTGTTACAAGAATCAATGGCAGGTGTCTCCTGTCTCTCCAAGACTCTAAAATGCAGAGACATGCTGAGCCTCTTGGACCTTTTGGGTTCTGGTTTTCTTTTTTTTTTTTTTTTTTCCCCTCCGTTAAAGTTNTTTTTTTTTTCCCCTCAGTTAAAGTTCTGTATATTTGTTGACTGTGTTAATAAGCTTGCAGGCTTTAAGTTGCTGCATATGTCCAAGTGTTTGTCAGCTAGCTGGGGTGGCACGTCTAACTAGTTTAATAGATGCAAGCGCAAAACAAGGTGGGGAGAAAGACGGTAATGTTCACAGCCACCTTGGCAGGAATCTTTATCATTCCTGTTGTTGCTGCCTCTAAACTGTTTAAACATTTGTATGTTTTTTATATATTGGGCTAACTTTCTATTGAGTAAGGCTTTTCTCCCAAATTCTTACTTTTGATATGTGATCCACTTCCATCTACCCAAAGCAGGATATCTTTGTTGATACAAACCACAATAACACTGCAGGCTCCCTGGCAGTAAGGCCTGCCGGAATTAACTGTTGCCTTGGCTCACAATACCTGGTTACCTGGGCAGAATTTTTTGGTGCTGTGAAGTACAAGTACTTGTTGCACAATTTCTTTACACTTTTTTGATGCTAGAGGCAGTTGCTACTATGGTAGGCCTTATTTTTAAATTATAACTGAATTTACTATGTGTCTCCTTCAGTTGTGGTAATGGGTTTCAGAAAGAAGGTACTTGCATGACTTGAGCTCCCTCTGAGGTAAATGACTTCTGAAAAAATGTTGTTTGTAATGGACCTTGGATTGACATTTCCAGCAAAATGATTTCCCCTTAGAGGGCTTACTATTTGAACCAAAATAAAATGGTTTCACACTTTTGTAGCTTGCTTGATTGGCAAATAATATGAGCAAGATCTTGTGGTTAACCTGTACTATGGAGCTGCTTTGCTTTTGTCCTGTGTTCCTGGGAGTTCTTGAAAGGAGTACAAAGCAATCTTCCCCTCCCCCCCCTCCCCCCCCGAAGTGTATTTGCTTTGTACTGTCAGGTCTTGTTGAATGAGCGAGCTGAGGTAGAAGAGCTTGTCCACTACCCAAATGAAAGCTGTTTCTCTGAAAGAAAGAAATCCCTAATGAAATGCACAGAAGATGGATTTTTAAATGAAACAGTGCCACAGAGGCTAGGCTTGGTACTTGTCATCCTCATGTCTTTTTGGGATACATCCAAGGGCATCTGTTTCTGTTTTGTATAGTGGAATGCTCTACAGTAATACACTGCAGTCAAAGCTGAGTGGATTAGACAAGATAAAAATCTTTAGTGAAGTCTTAATAGAACACAGCTATTCAGATAAATGTTCCACAGTACTCTCCCAATAAAGACATGACAACCAGAGCTGGTCTGTGAGGGCGTACCAGCTGAATTTTAAAGAAAATGTCAGAAACTATCCAAATTGTCTTTCCACCTAATCGTTGTTCTACAGCCATGGGCAGCGCTGTAAATAGCAGGGCTCTGGCAAACTTGAATTTTGTCAGTTTATGTGGGAAAGACAGGCTGGGAAGGATGATCGCTGTGAAACAGCGAAGCTGGCACTGGAAGCGCTGTCAGGTGCAGAACAGACAAACAGAAGGTTTTGTATTGCTGGACATAGAAATATTCTTCCACAGATAGCTTTTCAACACTGAGCTCAGAAAAGCACTGCCTTGGGAATTTGTTTGCAGTTCATTAGAGACACCATTGTTATTGCATTACTCCTTTTAATGTCAGAGCCAAGGGACTCAACACTTTATGCTTGTGTTTTTTCAGTGGCATTCTAAGTTCAGTTGTGGGACTTCTGACAGAAGGCTCCATTTGACTTGAAGGTCAGTTTTTCTCACTAGCTGTGGTGCTCAGAGTAGTGCGGTCCACAGATGGATTTAGTCTAGATGTCAGAACAGTATTAGCCAAACAGTTGGGCTGCAACTTTTTACAATAGCATTTAATCTTAAATTGGCAAATACTTATACAGAATTAAGTAAAAATTAGGGTTTTCTTAGCAGCAACATATGATTCACAGCTTTAGAAACTCATAAAAATACATATGCGGACTTGTAATGTACTGTGTAATTGCAAGCAGTAGGCATAATGTGCTATGTCACTGAGAGGGATTTCAACTTTGGCTTGGGCTGCAAGCTTAACTGTTACTAGACATGCTGCTAGTTTGATTGGGGAATGGTGGGAACTACCTTTATGTCACTTTCAGAAGTCCCCTTTATGCTCCGAAGCCTCACTCTTGTGTAGGTGTTGTGAGCAGTTTAATGTGCCCGTTGCTTTACTTGTAAACAAGTCTACAACTGTAGAATTATGCTTTAAAGCAAGACATAAAGTAATTTAGTTGAAAATGAAGTCACAAAAAGATCCCATAGGCTATACCAAATGGCAAATACGGTCTTTTCCTCTGAGATTAGCATCTCTATTGTGCTATGATGGTGAAAAGGGCATGTATGGAGGGGCTAATAGTTAACCAGGTAGCTTTTGGTACTGGTGGAGCACAATCCTGCTGTGATCCTAAAGAGTGTTTGTCCTTGCATCCATACAACTGATTGAAGTTGACTTGTGGAGTAGGGCTCTCATTCCAAACTGTTCAAAGGCAAGTGAAGGAATCTTGCAGGCTCCAGCGGATTCCAAATAACGCCTGTACCCTGTTTGTTTAGCCAGTGGAGCTACCTTCTAGACTCGTAACGTGTTGCTTTGGATATAATTTGTTGTCATTCTTCATATGAAATCACATTTGAAATCACTGGAGGCTGTTTGGAGCAGGGAAATGCTGCTGAAAATAGCTTCTTCTCAAAGAAGTCACTAGAAAGGTTAATGACTGAAAAGACATGAAAATCCTCATGGGTGAGATGTTCTGTAGCAGAAATGGCATTGCCGTATAGAGGGGAAGCAAGAGGCTTTGGTGCCCTTTTGCCAGCACCTGCTGACACAGTGGCAGCTAGCTAACTGTCTGCTTGCTGGTTCAGGTTTATTTGCAAGATAAAATAAAACCCTGAGACTGTAGCCTGTGAATCAGAAGATATAGTTTAGCTTTTTACTGGCTTAACATCCAATTATGTTAGGTATAAAACCCCCCATAAGCATTTTCCCCCCCCCCGAAGTTCACGCATATAAATACTTCAGTATTTGATCTAGATTATTTTGTGCTCGCTGGAGGATGCGGAGCAACTGCTTTCAAACACCTCATACCCCTTGAGTATGGAGTAACATGAAGGGAAAAGTCTGAGCATCAGTGGGGTCAGAAAAGCAGAGAATCGCATGCTGTTGTTTGTACAGACAAGGCTTTGGTTCTGGTACAGAAATGCCTTTTTCTTTTTCTGACTTCAGTGGTTCTGCAGCACTCCAGTTGATTAATTCCAGATATGCTATTGTCTGGTTGTTGTGTCCTGTTTAAACCAAGCTTTCCATAGATTTCTGCTGTTGTGTGGGCAGCCGGTTGTTAGTGTATTGGCTCTCAGCCAGATTTCAATCGCGTAATACCTCATTAGTGAGGGTGAAAACCTACAGAAAACAAGTTGGATGTCGAATTAGTGTGTAGTAATTGTCTAAATGAAATGGCCTATGGTAGGTTGCATATACTGGACTTGTACTTCTGTGTGCAGGGATTTAAAAGGCAAGGATTTGAGTGCTTTGACAATCTATTTAGAAAAGAAACAGTGGTTTCAAAGAATGATATGAAAGGAGACTGTTAATACAAGTTGTTCCGTATGGAACCTTGAAATGTACTTAAAGGGGGAGGCATTGCCTCTCATAAGTCAAAGTTAATGATCCTTTCAAGACTTAGCTGTAATTACTCTCCTGAATGTTCTGGATAATAGTAAAAAGATCTATTTTTGCCTGGTGTCGCAATGAGAAAGCTGCATCAGTCTCAACTATAGATCATTGCCTGCCAGGGACTAGGTGAGGGGAGGAGTCCAATGTATTGGAATTCACAGATGCTCTTGTGCTTGTTTTAAATGTAAATTAAGAAAGCTGAGTGTGTCTGTTTTGTTCTCTTGCAGACGGCACTTTAACAAGTATATTTTTGGTAAGATTAGGAGGAGAGTCATCTTTTCCTCAGTCTTTTTATGGTAGGCATTTGTGTTTTGTTTAAAATGTTAAATACAACAGTGACTGCAATCCTAAACTGGCTATGGTTGTCAGTGTCTAGTGGACCCTCATCTGTTTCTACTAAACACCAAAACCATGAGCACTTGACAATACTGTTACTGTTAAACCGAAGCTGTCTGTTTAGAGAATGGCACAACCTTACAAGGTCAACTCGAGTAACTTAGTTCTGCTTGTCACCCAAAGCATCCCTTCTGCTTTGCTTAGGACCTTGGCAGTGTTTGGAAATCCTCTTTTCTACAGTTTGAAAATGGTGGTGGTGGTGGCAGGTTAGGTGTGTGCATACGTAACTGGGTTCTGCGGATGACTTATTTTTGTGATAGAAAAATTGGTGCTGTCTGTAGATTGACACAACCTAAATTCTTGAGCCTGTCAGTTCCCTGTGTTTAATGGTGTTTTGACTGTGTCACATCTTCAGAAGAATGAATGGCAGCATGGCAAGGGTCTGGAGCACAAGTCCTATGAGGAGCTGCTGAGGGAACAGGGACTGTGAGTCTGGAGAAGAGGAGGCTCAGGGCAGACCGTATTGCTCTCTACAGCTTACCTGCAAGGAGGCTGTAGCGAGGTGGGGGTCGGCCTCTTCTCCCAGGTAACGGTGACAGGACAAGAGGTGATGGCCTCAAACTGAAGCAGGAGAGGTTCAGGTTGGTTATTAGGAAAAACTGATTCTCAGAAGGAGTGGCCAGGCGTTGGAACAGGCTGCCCAGGGAGGTGTGGAGTCACCGTCCCTGGAGGTGTTCAGGAAATGTGTGGATGTGGCGCTTGGGGACATGGTTTAGTGGGCGTGGGGGTGGTGGGTTGATGGTTGAACCAGATGGTCTTAAAGGTATTTTCCAACCTTAATGATTCTATGATTCTGTGGGTAAGCTGTTGACACAGTTGCGGTTCCATCAGAATACTGAAGTGGTTCGTCTTCCCACTCTGCTGGGTAGCAGAGTGGTCCTACCACCTCAGCTCCATGCTGTGTTCTCCAGCCAGTTGGCACTGGTCATCTCTGATACGTGTACTACTTTCTACTGTCAGACAGTCCAGAGCAGGACTGCATTTATTGTACAGAGGACATCTAAAATGAGGTGTTCAAACCCTGCTCTGGAGTGGGCAGGATACTGTCAACGGTGGTCCCTGTTCTCTTATCTTGGCAGAGAATCCAGGGATTTATTTGTATGTGGCACTTAAAGAGCACTTTCACATGCTTGCTTAGAGAGGCAGCTGTGTTTCCACCTGCTTACCTGAGAAGAGTCAGAAATGTTTTATTGTTGGGGATGGTGAGAGTTCTGCATGCCCCCGACTCTTCTTTCAGGAAGAGATCTCCAGAACTTCTGATCAGCACCATTCATTAGCACTGAAAAGGAGCAATTAAAAATGCAGCTAGCCACCAGTTATTGCATGCTCATCTAGCAATTCGTGGCAGACTCCAGAGGCAGAGGCACTTGTGAGACTTGCTGGCTGCTGTCTGATTGCAGAAGACAACTTTACCAAGTATCTCTTTTTTGCAGCCTTGGATACTCAGCATCAAGCTAGAATTTTCATATTTAAAAAGAAAAAGCTTCCACTGAGTTTATTCCTCTTCAGAAAACCTAACAGATTATTTCCTGAAAAATATTGCTGCCGAGGGTAACTGTTAAGCCCGTGTTCCAGCTCTCAGTGGTAGCCACAAGTCAGCAGCCCTTGGAGCTGGCTTTCCTGACTGTGAAACGTGCGACTCGGAGGCGGGAGTGCAAGAACTGGAGAATGAAAGTCATAGTACAGCTATGGCAACGTGTTACTTTCTTGACAACCTGGTGAATATAAATTCTGAAACTTACTATTTAAAAGGAACCTTTTTTTTTAAACTTGGGTTGCTAGCAGTGTAAGATGTAATTTAAATCTGTTGCGCCAAAGCATTTTTGTTACCAGTAGTCAGTAGATGTTTACTTTTGTGTGTTTTTTCCCTTCTGCTCTTTCCATTCACAGTCCCGTTGTGGTAATTTCCTGAAGGTGTAATCTTTGTAGCATGATTGTACAAACATTCATATGAAATTCCTGACTTGTTCTCACTAAAATATGCTAAAGCAATACTAGTTTTACTTCTGTCCTTCTTTTTCTTCACCTCCCATGTTGAGATTTGCAACTTTGCTACTATACTGTCCTAGAGCAATCCTAGTATCCTGCTATTCAACAGACATACGTTGTTGACATGGATAACTGACCCAATATTCCTTTATTTTTATGGAGAAAACACAAAAGGTTTTGTTACGATGGATTTTGACACCTGAGTCATGGAACCATGTTGTTGAAACTCTGTAAATTTTAAGGCAATTTTCTGAAATCGCTTGAAAGTGGAATGTTGCATCCTTTTATGCTATTTCCTGCTTCCTATGTAGTTTTATTCAGATTTTTTAACCTTCTTTCTAAGTTTCAACCTCCTGTGTATTAGGTACAGTATTTTCTGCCTTTCATACTTTGTAATAAAAATGGAACATTTGTAGATTGACTGCAGTTCGCTGTGTGGTGAGTTAAAACTGGTATCTGTGGGGCTAGCAGGGAAATGCTTCTCACAGGATATGTGAAGCCTATTTTAAGTTCTTTGCTGTGAAAGGGGGGGGGGTGTGATTGCTTTATCTTGTCTCTGCATTACATAACGGGTGAAGTGTATTACTCTCACCCTACTAATACCCAAACTAATTTGCTAATTCTAGCTCTGAGTTGCAGGTTACTCCAAATAATTGTATTGTTAGGATGCCAGTCAAACAGAACTCAGACAGAATGGTTAATGCTTAAAGTACACCCACTTACTTTTTGAAACATAACACATGTTGACTGTGCATCAGTGTTGTCTGTGCTCGTTTTCTAGCTTCCTTGCATAGTACTTCTCCCCTACAGAACAAATAGTAATTATCTGCCTGCATGGTTTTGGTTTTTAAGACGAGGGGAAGAGGGATTTTCTAATACAAATAATTGGTCTCCAAGGCTTTTTGAATCCAGGCAAATTGAAGACAAAGCAATTAGGCCCTTGTTTAGCTTCTGAGTCCCTCCTGTGTATGGGTGACCTCTGTTGAAGGGTGTTTTCTTCACAGGCTCTGTCATGGTGTCATTGGTGCTGGAACCGGGGTCTAGAGGTGGAGTAAGGGTGGCAGAACTTAGAAATCTGTTTTACCTTTGAACTTGGTGAGCAGGACTGATGACTTCAGATAGTATTTAGGTTAACCCTAGCTCAGCTAAACTGTTGTCTGACATCTGCTGTACTTCTGGATTCTCCTCTGATTCTTTGTGTACTGGCTTTCAAATGAAAGCTTTCTAAGCTTCATGACCACAGTGGAAAGAGTTGCCTGTGAAGATGCTGCACTGTTTTTTAAGCTATATATGGACTGTGTTCCAGTAATCCATATTTGGAAAAGATGCTTTCCTTCTGAGAATTGTTTGTCTTTACCCTAGAAACGTATTTACATCCTCCCAGAATCCTCTCCTTTGCTTCAGAATTCTCCAAAGAATCTTTCTCAGCTTCCACTCTAGTGGAAGAAGGCAAGAAGTTAAATTTCTGAATGCCAAATCCCAGCAACAGTTTTCAATATTGAGATACACTGCATCTACTTTCCATTTGGAGAATGCTTCCTTCATTACAGAGGTAAATAACAACGCGTATTTGAATGGAATCAAACTTGCATCTGCTTGAAATCAGTTTATGCAGAAATCTTAAGCAACAATCTCAAGCAGCAAATGTGTAATGAGAGTTCAAAGATGCTAAGCACTACCTGTTGTATTTCTCGTAACTTTCAGCTGAGAAAAAAATCTCGGTCTCTGTTGCAGAGTAACTAAAGCAGGGAAGTAACATCCATTGTAAAGCCAAATCACTGCTCTGTTTAACTTTGCTTACAGTCTGATTTAAATCTGTCCTTTCTGTTCAGTATAAATGAGTTATAAATTTCTCCTTACCCAGTATGGGATTATGGGAAATATAACAAAAATAGCGTCAGTGACTGTTGTTGGGAGAGGCAGGCCACCCTCCCACTGAGGGAACTCAACCTGCCTGCCTCAGTCTGGTGATGTACCCTCTGTGTTGCTGTCGCTGGTTTGCCATCCCTTCCCTTCATTAGGACCAGTAGGTTGCTAAAAGGTGTCAGCTGGGTAGGACATGGAGGCTAACTCAGCAGTAACCAAACAAATCCACCTGTCTGTAGGCTTGCTGTCTCCTCAGTGATAAAGACTGGGAGTCTATAAAATCCAGCTGGAAGCAACCAGTTGGGGCCCTAATTAAGTCCTGTGGGAAAGACTGATGACAACTTCTGCAAATTGGACCTACTAGTGCAAAAATTCAGGAACTGGTAGATGAGGAGAGAAACAGACTGCTTGTCAGCGTAGCAAAACAAGTGCCATTAAGTCCTGCAGAGGAATATGTGTAGAAAAAGAACTAACAGGAGGTTCTCTGCCCTTTGTAAATATTAAGGGACAGCTGACATCTGGTGTGGTTGGCCGAGATGCTTGCTGTGTGACTCTGGGAAAGTTATTTCTCTCTGAACAGATGTAAGTGAAAAGCAAGTAATTAATCAGTAATCTGTAAGTGGCTTGAAAATACTTGCAGATTAAGGATGTCCTCAACAATAACACAATAGTTACAGTAGTACAGTGTGACTGCAGCCAGCTTGTGCTTTAATATTGGGCATTTTTTTTTAGTGCTGCTCTGTAAGTGCTCCAGATTGCCAGCTCAGAATCAAGTAATAATCTAAAAGGATGTAATACTTCTAACATCTTCCTCCTCTTCCTTCTCTTCAGTTTTGCCCACTCCACAAGCAGGAGGATGTCACCCATTTTTTTAACCAGACAGCTTCAGAGCCCCCTCTGCTGGAGTGCTGACAGCAGGAGGACAGGCAGAGTTTGGCCAGCAGAATAGGACAGGTAGCTGCTCCTCTGGGTCTGGGGAAGGGGTGCTCCGGGCATGCTTCTTGACGAGGAGTTTCACCCAGTTGTTGTGCTCTACTGGGAGCAAGAGTTGGCCAGTTCATGTTCTGTCTCACTGTCCTGCAGTTGGATTATGGAGTTGGTTCTGTTAGTTTTCCATTAGCATTGTGTTCAGGATTTTCAGAGCAAACACCCAAGAGTGTTAGGAGAGACAGAGCTGCCTGGAACCAGTGAGATTACTCTTCTCAGAATGGCAGAAGAGAGTGCAGAATGCTTTCATGCAGCATTTGAAGATTTCTGAAGTTTCTTCTCCTCTTCCCCCAAAACAGCTTTTTTTGTTTTGCACAGCTCCCAGTTCAGCGTCTCTGGCTGTGGAGTCTGAGATGTAGAATAAGGAAGCTTTGGCACGAGACAAGTCTCAGCCTGGAGACTGCTCAGCTCCCCAGGAAGGATGTGTGTACCTAAACAAGAAGGGAAACAGGAAGGAAAGAAGAAATAGTACATCTGATAGCAAGGAGAAGAGGCTCTTTGAGTCAGACAGGTATGCCTGAAAACGGAAACGCTACCAGAATAGAAAACATGATGGCATAGCGATTAAGAGACTGCGAAGAGATGCCAGGAGCTAAATCCCAAAGGCCTACTCCAGACTTCCTGTGTAACTTTTAACAAGTCGCTAGCTCTGTGCAGTGCTCTTTAATCCCTAAAATAGGGATTCCATTTCCTTTCTTATTTCATGCTGTGTGACGGCATCAAACAATTAGGCTTCTGTAAAGCTCCTTTAAAACAAATGAGCTCACTATAACCATAGTAGCTCCTGGAGGGTCTCAGTGAATATCTTCACTGATGATTTTACATAAAATGGCTTCAATCTGAATAGCTGTAAGTTGAAGAATGATGTATTGTTGTTGCTATTTACAGAAATGCTGCTTCTGTTCTGGAAAGCAGCAGCTTTAAAAGGATGTGGGCAATCTGGGTGGAAAACCACAGAATACCAGTTTATACCATAGTGTTGCTGTAAAATGAATAACCTAATTCTTCTGTTCAAAATTAGTATAGCATTAAGAGAGTAAAAGTGAAAATGATTTTCTTTCCTGAGGATATACAAAATAGGGGCATCTGCTAAATTTTCCTGGTAGAAACTTGACTGCAGTTCAGAAAGGATAAACCAGCTCGTCTAGAGGAAAAGAAAATGTTAGGAGGGGGAAGTCTGGAATGGACCAAAACAAAAAAGTCTAATGGCACTTGCATATAGATAGTGTTGTGATTATGTCTCTAAAAAGAGAATAGAATGACAAATCAGCAGACAAAGATTGCTGTTCTGCACATCAGGCTCGATAGGTGTGTGAGGTAATGAACCATTAAGGAGAAATCATTCTGTTTTCAAAGGAGCAGGAAGAAAACAGCTTCAGTGAAATCCAGACTTGCGGGGCAGCTAGAGATAGAAAGAGCTCGTTTCACCAGGGTGCCTGTCCCCTGCCACCAGCTGGGTACTTCTGGCTCATTGGCACAGGCAGTGACTAGCAAGTCTGTTATCCCTTTGATTTAAGTAAACCAAATTTCTACATTGAATGCTTGCGATAGGCCTCAGGTAACAGGACTTCAGCTGAGAATTTCAGGTGAAAACATGTGACAGTCTGAAGACAGACAAAAATATTGAAGGATAAGAAGATGACAAGTGTGTTTTTTAACATCAGAGCTGATGCACTAGGGAATTAATACTGTATTTCTCCAGTTCTAGTCCCACAAGTAATCATTAAAACCTTTCTGTAATGACCTTGGCACAAAAAGCAAGTGTGATAATTAAATTTGGTGATGAACAAAAGCGGGAAGCTTCAATAATACTAGGGATCTGGAATATCTTAGAGCTGATGACTTTGAAGAGAGAGAAATAGACGTGAGATGAAATTCAGCAGCAGAAAGTGCAAAGCTGTGCAGGTAAGAGAAATTTGCAAAGGATGCTAATAGTATATTACTTGGAAATTAGTGGGGAAAGGAAGCTGGATTTACTAGTTGATAAAGGGCAGTGATGAGCCACTGTGAATCTGTGAAAATGCATTCAGAAAAATGGGTCTAATGGCAATAATGATGCTGTCCTGTGAGGGAGAGGAACTCAAACTGGAAGAGAAGCAAAGGCTGCCAGGAAGACATCACAAATACAAAGATTGTATTATTAGAAGGGTTAGAATGGCTTACTCATCTATTAAAATGAAGCCTGAAAGGGGATATGATTCTCATCTTGATGTATTTAGAGAGAAAACACCAGGGAAGAAAGGATTATTTAAGTAAAAGGATAATCCTGGCATGGAAACAAATGGCTATAAGCTAGGCATGACTATGAGATGGAATATACAGGAAAAAAACAGAAGGACTTTTCTAACAGTGGTACAAGAGATACTGAAGTCTAAATACTCGCAACTGGTTTTCAGATGGGAACTTCAAGGTGGGATTTGTGGAAGCCATCTAGTCCAAAACCCTGCTGAAAGCAGGGCTGAGATTATCAGCTTTGTGCATAGCGTCTTGCTCTAGAGAGGCCAGATCTGTTGATCTAAGCACTCCTTTACAGATTGATTTGTCTAGTAATGGCATAGCAAGATCTTTTTATCCCAAATAGTTTACAAAAAAAAAAAAAAAAAGAAAGTACTGATACCACAAATACTGTCATCATAATTTGGCTAAATCCTAAATTCCCCCTGTTGAGTGGGGTTTAGATTCCTGCACATGGCCACAGTTCTGAGAAATTTTCCAGTCTAGTTTTCCTTTTTGTGTTATCCCGTTGATACAACCTCTTTGACATTGCTTTGTTGCTTGTAAATGAAAACATTTAGAAAACAATGTGCTTGCTGCTATGTGTCTGCCAGATTCAAAAGCAGCTGCTGGAACCATCTGCTCGAGGTGGGTTTCCCAGCAGCAGGGTGGCCATCACTGTGCCAGGGAAGGAGAGCCTGGAATTTTTTTATTTTTTTTTTTAATCTCTGCTCTCCCTTGTGTCGAAAAAATGCTATCAAAATACATCCCAATGTATGCAAATGGAATGCAATGGAAGCAAAAGCAAGGGAAGAGCAGCTGAAGCCTGGGTGTTGTTTTCAAAGATACGAGTTGACTTATGAAGTCTGAGGTAGAATTACTGGGTTAGATTGGGCAATCAATGTAGTTCTTCTTTGCCCTAAAATGTGCAAAAAATCTGTTGCATGGTATGTTTGCTTTGGTTTGGTTTCCCCCTCTCAAAGTTGTTTGTATTTAGTGTCCCTGATGAGCTCTTGAGCAAAATGTGTTCTGCTTATGGTATGCTCAAGGTGGCTTAGCAGACAGGAATGCTAAAACTGGGAGGAAAAAATAGTATCAGGTGTCTGCTATCAGCGAGTGAGTGAATGTAGCAGGTGAGCAGTTCCAATTCTAACAATAAAAACTTTTTATCACTAATTAAACCCCTAAATGAAAGGGAGGACATACCGAGCTTTGGATGCACTGGGCTGGAGCTCACTACTGAGGGTTAAATCCATGTGAGTTTACTGAACGTCAAGCAGCTTTTAACAACTATACTGTAAGATTACAGCACCTAGAAGCATTGTGGAAAGTATGAAACAGTGCTTTGGAAGGCTTAAAAACTGAGAGAGCTGTTTACTGTGTTACTTTGACTTCTGTCCCTTCTTGCAGTCTGCAGGGAGTTGTGTGGTAGCTGTGATGTCCTGGGCTGCTGATGCTAACAGGGTCTTTTATGAGACAGCCCCTGGAAGATGCCGTCTCTTCCCCCAGATGGTGTGTGATGCCTGGGGCGCTGCGTGGGTAACTGTCTGATGCTTCCTTTTGAATTTTGCTTTCCATGTGTTTGGGGCTCCTTTTCGTTCTGCAACTGCTGTTGGTTTTTTTGTTGTTGTTGTTTTTGTTTGTTTTGTTGGTTGGTTGGTTTGTTTGACTCTCCGGCTTTTCTTCAAGCCTGTGTCTGTATTCGTCAAAAAANTTATTTATAAAATAAAAAAAAAAAAAAAAAAAAAAAAAAAAAGGACGTTTAAAGCACTAATTCACTTCATGCCGAGCTCCGTGTATGCAGGAAGCCAACCCATCCACGGCCGTCAGTGGGCATGAAGTGTGTTCCCTCCTCCGGGGCGCTTGGCCGTCCACCTAAATCAGCAGCACAGAGGGCGCAGCCCCTCG
>VXAV01004014.1:0-54596 GCA_013399715.1 Alectura lathami
TTTTTTTTTTTTTTTTTTTTTTTTTTTTTCCCCTTCTTTTTAATTCATCCTTTCTTGATCGACACTGCTGTGCTCCCAGTTGCCAGGCGGACGGGAAGCCTCTAGCTGAAACCTCTCCACCAAGACCCGTGCTGCCCTCATCATTGTCATCCCCATCACCAGAGCCAAAGGGTCAGAAAACTTCCACTCCCCGCCGTGGTCTTATTTTGGGTTCTGGTGCTGCAGCAGCATTCATCTTCATTACCTCCGTGGCATGCCGTCAGGCTGTGCGGAAAGGCAGATGCAGCCGCTGGTGTCGTCCCGTTTGCACGTCCCAAAACAAGCTGTCAGCAGAGAGGGACACCTGCACGGGGGCTTCGTGCTGCAGGGTCCCATCCAGGGAACCACGGTGTGTGCAGTGCACAGGCTCGTGGGCTGGATGCAAATTTAGAAGCGGCTGCAGTGTGGGGAACAAAACAATTCAGTAAAAAAGAGAAAATATGTTAATGGGGGGGAAAAATCATCTTGTTCCCTCTATTTTTAGTTTTAGACATTCAGCCTGCTCTGAAGCAACTGGAAAATTGAGGAGAATTTGAAAAGAACTTTGTGGCTTTTAACCAAGTTCAATATTTTTTTAATATTTTTAAAAGTGAAAATCTTCGCCAGATGAACAAAACTTTGCCCATTGACAATTCACGCTTAGAAAATAAACTCATAAAAGAATAAATAAAGGCATTATAATGGGAATTGGCAGTCATATACCATCCTATACTGCAGTAAAATTTAATTCCGGATGGTTTCAGTTGTGGTCTCCAAACCAAATCCTGAATTCTGCTGTCCTCCTGAAAATGCGTCTCCGTTGGAGAGCGGTGCTCAGGTGGCCTCAAGCAGGCATTTTGGGACGGGTCTTCACCTAGCTTCAGCCATTCAGACCCAAGGTTTAAGCCTAAATCCGCTCTCGCGGTCCCCTTGTGCTTCAGAGGGAGGCTGGCACCAGCAGCCCCGGCCTCTGCCACAGCCCCGCAGGCAGGGTGCCCCTTCCCAGCTGACCGCGCTCCGGGGAGGCACAGCTGCTGCCCAGTTCTTGCTGTTCCTCCTCCCGGTGTGTTTCTCTTTGCTACCCACCCTATCAGCACTCTGTTTACAAGACCTGCTTTAACACATTTGGGCCAAGGAACGAAGTGCTGTTCCCATCTGTAAATACCAGTTTAGCAGTGCTTTCCTTTGACTTTTTTTATTATGACTTTTTTTATTATTATTATTATGACTTTTTTGTTATGACTTTTGCTTTGTTATTCACTATGCGCAGGCTGCAGAGACAATTGTATTCGTTCCTCTCCCTGCCTGTGCAATATTTTGACATTTCCCTGTGTCTATTGGAATTCAGTCCTGTCTTTAAATAAATGTCTTGCATTTCCCATGGGAAGAGCTCCAGGAGCTCCTACCTCGGTGCTGCTTTCCAGCTGTCTGAGTTTTCTTCATCTGCATCGTGGGTGATGGAAATGTAGAGGAGTTGTTTTTTTGTTTGTTTGTTTGGGGTTTGTGGGTTTTTTAGGTTAAAAAGAGCAACACCAGGTCAGGGTTCCAGCAGTCTGCATCCACTGGCTTCTATGTTTTGTTATCTTTTACTGAAAGACATTCAGTTTTCAGGTCAAATAGAAAATCAGTTTTCTAAATGAGAGAGTAAGGGGAAGGAATCCCCGTGTTCGATGAAATGGCTTTGGTAGTTACAGCTGGGGAAGGATTTCTCAAAAAAATGGACCAAAAACCAAAGTAATTTTCAGATTGAGGAAGGCAGAGTTCTGGGTGTCCTCAGCACTGTGGTTTTGGTGTTTGTGACTTTCTGATTATTCCTTGTGAGATGTTTGCGTCTGCCGCAGGTGGGATGTTCTGCAGGTGGGATTTCACTGTGCTTTAGCCATGCGTCTGCCCCACCTGAGCAGCTGCCCATCCCACCAAATCCATAAAGAGAAATGAGGATATCAGTGGCTTTTCTGCAGCCAAGAAGACGGATCGTGGTTAGCAGCCCTAATGGCGCCATGTTTTTTGGATGGTCTTTTAAATACCTGATTTTCAGCTTAAATTTCAGCTTTAATGCAGGCAGGTTGCCATAGCTGCCTGCTGTAAAGGTGTTGTGCTTTCTCCAGAGCTGCAGGAGATGGGGTCGTGAGCTGGGTGGACCTTCTGCCCGGCCAGGTCCTTTCGAGCACCTCTGGGGTTCACAAGCCAGGGCAGACAGCAGAACACAAACAGTTTTTGCTCCAAATTATTCTTATTGGCAAACCACCGTGTTAGGAATAAATCTTGTTATTCCCCAAATGTCAACACTCCTTATGTTTAAAAGGAAAAAACCATCTTTGCCCTGATGTTAATGCCTAGCCCATGTTGTGTTTTAGCCCTGCTTGCTCCCAGTCCTTTTACTAGGGGGGAGATCTGATGGCTTTCAGGGAGCCCATGTGGCTCTCGGCAGCCACCCGCGCTGCCTGATGCTTGGAGCAGAGGCAGCCAGCCCTGGGGTGGCTGAGCCCGTGCCGGTCCCACACCCCCCAGCAGCCCACACACAGCTCTCAGCTGTGCTTTTGGTCGCATTTGGTCGCCCAAGGTGTGCAGCAAGGCCACAGCCTGGCTCATTCCAACGCGAGCCCTTCCGGTGCCACTCCCACCGTGCTGGGAAGGGTGTCAGCTCTTGCGACAAGCACTGGGGAAAGGCTCTGTGGTGGGTGATGCGGGGCTGTTGTTCCATGCCACCGCCCAAATCACTCAACACAAGGCTGTAGGGCAGGTGAGCCTCATGCTGACACCAGCCTGGTAGTTTTTAGCCTGAGACCCAGCCCTATAGCCCAGGGCTCTGCTCAGCAGCGGGTGGGCGCTCACAAATAGGGTTGCTAATTCAGGATGAGCTTGTGCAATTGAGAATAACAGGTTCTCTTTTTTTCTTTTTTTTTTTTTCTTTCAAACTGGTAACTTAAAGGCAACAGGTTCATGTTTCTCCTCACATATGCTTCACATATTTGCCTTTTGTTGTTTTGGCTAACGCTATCCTCCCAGGACCCCCTGAGCACACCGAGCAGCATATGGCCTTCTACTTGCTTCATTTCCAGCCCTCATTTTTTCCCACAGTAAACCAGACTCTTTCAGGCAATACTAATCCCTGGTGCCTGTCACTGGTAGAGAAAAGCATTAATAACTGCAGTTATCCTGGAAATATCTGTCACCCACATTTGTTTTTCGTTTCCCTTTGGGTAATCATGCTCCAGATCTAATTACTGCAGAAATTTCTTTTGCTCCAATGAGCAGCATTTTGGGTTACCTCCCCAGCTGTTTGGGAGCTGAGTCCGCCGGCTACGGGAGATCCATCTTGATGCACATCGGCTGAGGACCTGCTGCTTCACATCTTTGATCCGTGTGTGGCTTGGGGTGGCAGAGTTGGCAGAGATGGATGGTTCACAAAGCCATGGGAGCAGGCTTGTGCTAGGACCTGAAGCCCAGCAAAGTCAGGGAGAGACTTTCCTTGGGATGAGTCGCTGGGAGAGCAAGGAGAAGGGGTTGGGATGTTTCCATCCTCTCCTCCTTAGGCTCCTGCTTCATTTCAGGGAGCCAGAGCAGCCCTTGTGGCAGCGGGGGAAGTGCCATGGGGATGTCCCACCACAGCACCCATCAGCCATGTAGGGGAGTCCCATTGGGAAGATGCCATCTGGGCTGGGTGGGATTTCCTCTTCGTTTCAGCTGACTCACGTCTGGGAGGCAAAATGTCAGGGATGTGGCTTGTGAATGCACAGCACGGCAGGCTGCGAGTGCCTGAGGGATGCAAACAGCTGCTGACAGGCATTTTTCCTGCATTTCCTCAAATCTGTTCTGGATCACTGCTGACACACGCACGAGGAGGCATCTCCTCTGTCCATCGGTAGAGGCGGGACCGAGGCGTTGCCCCCTGGGAGCACTCCAGCTGCTTGCTGAAGGCTTCGTGCTGCCAGCAACAGCGAGGAGCAGCAGCAAGAAACACACTGGACATGGAACCCCAGCATCACCATTTCTCCATCACAGGCGTAGGCCACAGTTTCCGATAGACACAAATGGTGGACAAAAGCTCCCGATCGCCATGGGGAGCTCCAGACACGGAGCATCGTGCGAGCGCAGCAGGGACACCAGCCTTGGGGACTGGGGCTGTAAGCCTTGAAGCAAGCACTTACAGCAGCCGTAAGTCAATGGATTTGGGATGTTTCCTGGCTTAGCATTGGCAGCTGAGGCTGTTGGGGAGGATTGATGTTCAGGACGAGGCTCACCAAAGCACTTCCACTTACAAAGAGGGAAAGAAAAAACCTGATATATTATCCACAAGAGGAAAGAGGGAACTATTGAGTGTTGCTTGTTTGCTCCCCAGCGGTGTTCAGGTCAGGAATGGAGAAGAAGGGGCTGTAAAAAAGGCAGGGAAGGGAGAAACCAAAGGGAGGCAAGATGTCTTGTCTCCTTCCCTTAATTAATCTTGGAAAGCAATGACAGCATAGGATGAGAAATGGGAAGTAAATGCTCTGCTAACAGCCCTTCATGAAGATCTCTGCATTTGACAAATGAGCTCGAAGCCGCAAGACCAGGAACCGGAGCTGTGCCAGTGCATCGGAGCGAGCTCAGCGGTCAGAGGCAAGGGGCGGAGGGGCTGGGGGCAAGAGAAGCCCTCGACCCCCTCCCAAAATGCCCCCAGCCAAGCCCATTGCTCGCATTCCTTGGGCTGCAGAGCGAGACCTGCTGCCTGCCCAGGACTTGCTTAAACATTAGCCTTTGCTCGGTGGCCTTGCTGCTTTCCCATCTGTGCCCGCGGATGCGGTGCTGCCAACAGAGGCCCCTTGGAGGACTGTTCGGATTGGGGAAGGCAGTTCCTAATTGGTGGCTTAAAAGCAGGGCTGGCAGATCCCGCAGCGATTTCCGTGCTCCATCACAGGTGCTGGCTGTGGAGATGCAGAAGCTCGGTCTGGAACCTGCCGTGGTTGTTTTTTATTGCTGTGGGCAAGCTGCTGGATTGCTTTGTGCAGCAGAGAGGGGTTGTGGCAACAGTGCAAGGAAGGCTATGGATGTATTACGGGTGAACATCAGGAACGCCAGCATTTTGTGGGATAAACTAAGGAAGAAGTATAATTCAGCAGAAGGATGGGATGGTGGGAAGTAGAACAGAATAATGTAAAAGAACAACTTTTGTAAGCAAAAAGCTTACAGTTTGAGACAGAATCACTTTTTAATTTCATCCTTGTTGCTCTTCTGGAGTTTTTGATTTCTAGAGCTTCGATTTGGGATGTGCAGGAAGTGGCCTGTGCCATCACAGAAGTGCCTCCCCCAGACAACCCCTGCCATAAACATGATCATCCTACACAGAGTTATCTGCAGCACCTGGGGCTTGTCAGGGACCCATAAAACTGGTGTTAGGGAAATCAGCAGCAGGCACCATCCCCTTCCCCCAGTCTGCACCACCATTCACTTCCAATTATGCTAAACTGGGACTCCGCACTTTGGGTGAGAGCCAAACTGCCAATCCCATAATCAGTTATGAACAATGTGAGCAGCGTCTGCCTAATCTGTAAGTGACCAGCTAGTCTGAGAGGCTGCTGTAATGATGCTGCCTTGGTAATTACTCATGTCTGGAAAGGGGAATAAAATCCCCTTTGGGAAGTGTTGGCCCCCGTGGTTCAGAGGGCATCAAAACCTGCTGCAGCATGTTTCCTCAGGGGTGAGCAAAATGTGCAAGGAAATGGGAAAAATAAAAAGGAAAATGTCGAGCTTGGAGTTGGGATTTCAGCTATTTTTAGGGACGAGCCCTGTGACCTGGGGGCCTCTTGGCATCACATGTGAGGTGATGGGAGCGGTCCAGGCGCGGTGGTGGAGGACAGCCTGTGAGAAGCTGCTTGTCGGGAGGGCATGGTGCTGTCAGCCTGTCCGAACACCAGGATGCTCAGGCGCAGGCAGCGAACAGCCCCCTGCAAGTGCAGCGACTGCCAGCACGCGTGGGTTTCAGCTTCACTGGGGCATCGCTTAATCGATGTGAAAAGCGGCTGCATGCGAAATGCAAACATCTATCGAAGAGCACCGAGCTTCATTTAGTGGTGGGGCAATGGCAAATTGGGCAGAAAGAAAACAAGTAAATAACATTTGCTCGGAGGTGTTCTCGCTTGCGAGGTTGTGCATGGAGCAGCAGGATGAGTGAGGGTGGAAATGCTGCCTAGGATGCTCCTGCTCCAGCACTGGCGTGGGAGCGGTGTTTGGGGGCAAACTGGAGGCAGTGCCACTGCTTTTCCTGGGTGTGAGCATCCCTGCAGGCTTTGCAAGGGTGAAAACACTCAGGGGAACAAGGGTGATGGTTTGAGGGAACACACTGCTCTTTCCCTGCTCTGCCTCCGTGCACACGCTGCGTGAGCCTGCATGAGGAACTTCTCAACTCCATCATTCACCCTTTAGTACAGAGCAAAGTCTGCTCTGGTGCCTTTTCTCATCTCCAGCCAGCCATCAACAGCACAGGTAAGAATACCAACGATAAAAAATTAAAAGCTACAATAAACATTATTGATGCCATTCCTAACAAGACAGAGAAAGAGAAAGAGGGGATGCTGTAGTGATAAATATTGTCTGTCAGCAATAAATTACAGCCATCATTAGGTTTCTACAGCGGGGCCTGACAAATTATTTTGTGGAAGTGCATGCTTAGCTGCCTCTTACACAGTCTCAGCCATTCGGAGGCTGCACCTTAAAAAAAGATCAATCACATTGATTCTGTATCGAGCCGGGACGCGCGGCACCACGCAGGAGCAGCGCTCAGCACTGGGTACTGGGGCTGCACCCAGCTGGGCTGCTGGGCGAGATAAGGAGCATCGCTGGGATGTTTTGTCTGGGTTTGTGGGCTGCCCTGACCCTGTGTTCTGCATAACATGACAATTTTTTTTTTTTTTTTTAAATAAAGGTTCCCTTCCTTGGAGGTACAGAGCATGTGCTCTGCCCTCCCTCTCTTGCTCTTCGCCCCACGCTCTGCACTTCATCCAGCCTCAGTGCAAAGAGCTGCTGGAAGCTCCTCGTGCTGCCCCTCGGTCGCGAGCGACCCCGGGATTGCCTCTGCCGCACGCACACCTCGCAGACTTCAATTTGCACAACAACAGAGAAAAGGCGGAAAAAAGCACGTTGTGGTGCGGTCTGTACAAAAGCCATTCATCCCAGTGCTTTTACTAACAGCCATCAAATGAGATTCCTGCAGTAGATGATTTGTTTTGTCCTTCTCCTGCCGGCTCAGATTAATCTCTGCTCCTGAAGTGGCAGTGTCATTTCTCGGAGACATACGGCAGCGGGAATCGCGGAGCCCCATAAATTCGCCTCGATTCAAGACCCATCCATCTCCTCCCCGCTCTCCATCCCCGCGCTCTCTGCAGGGCAAGGGCAGCCCCGTGGGTGCTGCGCGCCCGCCTGCTGCAGGCTCGTGAATAAACCTCGGGGAGGGGGCAGCTGGAGCAAGAGAGGGGTGCTTGTGGCAGAGCAGTTTGCCTTCTGCTGCACTCCTGCCTTTGGGACCTGCAGAGGGGCCAGATCGCGGCTGATGGAGCAGCAGTGATGCTGGGATTGAGCAGCGACGCGAATGTTTAAGCAATGTGCAGGAACCCACATAAAACTCATTCCCCTAGTAAGCTAATTACTTAGCTGTCCCTGGGTTTTATTCAAATGAGAGCTGGGTCTGATTTTCTTAATTTTTTCCCACTGATGGGCTTTTTAGTGTAAAAACGGGAAAAGAACGAAAATGAAAACTGACTTGTTCACTGCAAAGGGCTCAGGGAATCTTTCCCCACCGCCACATTGTGATTGGTTCCTGGGCGTTTTTCAGCAGTGTTTAAAGTTTTCTGCACCTCCCCAGATACGCCCTGTCCTGATGTGCATCACCACTGCGTTTCCTCAGCTGAAAAATGAGTGGGGCTTCAGAGGAGGGGATGGGGTGGGTGCAGGAATGGGCACTCAGCAGCCCTGGGTCTGTGTAGGGATCAGATGAGCCCTGAACATGTAGGTAGGTGTGTGTAGACACAGACATGGATATATACACGTTTACGGGTAGGTGAATTATTCCTGGGTAATGAAATGAAAGCTTGGAGGCGGCAGCAACACCACTGTTAATTACTTATTGAGCCCACACCATGACAAGCAGCATACAGGCAGGAGAGCAAGCACAGCCTGTCCCCTAAGGAGTGTGCAAGCTCCATCAGGTGCAGGCAGACAGATCTGGGAGCCAAGAGGGCTGGCAGGAGCATGACAAGGCTGCAGGGAGGTGGTGAGTCTTCGGTGCTCCCGAAAATGTGGATATTTCTTGAGCAGTCACTAACATAGTGCAGCATCAACCACTGTGTCACTCCGTCATTCCCAGAGCAGCCAGATGCTGCTGAGGATGGAGGTGACATTGTGACAGTGACAGGGTCCCAGTGGAGGACACATCGCTGCCCTGGGGACACACTGAGAGCCATCGCCCATCCCCTTCCCCTCGCTCAAGCCACGCAGCCGACACCTGGAAGCAGAGCGAAAGGCCAGCTGTTTATTTTGTATTAATTTTTAAAGATGACTTGTTTCAGCTGAGTGCCTGTCTGTCTCTGTCTATTTGCCACCGCTGAGAAGATTCATTACTTTGATGGATTCGTGTAATTTTGTCAAGTGCTTCAGGTGACAAACAAGGCAGAGCACTTCTCCCCAGGCTCTGAGCCGTGTCCAGGCAGAGGGCACATGGTGGGGATTTCCCCTAGGGGTGAATTATTTGTGCCCAGCACCCACAGCTGGGTCTGTGCACCTCTCTGGGTGCTAGAGTTTGGGAAGGAATTTGGGGTATTTTGTCATGGAGCTGCATCGCCATCGTGATCTGCTCCGGAGCCTGGTGAGGAACCTCAGCAGTAAGAGACACTGGCAGAAAGTAAGCATAGAAAAGAGAAATGAAAGGAAGAGAGAGAAAGGGAGAGGTCAGGAGGGATGAGGACACCATAGAGAAGTGGCCAAGCTAGGATACAGGCTGTATGGGGATGCTCATGGCTCATGGACACTGCTGTGTTTTTCCAGTGGAGCTCTCAAGAGGGAAAGGTTTCATCCAAGTGCTGTTCCTTGAGCAGGCAATCATCACTGCCATAACTGCGTGGGCTCCAGAGGAATAAATTAAGCCAGGCAGGCTCAATCACTGCTTGTGGCAGAAGCACAGGATTTACAGCTGTGAGGCTCAGGGACGCAGGAGTGCAGGATGGTTCCACAAATCCTCCTGCCAGCACTATCTGGGACCACGCTGGGTCCGGGTGACAAAGGGTGGCCCGGTCCTGTGGCAGTCATGCCAGGTGAGAGGAGTACCTGCGTCCACAAGTAGCCTTTTGTGTGCCACCTGCTAGGATTCTGGCCATCTGCATCCAGACCATGCATCCAGGGAGAAACATCACAGGCACCAAAGGTGCTTGGGTCCAGAGTATCAGCAAGAAACACTTGACTGCTTTGTACAGACAGGCAAAGGCAAAGTTGGGGCTTGGAGGTATTTGCTTGTTCCTCACCCTTCATGTCATAAAAAGCAATAACTGAGGAGAGTGGGAAGGAGGGGCACTAGCAGCCTGGATTTATCCAGCTGTGGGAGAAAAATCTCTACTGCTGACCTCTAGATGAAAGTGTAGATAACTGTTTTAGTTTTCACAGAGGATAGCCTCAATTCTTGCAAAAAGAAAAAAAAAAAAAAAAAAAACATTTCTAGTCTTCAGGGGAATGAGCAAGGCCTTGATCTATAGCTCCAGCTTCCAAAGAGCAAATGAAATGCTTTCTCTTTTCATCCCGCAAGGACCGACCATCGTGAAAAATGGGAGCACTCCCTCGCAGGAGATTACCAGTGCAATTTCCTGGCTGAAACGCTTGTTTCTGGTTGCTGCTTCTGGCATGGATAACAGTGGCCCAGACCTGCTCCTGCCTTTGAAAACCTCCTGCATTCAGCATGTGATGGGAAGAAGGAAAGGGAGACCAAGGGGAGGTGATGATTTAAGGAGGGGGGAAGGAGGAGGAGGAGGGGGAGAAGGAGGAGGAGGAGAAGAAGGAGGAGAAAGAAGAAAAGGAGGAGAAGGAGAAGGAGGAGGAGGAGAAGAAGGAGGAGAAAGAAGAAAAGGAGGAGAAGGAGAAGGAGGAGGAGGAGAAGAAGGAGGAGAAAGAAGAAAAGGAGGAGAAGGAGAAGGAGAAGGAGAAGGAGGAGGAGAAGGAGAAGGAGAAGGAGAAGGAGAAGGAGAAGGAGAAGGAGAAAGAAGAAAAGGAGGAGAAGGAGAAGGAGAAGGAGAAGGAGAAGGAGAAGGAGAAGGAGAAGGAGAAGGAGAAGGAGAAGGAGAAGGAGAAGGAGAAGGAGAAGGAGAAGGAGAAGGAGAAGGAGAAGGAGAAGGAGAAGGAGAAGGAGAAGGAGAAGGAGAAGGAGAAGGAGAAGGAGAAGGAGAAGGAGAAGGAGAAGGAGAAGGAGAAGGAGAAGGAGAAGGAGAAGGAGAAGGAGAAGGAGAAGGAGAAGGAGAAGGAGAAGGAGAAGGAGAAGGAGAAGGAGAAGGAGAAGGAGAAGGAGAAGGAGAAGGAGAAGGAGAAGGAGAAGGAGAAGGAGAAGGAGAAGGAGAAGGAGAAGGAGAAGGAGAAGGAGAAGGAGAAGGAGAAGGAGAAGGAGAAGGAGAAGGAGAAGGAGAAGGAGAAGGAGAAGGAGAAGGAGAAGGAGAAGGAGAAGGAGAAGGAGAAGGAGAAGGAGAAGGAGAAGGAGAAGGAGAAGGAGAAGGAGAAGGACGACAAGGACAAGGACAAGGACAAGGACAAGGACAAGGAGGAGATACTTCCCTCCTCTGGGAGCCAGAAGCAGACACTGAAATTGAGCTTTTTCAGCCACCGAGATTTAGCCTGGGTTTTGCCGCTTGCAAAAACATCCTCCCGGCTCCCCGAAAGAACTTCTGATCCATCCAGCAATAACTGAGAAAGCATGTTGGGAGATGCCTGACAAAGTGGCTTTGGGGGCTTTTTGGATCTGTGGATGGAGAGTTTCCCTTTCCTCTAGGAAAATGTCAAGGCAAAAAGAGCCATGTGCCGGGTTGGCCAAAACCAATGATTTATTGAGTTTTCTTCTTTGGAGCCAGCAATGGATTGCTTCCACACTGTGTTATTCCCAGGAGTCAAGAAAAGCAGCAGATCATTGGTTCAAATCAGGTTCATCTGAAGACTAAATGCAGAAAATTCCCAGTTTATTGGTGCAGCAGCAGGGCATGATGCGATGGGACCCGAGGTAGGGCATGAGGGCTGCCCAGGAAAGGGGCTGGCACAATTTGCAGACCTGAGACCTGAGGCACTTGAAAATTTCTGGGAAAGGAATAATGGATTTGCTAAGTATTGTTATTATTTAACTGACAAGACTGAATATTGAAAAGAAAATCTGTTTACCAAAAATAACAATAGCAGATATTTGTCATTGCTGCCAGAAATTCAGACCCATGCAATTTCATAGGTTTCATAAGCTCTCATTAATTTTCTTGTTTGGGAGGATTTGCTGTTCTAATGAAACCTATTTACACTGGCGACTGCTGGAAAATCATTCATTAGTGGACAAGAACTATTGATTATTTTCATCCAACTACTCAGCCAATTACTGGAACCAATAAATAAAGAAATATCAACCTTGTGTTCCCACTCCTGTTTCCAGCAGAACTTTGCTCCCCTGGATAACATTGTGTGCCAGCTTCGGGACAACGCTGCGCTGGAGAAGCCTCTTGTAACGTTTATGTCACATTGCCATCGCCTGCAGGCCCCTGGAGAGCAGACTGGCCTCGAGAAAGTGAGGACTGCTGCTTAGTGCTCTCATATATTTCCTGAAGTATTTACTGGGTGCATGGAGAGAACGAGTGAAAAAGTAGTGCCAGGCTTAAAGAAGTGCCTGGAAGTGTGGGATCTCAAGTGCTTTTATTTTATTATGCAATATTTGGTGACAATGTGCAGAAGTCCTTGTCTAGAGGCTCTAGAGGGGGGATTCAGCTCACCTGGCCCTGCTGGCTATGTCTCTGTCCCTGTATTTCGGCTCCTTCTCAGCCTGCTCAACAGAGAAACTTTTTAACTATTGTACTATGGAAGGAGCCATGGCTTTAAAACCTTGGCCGATCGCATACACTTTAATGGGCTCGGGGAAAAAAAAATCTATCTCGTCTCTTTTTGACAGACTTGTAATTAAAGAAGATTTTTCATAGAGAACATCTGTTTCTCTTGACAGATATATTCTTGTTGGGAGAAAAAGAAGTGCCTAAAAAAATAGTTTGTCAGTCTGAGCTTTTTATAGGTTTTCATCCAAGAATATTTATCTTCAGGCTTTTTTGACAAAAAGTTGATATTTCCTGTGAGAAGACCTATTCTGATCAAGGCTGAGCTGCAGCGAGTGCTGCCAGGGAGCCCCAGGTGTCTGCCTCTGCCTCCTCCACAGCCCCCAGCATGGGGAAACGTGGCTTTCACCCTTGCAGCCGCCCTGCCAACAACACCCATCATTAATGCAGCATAAAACCATCAGGAATGAAGATTAATGGCTGGCTGAGGGTGTCACACTCTCAGCTACGCGTGTATCTAAGTGTATATATGTATATGTATATATGAAGGACTTTTTTTCTTATTTCTTTCCAAGCTGAGAGCACTGAAAGTTCCTCCCGAGTAATTTCCCAGTAGTCCTCGTTAATTCCCTAAGATTTTCCCCACCTCTTTTCAAAGCCTAAAGTTCAAAGGCACAGAAAGGAGCTGTCTCAGCACTTTCTTTTCCCTTTTTCAGATTTTCAGCAAAGCCCAAACAAGCCTATTAACTCATTTCTTCCATTTTCCTCCGCTTCTTCAAAAGAAAAAAAGAGTCTGTGGGGCTTGGCCAAGGCTGCCAGACACCAGTCCCTGGTGAATTCCCTTCTCCACATGCCATGGGAGCTGTTCCATTCCTTGATGTCTGTTGGGTTCTTCAGCCAAATCCTGTCCTGAGCCCTCCCAGCACTGGCACCAGATGTCCCCCTACCCAGAGGGATTGTGTCACCAATCCTTGTCCTTCCACAGCACAGAATTGTCCAGGGTTCATCTCTCTTCTTCTTCCCTTCTGCTCTCATAGCCCCTGGTGCATTGGCCAAGCGGAACCCGCCCAGTTGCTGTGACAGCACATTTAGCCACAAAGATCCACACCTGACACCACAGTGACTGAGAAATATGGGATAATTTACTGAGTTTATTTTATGTTTTGGCATCAGTAATTTGAGGTGGTTGGTTTGCCTGGCATGAGCAGCATGCGTGTGCACTTGCAGTGGACAAACACCCATCCCAGCGGCAACTGGCTGAAAATGAGCAAATCCTGTATTTTTTAGCCCTTTTCTGGTGGTGGGCAGTGTCATTGCCACCCACTTCAAAGACCTTGAGGAGCCATGATGGATTGGTGCCCTCTGCCTCTCAGCTCACAGCATCCCTGATGCCATGGTCCACGTGCCTCCATGAATCTGCTGAACTTCAGCACTAATTCACTAGTTCAATTCAATTAGATAATAGAGTTCAGTAATACTGAATCCTGGACCAAGGTGAGCCCACAGCATCTCCTAGCACACCCTTCCAGCTCCTGGGCCAGGTGATGCATGGGAGGAGTCCTGCAAGATAACACACATCACATTTTAAGATGCATTGACCCGTTGCATTCACATTCTCCTCCTTTTCCCTGCTGTTTTCTTCAATTTTCTCCTTCAGCATTACAAGAATAAAATCGAGGACCTTTGCTTGATTATAAAGCCCAGCCCTGCCCGCAGGCTGTGCGCAGCAGCGCCGTTGCCATGTAGGCATTTCAATCAACTGTGGGTGCAAGAAGTGCTTGGGAAAATCTCAGCCTCTCCACGCGGGGCACAATAATTATTCGCAGGATCGCAAGCAATGATTTTCCTTTGCCTCTCGGGACGTGCATCTCGTGGTGGCTGAGCGGCTTGCTTCACTATATCACCCTGAGCATTAATGCAAACTGCAGACAGTAATTATACCAGACATTAAAGTTCTGTAATTGTATGTATTGGGCACGTATTTATAATGCAGCAGCGATCTTGGAGCTGTTGCAGGGCTTCTTGCTCCACAGCACTGCATGGCTGGGAAAGGGTGAAGGCAAGCCACATAAAATGTAAAATAAAATCCAAATAGATAAAGGTCAGGGTAGTAAATATAAAGATAAGCATCCCCATAAATATTTATCATTAGTGACATTTTCATTACAGTAGGGCTGGGACGTGCTGGCAACGTAGCAAATGTGCACATGGCAGCCCCAAGTCTCGTGTCAAGGCCACATAAAGGCTCTGAAATGGGGTTAAAGTATGTGGAAAATGGATGTAGAATATACGTACAGATTTTCATGCCTCCTTTTGGAGCAGCTTTAGAGAAGCAGGCCATTGACTGGAGCACTGCATGCTTCTCCTTAGAGTGGCTCCTGGGGTGGCCTGGGGAGCATCCAAAAGCAACAAGGGTCTGGGGTTGGGGACTGGGAATGGCCCGGCCCCTGCCCCTGCCCGGCTCTCTGCTCTTTTTATGCAACGTGGATCTGGTCTGAAAAAAAAAAGGAATAAAAACCTGAAGCAACTTTGCATTTGGTGGAACAAAGCCATGACTTTAATGAAGACATGCCAAAAGGAAAGGATTGAAAAGCAAGAATAAGAACAGATGATGCCCAATAGTCTGTACAATACACCACACACACAAAAAAAAATAATTTTTTGTGAAGGGAAACACCTAGAGAAGATTCCCATGGCGTGTGTGACCGCCTCATGGAGCACCAGCAGACAAACCTAAGCAAACTCCACTCCCACCGCAAACACTGCTGCAAACATACCCTTAGTGATGGATAGCCAGCGGTTCTCGTTAAGAAAGTGCCCCTCCGACAGAGAACACTCCCCTCTGGGATGGCTTTTGTGAGGGTTTAATATTTTTAAACCCCTCGACTAAGTGCCGATTCATCAATGCATTAGAAACAGAACATTAATCTGTTCCTCCTGCCCGTGCCTTAATTGTAACATTTTCCTTTTAATGAGGTGAAGCAGGAAAATGGGCAGGTAATTGTGCAACCACTGATGGAAGGTTTCCTTTATAATTTTAAAACTATCAGTGACATGAGGCCTGTATTATTTCTCTTCAGCAAAGGGCCTTTTACCCTGGAGGAGCAGGTGAGCAGGAGAGGAAGCGCTAACCCCGCAGACGAGGTGGGTCTCCATCACACCTGCTGCTGTGGGCTGACATCACTGAAATGATGGAGAGAGCAGGGTTCAGGGCAGGGAGCACCGACTGCTGCACAGCAGTGCAAAAACAGGTGAGCATATGCATATACACGTATATTCACCAGGCTGTCCTCTGACACCACTGCTTGCATCCCTAGAATAAACTTCTGGGAAGGGACATGTATTTTGCTGCTCTTTTTCAGGACAAATCTTCAGCCCTTTCTTCACCTGTCTGGGCAACCTGTTCCCAGATGGTTCGTGGATGTTAAAGCCCCACTGCTGTCTTGTGACATTACTTTGGCCTCAGCTAACCATATGCCACATATCAAGTAGCTTTGCTTCTGCTTTTGGGATCCAGGAACCTTCCCCAGTACACCACCAAGCACTTCGAGGGTCTCTAGAGGAAATCACAGGGATAGGTTTGGGCGGCATTTCTCTGGACAGTGCTACTGGAAGCCATTAGCATGTTTTGGGCTCCCACCCAAATGGCCTGAGCACAAGAACAGCTGCCCCGTGGCATTCCCTCAGTGTCTCATTCCAGGTGTCTCCATCATTTCCACCCATGCCATGATGCCCTAGCCATGGACCCAGCCTTTCCAACAGTCCATGCACCAGGCTCAGGTAGGACAGGCAGGGCTGTTCCCTCGAGGCCCTGGGGCTCAGTTGGTTTCCCAGCCCACATAGCTCTTTGCCTTATGCATATCTGCCAAAGCGATGGCCACTGATTTGTGCATCCCCTCTGTACCCCAGCTTTCTGCCAGGACCTCCACTAAGATGCAGTTGAGCCCCTCACATATAGCCTGGGCCTCACAGATGCCTGGGCCTCACAGAGACCCGAGCAAGGGGCCCAATCAGCTGCAGAAAATGATTTTTTTTTCCTTTCTCTTCCTCTGTCCCATTCAGCCCTGCTTTGACACCTCCAATTTTTTTGTCCTCCTCTGTGGGAGGCCTCTGTGGAGGAGTCTCAGACTAATTGGGCTTCTGAGTGTTCAGACTCGCCCCTTCAGCAGAACCTATTAATGTTAGTTACTGCCATTGTGTGTGGCCCAGGAGGGAGCCCAGACCCTACGCAGCCTATGCTGTACCCACAGAGACATTCACAAGTGCAACAATTTCAGAGAAGTCACCAGCATGCATAAATTGCATCAAGATCAGCTGGCGCAAAGGAAAGGAGATTTTGCTGTCACCAAATCTGAGGACGTCTGTGTGACAAAAAGAGATGGAACCAGGGCCCAAGGCTGGCAGAAAAGAGGACGCGTCTGAGACATTCTCTACAGCATGCGTGTTGCAGCCACTTCCTTGATCCTTTGTCTAAAGGTGTAGAAGGAAGGAACAAACAAGGGGATGTCTGAACAGGAGAGACCCACAGACCTGAATGTCGTCAGAGTCCCCTCATGTCGCCTTCTGCAGAATCGTCCCTCTGCTGTGACTGTGGCAGGGATGAGTTCAAGCAGCAGAGATGTCCTCAACAAGAGCTGGCCAAAACAGACTTGCAAAGTATCACTGGTTAAGACGGCCTTGTGCCTTCTCCTGGCTCCAAGGCCCACAGTGCATGTGAGGCTGAAGGGTGGCAGGATCCAAGGCCTGGGAAATCACTGGTTCCTTCACAGATGTCCCTGAGATGTTGCCATGTTCCTGGGACTCTGTGTTGGAACTGATTCAGGAAGAGTTAACTCTGCCTTGGAGTGAGGTGGCATGCACAAATCTTGGGTGCTCTTCAGCCTCATTTTGCTCTAATTCCATATAGTCACTTCTATGCCATCTCTACAGCATGGCCTGCTGCCACAGGGCGGCTTTCCTTTCTGCCCACTCCCAGGTGAGCCAAGTTAGTCAGACCCAGAAATTTGCCTCACACTTGTTTGGAACTTTATTCCTCTAAAATAAAAGTAAAATATTTTGGCCTAGAAACTTCAAATGTAATTTAGTACCTTGCCCATAGCAAAGATTGTTGTCCCTGGAGACACTGGGGCATCTTCCATTATTAACAACAGGATCCGCACACGCAACGAAGCCCGCATGGCAGATGTGTGCGTCAGAAAGCACAGCTCAGGGCCTGACTCTGTAATTGTTATAATTATGCTGGGGCTCTGAGTACTGTTTCAAGCACTGTTGGTCTTCCTGATTGACTGCACTGGTGTGACATCTGTAGTGGTGACCTCGGGGAGTCGACACGAGCGGAATTGCTGAAGGTGCGGGGGAAGTGTGCTGGAAACCCACTATGGGCACATCTGAGGAGATTTTGTCTTGAAGTCAAAATAGCAGAAAGCTGCAACAAATTATGAGGGCAGAAACTCATAGATTTAGAAAATTTATTTCAGATCCCTGCATATTCACAAGTCTGCTGGACTGGTGGCTAGAGATCCTGATGGGTGGGCTTTTGGGCCTCTGCTTCCCCACAGTGAGACAGCCTCTCCCTGGCATACCATGGGTTCGGAGGACACACCAAAGACTTCAGTTGTCAGGGAATCTCCTGGGAGAGGAGGGTGTCCCAAATTCAGGAGGGCTCTTGGGCAAGCATTGACAATCACAAGGCCCTAGAAAAGGCTTCAGGAAGGCAGGCCACCAGGACATCTCTGCAAGGCCTGTGTGGCCCTCCTTTGTCATGCCAGGGAGGTGCTTTTACAATGTCCCTGCACAGCTGGCCAGTGGCAGGGACACCATGTCCTCCCCAGGCAGCCCCAGACCACCAGTACTGAAGGGCACGATGTGTTTCCTGAAGGCCCGGTCTCAGGGCCTCCATCCCCTTCTCTCCACAGTTTAGTTCCTGGCCTTATTTTCAGCTCCACCTTTTCCTTCCTCCCACTCAGTAAAATGTCTTAACAAGCTCAAACCTTACTTTGTATTAAATCAAAGTCTGAACAGTATGCGAGGGCTCAGGAAAACATGATTTAACTGGTGCTTTGCCCATTCACATCAGATTAAGTCTACAGAGGTAATTTACTGCATATAGAAACTGGAAAGCAGTTCAGCTCATTAATGGCTAGGATTATTACTATTATTGTACTAAAACAGAAGATCTTTTTCCTTTTATTTCTATTCCTAGCAAATGCAAATTTGTGATACAAATAAGAAAACCCGCCCTGACCAATCCTTGTGGGTCACTATTGATTGCAGGAGGGGAAAAAAAAAAAAAAAAAAAAAAAAGGAAGAAAAAAGCAGAACAAGAATATGCAAAGAGTCTGAAACCTCACAGAAGCAACAATTTAAAGGATTTCAAAGGCTGTTTCCATAAGCCTTTTGGGACTCAAATGTAGCATATTGATTAAACTTCGGAAGCAGCTAAAAGCTGCTTCAACATGGCTAATTAATACAGTGATGCCCCGATGCACCTTCTACTTGTTTTACCAAGCTTCAGCCTGTCAAATCAATTAATATTCACTACCCTGATGAAAGCAGAAACTCTGTTTATCATTTGATAAATTGATCCATCTATCGATTCACTCAACATAATTAACTGACCTGTCCAGGGGGGTTGAATGCAGTGTCCTGTAGATGTTTTTTGGGGTGAAACAAGACAGGTAAACTCATGAAGATGCTTGTTTTGACTCTACAGCCGAAACCATTGGGTTTCTGGTCTCAGGCAGCATTTGATGTCCAGTCTGTGTAACTGGTTCTCCATGGACCCTTGGACAACAGCATTTCATGAGGAAAGGTCTGTGATTGTTCCCTGCTGAAATGGTGCAGCCTGTGCTTGTAGGATGCACCGAGTCCTAGGGCTAAAACTTCTAAAGTGGGGCTTTCAGTCTCTCAGGCCTCCTAGAACTGCAGAGTTTGCACCTGGATTCAGGTTCTTGTCTTGAAAATTTCCTCATCTGAAGCCACTCTGAAGAAGTCAGATAATTCCATGAGACCTTGTGGAAGGTCCTTAAGACAGTCCTACATCTGTGCTGGTTTTCTTTTAGGATTGAGGAGCCAGATTAACAGCCTTCTGGCTCACCAGATAAGGTGAACTGTTAGGCAAGGGAGTGACACAAGATAGAACCATACAGAGTGGTCATGCCGTCTGGGTGCTGTACTTACCAGGATGCTGTCAGACCCAGTGGAGATACATGGACTGGCTGTGCTGCGACATATTCTGGGGGGTCTGACAACTCCTAGCTGAAGATTCTGGATAATGTCTGTCTTCCAAAAGTGAAGCAGAGGGATGTTGGAGTATGTGTTCATACTCTTCTTTGGATGAGGGGATGAGGCACCAACTTTAATCAGAGTAAGTTTTTTGCACCCTCCAATAAATAGCCACGAGCTGTTTATTGAATTTTAATTGAATGCGCCACATAAAAAAAAAAAAAAAAAAAAAAAAAAAAAAAAAAAAAAGGAAGAAAACAGGGGAAAACAGTTGAAAGAAATCATTTCAGCAACATCTGCTGCCTTTCTAATATATTTCACCAAAAGCCTGTGGAGATCAAATATTTTCCCCTAATTAGAGCGTTTTCCTTGCAAGCAGCTCCCCTGTATGTATGGACACCTCCCTCCTTACCCAGCAAATCTCCTGGGACCTGTGGTATTGCCAGTACCAACAGAGAAACGCCTCTCTGTTGTATCCCAGGAGAGACAGTGTTGTTTGCAGCATCTCTTCCTCTCTCCATCAGACCCTCTGCTGAGCTTTGCTCCACTGGAACAGTTTCTCCCTCAGCCAAACAAGCCACCGCTCTCCTAAAGCCCAGCGATCACCGTGTGGAGCACTGCTGACCCATTCCTGGTAGTGTCTGAGAACCTCTGCTGCTTTGCTTCATTCATGGTTATTTACAAAACTTTCTTCAGAAACTAGCAATATCTAAGCTATATATTTTTGATTAAAAAAAAATAAAACAAGCACAAAACTACATGGTTTACCACAGCAATTTGTGCACCTATAAGAAGTATTCTGGGTGCCCAAGATGTCCCACAGTGGATGAACTCTTCCATTTTCTTACCTCCCTAGTGGTGTCCTGCCAGGAGGGTGACTGTTCTCTTCAGACTCCTCAAGATGCTCTGGATGCTCATGGATTCACCAGGTCTATCACAATGTAGATGAAATTCATTGGTTTATTATAAAGCCTTTAAGAAATAAAAAGGTGAAGCTGAGAACTTCAGCCCAAAGTTTATGCCATTATGCTAAGGTAGAGGCAGCTGGGAAGCAGAATCATGTGTCATGAACTGTTAGTGCTGTTGGGAAAATGGTGTGGAAAGCCATTTCAGCATCCTGGCATCCTCCCAGCTGACCCTGCAAGCATCCTTCAGTGAGCAGGACTGCTCCAAACCCCAACCCCTGGCTGCTGCTGAGGAGGTGTTCCACCAGCTATACTCCAGGAGGACAGCTCGGTGGCACGATGTACCAGATCCTTTGGGTCGCCAAATCTTGCCCCAGAATGTGGATGCGTTTGGGGATGGCATGTTTTGCCCAGAAAGGGACCGGTTTCTATGTGCTTCCCCATTCCATAGTTTCCATAAGGAACACTATGGCTAAAAGGTGAAAAATAAATAAAATAAAATAAAATAAAATAAAATAGTAAAATAATAAAGACTTTTGGCAAGGTATCAAACAAGAAAAAAAAAAAATAGCCTTTGTGAAATAAATGAGTTGCAGGTGAGAGAGAGAGTGCTGTTTCTTTAACCTCTGGGTTAACACAAGCAATTCAGACCTGATCCACGTAGAAACGTGCAGCCCGTGGACAGGTACAGCAGGGAAGAGCGGCCGAAGCAATCCAGACAGTCAGTGGGTGATTTATGAGGCACTCTGTAAAGAGCAGAAGAAGCTGAGGCTGTTAGCTCTGATATTTAGAGATGATAAACAACATGAAAGGGAGATTTTTTTTAATGCCTCTACACGAATGCAAAACAAGTAATATAGGCTTAAATTAAGAATAGGAAAATATTGGCTTAATAACAGGGGGAAACTTGCTGGCAGAGACATCTGCTGTGAACAAATCTGTGCTACAAATCAGCTTCCCAAAGGAGGTGCTGTAAATCCCACATCCTGATCCGCCAGAAGCAGAGCATGGATGTGCATCGAGCAGCTCTGCTCCAGCAGCGGATGGTGCCCGCCGATTCCCCATTTTTTTCCAAGCTCTTCCATGTGACAGAGGACCTGCCTGCTGCCTTGCAAGAGCAGGGGCCTGGGAGGGTGCAGTTCTGCATCCTCCCTTTTCTCCTTGGAGGTGTGGGTAAAGGGGACGTTTTCCTCTGACTTCTCTCGCCCACAGATGGGCACTGCTTTACCAAGCAACAGGACCATGCAAGCCATTACCACTTTGCCTCTGTTTTGTCCTTTGCCTGCGATCACTACAATTAATTCCTAAAACACAGCAATTATTTAAAAAGCACGGCAGAAGCGATGCAAACTGCCACATCACACAGCAGGCTCTCGAACCCCAGGCGAGCGAGAGGACCCTGGATCCACGCAGCATGCAAACATCCGTGACAGCCCCAAACCCGGGCAAACACAAAGCTGCCTTAATTACTGCTCCCGCCGCAGCCTGCTAATTTGCTGATACCAATGTCTTCCAACAGAGCCCTGTGATCTGCTTCGTAATTGGGATGCTTGCAGCAAGCTGGGAGGACGAAACCAAAAGGAGCATTTTTTTGCTTCCCCCACATTCTGTGGTAATCTTTGATTGTGGCTCCTGCGAAGGTCAAGTGTATTGCTCATTAGCCTCCAGACCAGCATCTTCAGGAGATGCTGAGGTCCTTGGGATCTAAGGGAAGGAGAAGGTATAGCACAAGGTGGGTGGAAGACAAGTTAACAACCCAAAAGCTGTGGGATCTTCCTCCAGGAGGCAGCAGGACAGCTTTGTCAAAACCACAGGTCCTTCATAGGGTGCAGGGAACAACCTGCTGGGAAATGTCAGCCGTACAGGACAGCTGGAAAGGCTCACAGTGGGGGCAGATAACTTCTGGGGAAGCCAGAGGGTGTCCTGGCTTTGGGGTGGTTCAAAAAGTTCAGATAAGAAATGGTTTCTGCAGGGAGAAATAGCCTTTTCCAGAAGACTCAGTGCAAAATGCTGCTTTTCCCTCTGCATTTCAAAAATTAGCATCAACATCAGCGTTGCTGAGAGAAAGAGTAGCTGGAAAAAAAAAAAAAGGATGTGTCAGTAAGTGAGATATTTCAAAATGCATTTGAGAATTGTTTCTAACAAAGATGGATTAATCATTTTGCAGGAAAAAAAAAATACTAACAAAACCCAGAAAAGAGGTCTTCCTTTTGAACATGTTTTCATGGAAACAGTTCCCTTTTTAATGCAATCTCTGATCAAAGAAGTTTACAACCGTTCCTTGAAACTCCATTTGCTGAAACTTTCCTGGTGCTGTCACCAGTGCAGTTTGTCTCCTTCCTTTGAAGAATGCAGTGCTGGAAAGGAATGGAAGGACACAGCAGTGCAGCACAGGAGTGTAGGGGCAGGCTGTGGAACCGGTGGTGTGGGTGACCCCACCCTGAGGTGGCGGGATGTAGAAGATGATGCTCAAGATCTCTTCTACCCAATTTTTTCATAGTCTAAATGCTCGGGTATCCAGGAGGCCCCTTTCCGGGAGGCCACAGAGGTGCTGATGATCTGAAGAGCAGAACTAATGATTCCCCACCCACCCTAGACTGCTGCAAAAGCCACAGGGTTGCGTGGTAGGGGTGTTCAGTACGGTTGTAGGGTAGGATAGTTTAGTAGGGTTGTACAGCCGGGTTGTGCAGTAGGTTTGTGCTGTGGGGTTGTCCAGTCGGGTTGTGCATTGGGTTGTGATAAACAAACAACTGTTTATTCCTGAGCCCTGTCTGGGCCCGGCCAAGGAAGGTGCTGGCTTTCTGTTCTGGCCATGCAGCCCCCAGCAGACGGATGGTGAGGACTGTCCATCCTACAGCTTGGGCACAGCATCCCAGGAAAGCCTCACCTGACCTGTTCCTGGAGTCCGTCAGGCTGCCATCTTGGTCTTCAGCACACGTTCTCTGTTGAATCCCGATCACAGTCAAGGGCAGATCCTTCCATCCTCCCTGATCTGCTCTTTCTTCCAGCCATTTTCCCTCACTCCCCATCCTTTCGAGAGTGAAAACCCTTTCCTTCATTTATACTTCACAGGGACCAGGATGTGTTTATAGTCCACAATCTGCATTGACTGGGAGGCTGCACTGGCTGTGTTTGCAAGACCAGCAGTAAAAGCACGCACGTAACCTGCAAATATGCAGCCTTATTCTCATGGACATGGAACAAAGAAGACAAGGTGGGGCTGCGCTATCCGGGTCCGCATGCGCAGTGGAAGGTCCCCGTGCTGGTACCCTGTGCCGCGGGCAGGGTTTCTCCACGCAGCAGGGGTTTCTCTGGGGCCCTGTCCCTAATTAACATGCACGGCGTTTGATTCTTCACTTGCCCGCTGTGACTTGCAAATCTCATCCATGAAAACTTGCCCAGATTTTCAAATAAATGCAGAGCCCGCTTTTGAGCTTGAAGCTGTACATTAGTCAGACTCATTTGCCTAGGAACATAAAAGTCCCTTCCTATTTATCTCCTCATTTGAACTACATAAATAGCCCACAGCAAAAATCCTCATCTTTCCACTATTCCAACAAATAGCAGCCTTTGAAAAAGAAAAATTAGTGGTGGGTAATTATTTTTGAGGCAGATACCAAAATGATAATTTCTTAAACAATTACTTTGAAATATTAACAATTGTTCTCTAAATTCCAATTTAATTCCTGATATGAATTATAGTTTGTCAGATCTGTGCTTCTGAAACATTTGTTCCTTGAAAAGAACATAAAAAATACCAGCATAACCTTTTGCCTCCTCGCCCTCCAAGCAGAGCAGAACGCCTTCACTCTTGTTTTATCAACACAAATAATTAAAACACAAGAGAATGTTTGGGACTTGTACAGTTGTTTTGGCATCTTATTCATATTTATTTGATCTGTAAGATATCATTTTAATTAAAAGCTCACTCTCTCTTCTTCCCTCCTCTGCCCAGAGAATAAATTATTTATAATGCCCTCACTGCTTCGTGCTAGCAGACAGACAGGGCTTGGGAAGTCGGATGCTGGCAGGAAAGTTTTCCCCTTGAAAAAAAAAAAAAAGGGGCAAAAAAAAAAACCACACTATTTTCCAAAACACCTCCCTGGTTGGCAGCTCAGAGATTGGGGTTGTTTTCTCCCTCTCCCAGAAGCAGGAGGTGCTGCCCATGGTGCACACCCGGGGCTGGGCAGCAGCTGGAGCACAGGCCTTACAAAGATCTCCCTCCATGTTCTCCTCTCTCCTTCTGCTCCCCAGGCTGCAGCCTTTCCTCACTCCTGTTCTCTTTGCTGGGCAACATGATACTGAATCGGTTTCAAAAAAAAATGTCCAAGAGCTAAATCCAGAGAACACTTCCCACTGAGCTCAGTGTTGATCGGAGCCAGCCACAAAACCCTTAGCTTTGCTGGAGGTTCTGCAGGCATGGCTAGCTTGAGCACTGGCACGGGTTGCCCGGAGAGCTGGTGGAGTCTCCTCCCTGGACATCTTCCGATCTTCTGGACACAGTCCTGGGCACCCTGCTCTGGGTACCCTGCAGGAGCAGCAGTGGCACCAGATGGGCCCAGAGGTGCCTCCAACCTCAACCAGTTTGTGGTTCTGTGATTTGCACATTGTAAGCGCTAGTATCCTTGCCAGCATGTTATTTTGAGCAACAGGGTTCCTCAGTTTGCAGAGCAGAGCAAAAAGTGTCTCCAACATGGGCCACATAACTCAGCATTACCGGGAGAAGCAGCCTTGCTCCTAAATGTGTTGCACTGGGACTCCTGGTGGTTAACATGCGATTCTCAATAGCAGCCATAAGAGTTCCAGTTAAGCTAAATTATCCTTAATTAGTGCTAGTATTGATAAGAAGCTGCAGGTAAGCATTTGAGCTGGGTCTCCATCCCTGTCTTCTTTATACAGCAACTCAATGGCCACTTAATGCTCTGGTTTCCATTCAGCACGACTTTGATTTCCATAAATGAGGTAAAAATGCTGCCACAGTATAGGTCAGATAATTAAATACTAGTACCTAGAATTATTTATGAGACTTTATAGCTATGCAAATTGAGCACTTGAAGCATTTTCATAAGTATTTATGAGTAACCACACAGAGATCAACCGAAGCTGCCAGCTGAACACAAGGGTTGGGTTTTGTCTAAAATTAGCCACCCCGCCTACTGAGGAGAGGGCTTTTTCTCCAGCTTAGTAGCTGTCCTTGCACCCTGGGGAGGCCTGCTTTTTAGTTTTTATTTTTTCACAGGACGAGTTAAAGGTTAAATGTCAGCAATTTAATGCAAAGGAAGATGCTGTTAATGTGAATGCGTGGAGGAACGTGCGGTTGTGTCTCTGCAGCTCAAGAACAAAGGCCAGCTGCAGAGCTGGTGGCAGAGGTGGCCATTGGCACACGGACCTGGCCTGGAGGCTGTGGAGGTGGCAGGGAGCATGGGGGCTTATCAGGGTCACAGTGTTCTTGACAGGGGATGTGGGGAGCTCTCCTTATTTTCCATGCTGTTTCTTTTTGCCCAGCTCTTTTTTCGCTTTCTCACTGGCCTCAATCTCCAGATATCTCCCAGCTTTCACAAAGAAGGAAACTGCTTTCAAGTCAGAATAAAACAAACAAGGTCATTGGAAAAGATAAAAAATAATGAGTTCCTTTCTGTAGGACTCCTTGCTCATCCCTCCCCCCGCCTCCCCCCTTTCATCTCACTCCAGAAAAAGAAAAATAAATCTTTACTAATCCCTTTGAGCTCTGCCTCCAGATCTGTCTGAGATGCGAGTTGTAGCCACAGTGAAAATGTGGCCCCAGACTCAAGGAAAATTAAATTATTGCTCAGGCCCCTAAAGCTCCCCTTCCTCCGCTGCCTCAGACCCACTTCTCCAGGCAGGAGCACCAGGGACCAGTCGCTGGCCACAACCGTCTTCTTTTTTCTTTGATTTTTTCCAAGACCTAGGGATTTGGAAAGTGATGAAGCTCTCTGAGCTGGGTTTTAAATAGTTGATTAAAGAGGAATGAGCAGGGAAGTAGGAGGGAGCTCTTGGGGAAAGAAGGTGATTTTGAACAACCTGTACCCAGCTCAGTCCCCACGGCTCGGTCGCATCGTGGGGGCTTTCTCTGCCCTGGGGTGCTCAGCAAAAATGTTCACGAGAAACATCATCAAAATAAAAAACCCTCTAAAAACAAATTTCTTGCATCCATCTGAGGAGAAAAAAATTCTAGAAGTTGTACTTTTTTGTTGTTCTGACACTTTTTAAAAGGGAATATTCTTCTGGTTAATGCACTGAAGTGACGTTGCAGGCTGAAACTGAATAAAATATTTTGTTTGGTCTAAAATTAATCAGGGTGGGAGGAGAAGGGTTTATTTTGGTAGGGAAAATAAAAATCAAAGGGTCTGTACTTTGCATTGATCCAAACCACTTCCTAGTTGAATTCTTTTTGTGGAGGACTGGGCAGCGACCTGGGAAGTTTCTCATTTGTCCAGCTCTAATTGGAAGCCCTGAACCGACAAGTATTTTCCATTTGCAAAATGCAAAGCATGAGTGGTCCTGTGGGCAGAGCTTGGCCTTGCTCTTGCTTCCATTTTCTTGTCTTACCTGCTCACGCTGAGCTGGAGATGCTGGGCAGGGAGGAGGCCACGGCAAAAAGGCTCCATGGCATCTTCTCACCCTCTTCACAGCGCTGCAGGGGCTCCTCCATTTCATCAGATCACCTAAAAGGCAGCGTGCCCACTGTACGTGCTAACCCCAAATTGTGCGGTACCCTCTGACCCTATGTCGGTGTGAGCAATGGAGTCTGGAATCTCCGTGGGCTGAAATGTCTTCTCCTGCCTAACCCAGCGGTCCTGGGACATCCCAGAGGGGCAGATCTCCTGGAAAGGCATGGGGCAGCATGGCGGGATCCGACCTGCCCCGTTAGACCCTTAGGCAGAGCTGACATAGCACCCAGACCCCGTGCTCATGCCTTGGGTGGGGTGAAGCCTCATCCTCCAGCCACCTCTGGCCATCAGTCCTCCAAGGGCTCTAACGGTGGAGGTCTGCATTCAAGGAGGGTAGGAAGGAGAGGAGGAATGTGCCCTGCAGCTGGCACTGCTGCTCCCTGCCATCCCAAGAGCTGATGGCAGTGGGTGTGCAGCCCAGCCGTGGCTGCATATGCGTGAAGCTAATTTTTTTGCATGGTAAAAGGTGCCCTGAAATCACTGCCTGCAAAGAAATGCTAGGCTTTAATCCCAGCCGGCCTGAATTTTCTGCGTATTTGTAAAATAAATGATCTCTCTGTGCTTAGCCAAAGCAGTTATTAATGTTTTCATTCCAGAAGAGAAGCATGGTGCAATATCAGTACCTGCTAGTTATGAATAATGAACGCATAAAAAAGAAATAATCAGCTTTTGTTCATAAGCCACGGGTAACGAGAAGACAGAGCTACATTCAGGAGGGGTTTGACCCAAGCTTGGATGGAAACCTCCAAGAAGTTTCCCCATGAGATGGAAACCTTCTCAGAGCCCTAGACTTCTGCCTGTGGTCCAGGCATGATGCTTGGCAGCAAAAGGGACTCTGGTGCTTCAGAGCGGCACGATGGGCCGCTCCATGCCATGCTTGTGCACGATATCACGGTTCATTATAAAGGGACGCGAATACCCTGGCAGAATCCTAACCTAATGAAAGTCTTATTTTCCAGAGTAACAGTTCATTACTGGACTCGCTGTGCAGTTGAAACCCCTAAGGTGGAAAAAAAAAAAAAAAAAGTGCAGGGCTGCTGGATGTGTAGCAAAATCCTCATGGGGCTGGACATTTAATATTCTGCTACATCTCTGTGGGAGGGAGGATGCTACTTGCTCTGAACCCAAGGATTTTTTTAGGAGTTTATGGGTTTTTTGGGGGACTGTATGAGTGTTTAGGATATATGGATGCCGTCCCCAGGTGGTGCCACAAGCACCATCACATTCACCTGGGGACAGGTGACCTCTCTTGCAGTGCAAGAGTGGTCCATATGCAGTGTCCATATGCAGGTGGGTGTCTGTGTGTCCTGGCACAGGAGATGGGACCAGCTCCTCGAGGGACACTGGGTCTGCCCTCAGGGCAGCGCCTGGGAGCAGGAGGGGGCCGTGACTGCCAGGGCAATTTCCCAGAGCTGTACAGGCCCAAGCCTCCCCCAGCACTCAGAGCCCCAGCCCTCCCACTCCCCACGACTGCCGCCACAAGCTGTGGTCCATGGACAACCTGCCAGCAGCCTGCAGAGACGTCTGGTAAAGCAAATCTGCTCATCCTTGCTTCCAGCAGTAGAAGAAGGCAGAATGTGCCTTCAGCTGTGCCTTTTTTTCCCCTCATCTGTTCACGAAGAAATGGAAAAAACAGCAATACAGACAACTGAGAGCCTCTCCTCTGCACGGGCATGCTGCATTCCACCCCTGGAAGGAGCTGCACATCCCAGGGATGTGCTGCGTTCATCCCAGCCCAGCAGACCCCAGCATGACACAGGGAGCAGAGCATGAGCCAGCGTGAAACAAGGGCTGTCCACACAGCCTACATCATTTGGGGGTGTAGGAGACTTAATGCCATCACAGTAAGACCGTGGCTTTTCCTTGGACAAAGGGAAGGTGACTCCTAACCCACCCGGGTCTGCAGAGCTGAAGGTCTGGATGTTGGCTCTGACGTCAGAGCAGGACATCCAAATTGCAGCCACTGACAGGCAGAAAGCAGCAGCTCCTTTGCTTCACTTCACAACCATGACCCATCTTCCTCAAATCCGTCAGCCACTCCTGACAGCTAGGCCTGTTTAAAAAGAGAGGCCTACCAACACGAAATTTTGGAGAATTACAGTTCTGTGTACCTCTTCCAGGCTGAAGAGGACTTGTCTCTGCTAACAGCACTGACTAGATGTCATGTATTGGCTCTGAAACTTGTCTGCACTCTGTTGTCCACAGGAGGAGAACCCTCCAGAGAACAGCTGAACCTGTCTGTCATGGACACTCCTTTGGGCCAGGCCAAATCATCTTCTGCAAGAAACTTGCTTCCATGTGGACTACAGAGAGCGGCAAAATGAGCACGCACCTAATTTTTACTTGACTGGTGTGGCGAGAGGAATCCCAGTCCGTATGTTTCAATATATCTTCCTGACATCTCTCACAATTACTAGCGGTGTCTCCTTCCAGCTTCTCTACCCATGTCCCATGCTTCTGCCTCAGTTTCTCCTTCCATAAAACGGGACTTACTGCATCAATGCCCCTCCAGAAGTCACATAAAGTTCTTGGGAGAGAAGGGAACGTAAAGCTGGCAGCTGTATTTATAATATTTGCAGGTAATGGCATGCTAATACAATTCATTAACACTCAGACACTGCTCATTAGTGTCTGTTCACTTTTCCATCGCAGGACCCATATTTCTATTTTATACATAATCTGTTTTATTAAGCAGTTCCTTAATAGAAAAAAAAAGTGTTATCTTCCATGCAGATTTTTCTTAAATCCCCTTGAATTTAATTAGGCCCCAAAAGGTTCAAGGAAGTCTGAATACGTATCTGAACTGCAGAAAACTCAGCTGTACTCTACCTCTAAAGCATTTAATTTTTACTGATCATTGCTACATGCTCCACGTTCTTTCTCCATGATGTCAGGGAGTATAATTATTCTGCATTTCAATTGCAGCTATCCTGGGAAAGAATTTTTTTTTTTTTTTTTGTAATATCTCCCCATTGGCAAAACTCAAGCATCAGCCTCTGCTGATCCACAGCATCACAGATCCCTTGGAAAATGAGAAGAGCAAAGCGGGGCTCCTGAAGTCCTTCCCAGCTGCTTCTCTGTATGGAGAATGAGCCCTCCAGGGCGATGGATGCTCCTCGCGCTGGGTGGTGAGGCTGAACCCCAGCTCTGAAGCAGCATCTTGGACCTGCTTCAGCCAGGGGTTCACTCTGGAGAAGGGGATGGACTTGTCCTGCTGAAGTACATCATTTAGAGCATCTCACCTGGCTTGAGCCTGGAATATCAGTCAGGGTGTCTAAGGGCCATGGGAGAAGAACACAGCCCAGGACCAGCCTCACCCCAGACCCACCACCCTTGTCTGATGACGGCTCATATCTTGTCCTGTCCTTGTCCTGGTCAGTCCTGACAGCTGGGGCGCATCTCCAGCCCGGTACCCAGCTCCTCACCAGCAGTCCCAGCAGTGCCAGGGCCAAAATCCCCAGGCTGCTGCAGGGATGCGGCTCCGTGAAATGCAGTACATGGGTCTCAGAGCCACACGTGGAGCCTCTGTGCCGAGCAGGGTTTGCGTTCTGCAGCAGCCTTGCCATCCTCCCGCTGCTGGAGCCTCCCCTCCCGCCCTGGTGGAGGGCTTCAGAGCTGCCATTCCTCCTCATTACCATAAAACTGTTAGCTGCGGATTGCTCAGCGTTATGTGCCGACCGCAATTTCATCTGTAGCTTTAAACAAATGGGAAAATGTTCTAAAATGTGGGCTTTTATTGAATTAAATATTAACATAAATACAAGGCTGAATGCAGTGCTGGATTATTAATTTTAATATTTAATCCAACAAGAAACCTTATGGTTGTGTTAGGGTGGTTTGTTTTCTTTCACGCAATTCATTTCCCGTCAGCACTGAAATGAAGTTTCCTTAATGAAGGAGGGTGATCAGGAAGGTGCGCTCTCGTGTTACAGCATATTAGGAGCTGGTGTCTGAGTGCATACAAATAAAAAGAGAAAGCAATAGCGATAGTAATACCCCTGGGCTGGTAGGACAAAAACAGAAGGAACATCACTAATGGGATACACAGCTCAGAGGAGCTGTGGGAGGTTAAGGGAAGCAGGTGGCCCTTCAGCATGAGGGTCTGGCTCAGCAGCCTGCCCCAAATGGAGCATCCATGCCCCCACCGAGCCACAGACGAGCGTGCAAGGAGATGGTGGAGAAACCTGGCACAAGGCAGATGGGGAAAGGCTGGGGTAAGGTGACGCGATTTCTTCGGGACTAGCCCTGCTGGAAAAGCTGGGCGTCTCCCTGTGTGTCTCACCTTGCCAGCGATGCAGGGAGGAGGCTGCACCTCACAGGGTTATCTGGTAACAGGGCAACACCTTTTTTTTTTTTTTTTTTTTTTCCTGGGTTAACACCAAGCAGAGTTGAGCAGGCAGGAGGAGGAAAGACATCCTGTCCATGCCAACACATCCTTATGTTTCATTCTTTAAGCTCTTAAGCTGCTATTCGAATGTTAGCTGTAAAACATCGAACTGATCAACAAAAAAATAAAGAGCCCTCCTTAATCCAGAGGGGAGGGCTGGGTGAACATCTCGACCAGCTGTATTGCTGCTGCTTGTATAAGCTGTGCTGTTTCCCAGGGCAAAGGAAAGGGAACCCATCTCAGCTGGGTTCTGGTGGGTCCTGAGAGTCCCCTGCTTGGTGCTGCTCAGTAAAGGGGCAGAAAAGGCGGAATAAATGTTTCTGCATTACCTGCTGCTTGCTGGAGAGCAATCCTTCGAGATGTTGCAGGCTTCAGATTATTACCTGTCACCACCGACCCAACAAAACACACCGAGCTGCCAGCATCTGCCTGCCGGGGAGCTGGAGATGAAAGGGTGCCAATGCAGAGACAGCAAAGCCTGCCTCGGAAGCAGTGACATGATGATTATTGCTATTGCTTATAATCACACATAATGACAGCACAGGAGAGCACCATGGCCACTGGGAATCGATTCACAACAAGCCCCTCCTGGCCCCAAAGAAAGCAACTGTGACTAATGTCCAGAAACTTTGAGGGAATTCAGTGATGAGCATGGACACGCTGGACACCTGCATTAATAACGACACCTCTCGGCCCACTGTGGGATCTCACGTAGTGGTGGAAAATAACATAGATAGGAGCAGTTGGCTTGGGTTCATATTCACATTTTTGTGCACACAGCACTGCATGCCAGATGCACCACTGAGCTGTGCAGTGCTGGGGTGTGAGCAGCTCGTGACCATGCTCAGCAGCCCATCATGAGCCAGCCCCACGGCTCTGCACCCTCCTGCCATGGAAAGGCAGTCACAGCTGGGACAGCAGGGGTGTGACAGTGGGACTGCACGAGGGACAGCTGGAGCCAAGGGCAGCTGCTTCCACAGCCATCTGAAGCCGAAGCAAGCTCAAGAAGCAAAAAGGACCAAGTTCAGGCCAGCGCAGATGGACAGACACCCCACAAGGATGGAAGGACAGATGTCCCACAAGGATGGATGGGCATCGTGTGTGGATACGAGAGGGTTAAGCCCCAGCCATGCTGAGCTGCAGGTCTCCTTGTTAGCGGGCTCAAAGCCTGCACAGCCAGCTCAGCTCCCGCAGGAGCGGCCGCTGCCTGCCGCAGGGCATGTCAGGGCTGAGCCATCAGAGTGCACGCTGCAAACGAGCAGCTCTAACAATGAGGCTGTGTCCTCCTCTCTGAGGATAAGCTGGAGCCGTGGTGGAGCAGCAGGTGTGGGGCAGTGGGAGCATCGGGAGTGCCTCCTCCTTGTCCCGCTCCCTGTGGCATTGTTTGCGGGCTAAGTCTACCTCCAGCCTACTCTTCCTCATCCTCAAACCCCCTTCTGCCCTTTACAGCTGAAGGAAAGCAGCGCTGTTACCCACAGTTACAACCTCTGGAATACTCTCAGCCAAACCACAGTAGCTCAATAGCTCTCTAGAGATGCACACTTCCATGTGACGACCTTCCTCTGCTCTAGGCAGCTGGTACTCATCACCCCCTTCCCAAGAGTTTATTTTTCTACCGTCCTTTAACTTCCTTAAACCAGGGATGGGCTTGGGAAAGCGAACACAACCAGCAGTCTCCAGCTTGCTGCGTGGAACTGTGTGGCAGCAGATCTGTGGGGCTTCTTGTTTTTGTGTGTACTAGGGGAGAAGGGAAGCTCCAGCCAAAGAGTTTTGTCCCTAAAACACCCACACGTGTCTAGGACACCCCAGTCTCATTCTGTTTTGACACGGCCAGTGTGAGGCTGCAGAGATGCTGCTTACCACGAGAGGACACCATCCTACCTCCGACTTCCTCAGTGTGCAGCCCTCGGTAAAAATATCCATAATAATATTACAGGGATCGACCGGAACACACACATCGGAGAGGGGAGCAAGAAAGAAACAATATGTTTATCATCCTGCCATAGCCAGCGAGAGCACTGCCCTGCCATTTATTTCTGCAGCAACTACCTCTTTAAATATACAAATCACAGGGACATTAGGCTGCAATAGGCAGACCAGGGATTAGTTTGAATATACTTCATCCAGTGATTTGTGTGTGCGTGCGGGTGCGTATGTGTGCGTGCGGGTGTGTGTTGGTTGACTTTAAAATGGAATAAACCACATTTAGCAGCTAGGTAGCTATGGAAACATAACCAAAATTGTTCTACCACCTTTCTGCCGCACTGCTTTCCGCAGCCCTGCAAATACTGTCAAGGGAGGGCTGAATATTGTTTCTTATAAATAATAGAATGTAAAGAGCTACAGAAAGAATCATTGAATTAGGATCGTGAAGTGGAGATGGTTCAGGAAGAAAATTGCCTGGTAGATGTAATATTAGTTTCTGATGACTTAGCAATGATAAGGGAGTTAATTTTATTCTTTTGTATTTTTTTTGCAGTTTGCAGAAAAATGCAGGCTGAGGAAATACATGTATTTTGGTGCATGTACTTGTGTGGAGGTGAGTATGTATGTATATTTATAAACATATACACACAAACACACTGCCAGCCGCACACACACAAGCAGAAATATTCCAACAGCATTCTGGTGTTTGCAAAGCACAGGACCTCACCTGCTGCCCCAGAGCTGGTGGCAGCCCCAGCCCAGCCCCCATTTTCTCTCTCTACCCAGGGGCTCACAGTCAGACAGATGGGGCCTCCTGAGGTCCTGCTGACCTTGTGGAAGGGTTTGGAGGCTGGGAAGGGGGGTGGCCAGGGCAAGGACTGGGGGCATGGTAGGACACGCCTGTCACAAAAGCAAATGGCAATGTGGGTTTGGTGGGATGTGCCAGCTGTTACTGATGGTCCTCCATCTATGTGGTTTTTGGGTGCTGGCCCACTTCAGCATTCCCAAATGTCAAACAGAGCCAAGGCTGGGGTTTCTATATAGCATCAGCACCAACCAGATTAGACGATCGTCCAGCTCCACGTCCACCTCCTCTAAGCTTCTCAGGGCTTTCTTGTTATTATTTGTTCCTTCAGTTCTGTCCGCTTCAGATCAAGCCCTCTTAAGCTCCTTGAGTTCCTGCTGTGAAGCCATTTCAACTCCTTTTCCATCTTCCCTTGTGCCTGGTGCTGAGGCACAGCCACCAGAACTACAGGCAGCACCTGAGATGGGACTGCACCATGCAATACACCCAGAAGCACGATGGCGGGCTGTTTTATTCTCCATTTCTTTCTCCGTAACTCCTAGCATTGCCCTTGCCTTTGTGATTGCTGCTGATATTTCCAGAAACAGCCTGCATTGCCTCCACAATCTTCTTCCAGAGAGGTAATAGCTCATTTAGACTGTACCGCTTTATAGGTACAGCCAGTGTTGATTTTTCTCCACGTGCAGTTACCAACAATGAATTTCCTCTGCCATTTCCTCGCCTGCATGTGGCAAACCTTCTGCACTTCTTCGAAGTCACCTTTTGTTGGCATTCTCCTGAATAATGCTGTTGCCCTGCAAATTTTGTTTTCTGTCTGCTCCTTTTGCCTGGGCGTTTATGGGTACATGGAACAGCACGAGCCCTACCAATGATCCCTGGAGGACTTAGCGTGTAACCCAGCCCTGCCCGCAGCACAAAGTGATTGCCCCTTCTCTCCTATCCTGTGGCAGGAAAGCCTTCGTGGAGGACTCAGACAAGCAGCTTAGTGCCCCAAACTTTCTGAGCTTATCCAAGTTCTGCTTTATGCCAGGACCATGAACAATCAAACCTTTTCCTCTCAATGAATGTGTACACTTGGTCTCTCTCTCTCTCACCCCTTCAAGCCTAGCAGAGGCACACCTCACCTTGCCTGCTCTGGTGGAAGCCTGCGTGCGTTTTCACACAGAATCACCTCATGGTGCTGGGCCTGGACCAGCTCAGGACGCTGTAGGACACTGCCCACCCTCCAGCCCTGCACAACGCATTGCAGAACTCGGCTCCCCTCAGGGCCTCTTGGCAGAGATGCCTTCTGCCAGGGAGGAAGGAGAATGGGTGATGAAGCAAATACCTTTGGCAAGCTTTGTGGAGTTAGCGCTGCTAATTAGCAAGCGTAGAGGGCTTCAGAGACAGCTGTGCTGCTGCAGCCCCTCTGCCACTAGCTAGTCAGCCTCGTGAGCCATACCAATTAGGAAGAGGCCCTGCCCTACTTCGGATTTCCTTCTTCAGCTGTCAGATTTGCCACAATGCCAACTGCTTCGTCCTGCCTGCTGGAGGAGCACTGCCCAGGCACCTCACAACCCTGCACCGCCATTCCAGACTCAGATATTAGCAGCAGGCCCCTCTCCAGCCCCATGTGTTGTTGCTTTAACAATCAGAGGGATGGAAAAACAAAACCCTTTACTGTCTATTGTTAAACTTTACTGTTTAATGTTTTAATAAACAGTCAAGTTCTTCCTCCGATCATTAAATCAGCAGTAAAGCAGGATGGAGACTGGTTTATGAGATTCTATCTGCATCACTAACATACAAATGTGAGGTCTTGGCAGCTGTGAGCAGCAACTCCCCATCACATGGCTTCCTGCCCGCTCCAAGGGCTGGATCTGCTGTGGGGTTGGAAGAAGCACAGCTCCTCCCTCCTTGTGGGAGTCGGGCAGAGAGGGACCCCACAAGGGCCCTGTTCTCTACTGAACTCCCCACCAGCAGAAAGAAGATAATGCAGATAGGATGCTCTGTCCCCAGGAGGGGGACGTCCTCCCTGAGACATCATCCCAGAATGGGATGGGGTGCAATCCAGCGGTCACCCTATGGCAGTAATTCTGGCTCTGTGCTCTGCAGCACCAAAGCTGGGCCTCCGCTCAGCAGAGTTGAGTGCCATACAGTTAGTGTCTAAAGCAACTTAAACCCTCTGTTATCTCTGGGATGATTCATGTTTGCTTGATAGCACTAACACCCTTTAATCTTTGTTTTTCCAGGAATCCCCAGCCTCCAGCCCTGCAGCTGTGGGCCGTGTGGATCTGAGCACAAGCAGGCATGGTGGTCCGCTGCATTCACCGTGTGTAGAAATAACTTCTAAATGCTTTCCAATAAGTGTATCTGCCACTCCTCTCCTGAAAGGAATAATGATCATCTTACCCATCCCAAAAAAATTTTTAATAGATCACATCAACTTTGATCAGCAGAAGTGAGGCTGTATCTCCTTGGGGGTGGCTCTGTCAGCAATAGACATCAGGTTTCCTGCTTACCACCATTTGTGGACTGTTCTAACCATTTGTCCGGTTGTAAAATTATTAGGACATTATCCCAGGGCAACGGTTTGTAATTTTGTCTTTTTATTACTCAATAAACAGTTTGGAACCCAACCCCCCAGAGTGAGAATAGAAAGTAACTTACTACTTACGCATACAGAAATGATGTAGCAAAGAGAGAAAGTATAGGAACAGAAATGCTACCAAAAAAAAAAAAAAAAANAAAAAAGAGGTATTTTGTATTTTTGATATAATAAAAGTAAAATGTGATGTAGGACATTTGCAGGGGAATGAGGGAGAAGAGACAAAGCTTTAAGAAGTCCTACAGGAGAGGGTTGCTGGAACAAAATTTCCTCGGTAACAGTTCCAGCAGCACACACTCTAGTTTTCCATATGGTAGTCACAAACACCAAAACTTCCTATTAAACATGCCTGGATGCTCAGAGAGCATCGGGAAAGAAAAATGCAGTAGTTAGTTGACTCAGTATGGCTATATTCATTCCAGCTATATTATAGCTATTTATTTCCAGCAATAGCTAGGAGAGGGGGCTTTGATGGAGGAAGGGGATTTTCTAAATGAAAAAGAAATGCATTTTATAGAGAGTGAAAACTAGTCCCAAATCCAAGTCTAATTGAATAAGAAATAGCCTAGATGCCTTCTTTCCATTCACGAGCTTATTAAAATTCCAAAAATATGTACATATAATCTTACATTTACTAAACAAATCTATTCAACTTTTTGTTTCAGTGTGACATTTTCTATTTCAAAGTTGACCTATTTTGAGTAGTAAGAAAATTAGCTGAATTTCCCAAAATCAAAACGCTTTATTCTGGTTGAATAAAATATTGGGAGGTTTTTATTTTTAGCCTTTCTCAAAAGAAGTATAATCCTCACTGGGGGCTACCAGAATGGATTTTATTTATTCTTTTGAAGCCCAGTTCAGTCATAGAACAGGAAAAAAACCCTCTAGACAATTTGCACAGCAATGATTTCCAGCCTATGTTCACATTCCAATTAAGATACCTAATCGTTCCCATGGATTTGGGATATAGGAATTTGAAGTGTAAGTGGGGATTGATAAACTGAGTGATGGATTTTGCCTGTAACAAAGGTTTTTGGGGGCAGTATCTTGTAGAAAAGAACTGATCACAGACCGTGCTGTCCTACTGGACACAGGTGTCTCTCGGTATCACCACTGTAGTTTGTTGGCAGCTCTGGAAATAAAGGTAAGTGGAGGTTTTGTATAGCACGCCAGCCTGCCAGGCCAGCCTCTAGATGAATTCACTCACAGTGAAGGGGCAGCTTTTAGAAGTCATACTTCAAATGTTTTGAACACTTCCCCTGCCAGGATTTGATTAAAGAGTGCTTTAATTGACACAAGATATCTTACACTACAGCTGACATTGTTGTGAGAGGAAATAAATCTCTCTCAACTCTCTTGAAAGCCAAAGATACATATTAGAGCATCTGTGCAAGATCGCATGTTTCATTTTGTTGTTCTTGGAGATGCTCCTTGCAAACAGTGGAAATATTTTCGGCCCATGAGCAGTAGCCCTTGACTGAGTTGGGAAAGGCTGTCTCACTGGAAGGTCTGGGCAGCATGACATGGCAGGAGGTGTTCGTTCTGATGCCAGGTGTTCTTTTCTTTGGAGCCGTTGAATGCCACTCTCCTACTCTGCAACACTGTTGGGCTGGAGGAAAAAACAAATCCATTCGCGTTATAATTTGCACATCTCAGAGCATTTGCTCCAGGCTGCCTGGAGGCGCAGTTGGCCAACTCTGCGCCATCACCAGGTTTCCTTGACAATGCCTAAAAGATTTTCTTTCTAAAGCTGGACTCTGAAGCACAGATCTTGTCTGCACACCAGCCCCTGCAAACGAGGTCTCATTTGAAGTCAGTTGCCAGAATGGAGATGGAGTGAGAACTGTGTAGCTTTCTGATAGCACAGCACAAAACTCAACTTTCAAAAACTTTTTACAAAAGGTTGTGTTGGGACTGCACAGTGCAATCAGTGCATGAGCTGTTAATGTGGAACTCATGATTGCTCGTAGCAATCACGGGGTCTGAAAACACAGCAGGATTCAAAGGAAGATCAGCCACTCACACAAGGTAACAAGGACATCTTAAAATGAGCAGCTATTGAATTGGGATTCAGAGCTAATTTATCCCAAGGGAAGGTTATTTGTTAACTGCCTCTTGAGGAGTTTCTGATAGAGCTGGAGGAAGGGTGACAATTCCTCTTTACAGTCACCCCCAAGGATTATGCGTTCTCCTCTGGAATGAAAACTAAAGCTGCTTAAAGGAGGGCGACAGGGACTACAGACAGTAGCACAGATGCTGCAGGACCAGACTCCTGTTGCCTGAGGAAGACAGAGATTCTCCAGCTCCAGAAACCAGGGCTGACCCCTTCCTGAAGTTGCTCTCACCACCCAGTTCTTAGGGCTCACTAACTCCCTTTCTGCTCCATATTCAACTCTCTTCCTTCTGCACAGCGCTCTGAATTCTGAAGCCCTCTTTAGAAACAGATGGGTGGCATTCAGTTGCCAAAACACAAGGACCTCATTCAGTTTGGGCTGTCCAAGGGCATTCCTCCCAGCTTGCTGCCACTCCACATGGGCACCAGCATCCCAAGGATGCTAATTTGTATTTGCACCTCCTGTACGGATTCTGAGTACCTGTTGCTGGCATTAACAACCACAGTTAGGTGCTCCTAGGGAGCACCCAGTGCCTTGAGGGTGGCTGCAAAAGGGGAGTTGCTACCCTTCCTTCAGCTCTATCAGAAATTCTTCAAGAGGCAGCTAATAAATTACCCTTGCTTGGGATAAATTAGGCAAATAGTGGGCACCTGGAAGACAGAAGAGCCTCTTATTTAGGCAAAACTTCATAAATGCGTCAGTCTTCTCTCCTCTAAATTCCTTGCAATATTTCCTGGTGCTTCTCTTCATGTCTCTGTGAGACTGTCTGCGTGAGATGCTCCTGGGCCCTGCTTACCTCCAGGCACTTGCACGGACAGAATGTTTCCCCATGGACACTATTTCATCATTTTGTAGAAGGGACTTTCCTCTAAGCCCTTGGTAGGTTTGAGGACGTGCCAGAGTTGGTCAAATGAAGTAAGTCCCCTAAAAGATCAAGGACATGATGTCAAGATGGAGAGGTTCAATTTGAACTGCCAGTTCTGGGTGGCTGCAAAAAGTCAGAAATCAGTGATTGAGAAGCAGAGCTATTTCCTCCTTGGAAGCCAGGTGGGTCACAGTCCTCAGCCAAACCACCAGCCCCGTCCAGACAGAGCTGAGCATCCAATTTAACCAGTCCCCACGTACCCCACCAGGTGGAAATGATTTAACACCCTAAAATCTCAGGGTAGGGGATCACAGTGCAGACCTGGCATTGCCACACAAGGCATAGGGCCCCGAAGTTCCGTTCCAGAGGCCGTAAGCAGCTCTGAAAGGGAGCAAAGACAAAAATGAGGCTTAGAGCAGTAAAATAAATCAGTGACAGTGTTTCAAAAAAAAAAAGACAAATGAAGTTGAAATTCGTGCTTGTTTATTTTAATGTTTGGAATGTTTTCAAGGTGATTTATGCCCCCACTTCAATATATTTCTCTCTCTTTGTCTTTCTCTCTCCCCTCCTTTTTTTTTTTTTTTTTTAAACAGAAAAAAAATATATTTTGGAGTTAATTGGATTTCCAGGCTTCACAGCCAGACACTGTAATTGATCTCTGAAGAGATGGATTTGTCGGTTAGCTGGGCATGAATTTGGCAACATGAGAGAAAGGAATGAAAAATTCCCCCCTGCACACAGAGCTAAGGTGTGTCCCCGTGGGGTGATGCTGGCAGATCCCCCTGGCACTGCCCCGCGCTGTGTCACTGCTGCCCCTTTTTTTTTTTCACTGTGTCCCGGATTTCCTAACTTACCCATGATTTTGACTTTGGGCCCCCTTCAGGTAAGACAGCCACGAGATCTGAACTGACCGAGACAATCCGCTTATTTAGAATATTCAGAGGGCACTTTTTGGCTCCCGTTTCATCCCAGCTCCTTGGAGCTTCAGGAAAAATGCCTTCACCCAAGACATGGGATATTCCTTGCCTTCCCATCCCCTCCCCATTTTTGTCATGCCTTGCAAATCCATTTTTTCCAAAGCATGGATGCATCAACCAAGACTCCCTGCAGCTGCAGCTCCTGCCAGCCGGGCACTCCCCAGCTAGTACTGCTCCTCATCCCCGCCCAACTTCCACCCCCAAATCCACACCACCCCCTCTGCTCTCACCAGGTCTCCTTGAGCTTCTTGTCAGAGCAGACTGGTTCACCCTGTGAAAAGAAGGGGCACTGAGCTGGGGGATAGGAGCAGGGTGTGCTCAGCGGCGCCTCGCCACATTTTCCATTTCAGCCAACCAGTTTCCAAGTGTCCCCACCAAGCCAACTGGCAGCACAACAAACCTTTGGCTGTGCCTGATCCTTTCAGATGATGATCATGAAATTCCCAAAGTTCGGGCTTGAGAACACACTCCAGAGCTGACCCAGCTCTACACACAGCCTCATAGTGATGTCTTCCAGTTCCCACCAGGTCTCTATGAGCAAAGGGGGCATTTCTTACATGGCAGAGAAATTTATATTCTAGTCTCAGCTTAGCTACTGCAAGAGGCCTTGCAGTAGCTATATCAGAGGCTGCTGCGCATAATCTTCCTCACTCAAACCTGTCACGGACGCATGCTCTGCGCTGCCCATCTCTGCAGCAGATGGCGAGCAGCCGTTCCCAACAGACTGCAGCAGGCTTCAGCAGCGCCCGCAGGGATTCCAGCTTTGCACAGATCTCTGCAGGTGAGCCCACATGGGAACTCGGCACAAAATGAGCACAGGAGCAAACTTCAAGAGCCATCCCAGAGTGGATGAGAAAGGCATTTCTGGAAGCACGCTCGGCAGGGCGAGCACTGGTTTCCCAGGCAGAGCATCCTTCGCCCATCACAGAGGCACGCTCATCCCTCCTGCACTGCGCACTCAAGCCCCAGCTGACCTTGGTTGTCTGGGAGGGTGCCACATCCCACGGAGAAAGCTCTCTGCAAAACTCATCTCTTCACACAAGACTCACCTCGTTTCACTTTTTGTTGTGCATTTATCCAAAATTCCAGACCCCTGGTACAGGTCATCACTGTACCAGCTCACCATTTTTCCTCTCTCATCACTGAGACAGGAAAAATCAGCAGCCTTTCTGAGCCAGAGACCCCTTTCCGTTTGAGAATGAGCCAAAGGAAGGTAACACATTCCCATCCACCTGCCAGCTTGCCCAGGAGATGAGGAATTGCAGTCCTTTTATCTGTTACAGGCCTGTCTGAACAGCCTGGCATAGCCTGTGCTAGCTATGCCGCACTGATGTTTTGCTGCTAGAAGCAACCCTATAATAATTGACCCAGCTTTTCTGTGCTGCTGACACCACCTGGCACAGCCTGGCAGAAGGAAACACTGCATTTGCACAATGCATAATTAAACTATGGAGCTAACTTCCACAGGAAGTTGTCGTGGCCAAGAATTTGTGACATTTCGGAGAGGAAGCAGGCATGTGTGCAGATAACAAGAATAGCCAGAGTTTCAACAGCTAAATACCAACATCCCTGTTGACAGTGCTATTGATATTGCAGGCGGCCTCTCATTATTAGGGATGATAACCATATCTAATATGGGGCAGATCTGCCTTCTGCCGCACCTCCCTTTGCAACATCCTCTTCTGGCACCCCGTGGGAAGGACAGAGCTGTGCAGGCCCAGTCCCGTGCCTGCGGTTTCCCTCTTATATTTTTTTTCTAGTGTGTGTGTCAAAAATATTATGCAGTCAGATTTTGCTGTTGCTTGCACTGGATATAAAACTCTGCACGATGGGAGTTTTCCGGAATTGCAAACCTTGTTTATAGGCAGGAATATTGTTCTGTGCAGGTGTAAGGTATCACTCACTGCTGAGCATTACAGCTACTACAGACTGTGACAAGGAAGCAGCTCACAAACGGTCACGCAAAGGAAAACATCTGTTACAAACTAGCAGGTACACAGATCATCAGCAAATTGCACAGCTTGTGCCTGATTTTCCCCTTGCTTTGTTTAGCGACTTGCAGCATCTCAACGCAGGAGCCAGCTGCTGGCAGAGAGGAGCTCTGGTGCCGGGATGCAGGCGAGGGGTGCTGGGGGCTCACAGCATCAGGGCCAGCACCCGCCTGGTCCCACAGCTGTGGGTCGTGCCACATCTGTTGAACTCAGGTGGTCATCGCCCAGCCACGCACCTTTGTGGCAAGCGTGAAGACACAGGAGGGCAGCTCTCATCCAGGCTCATGAAGCCCAGGTGGCAGAGCTAGGAGGGTACTGAGTTCAGGATTGCAGGCTGTGTTTCCTCTGCTTTATTCCCATGGTGCTGCTTTTTGTCACCAGCTGCAGAAAGCCAGGCCATGCTTCAGAGAGCCAGTGCCCCTCCTCTTCAGAGCCAGCTCTCTGCCCCGCACACACCTGCCTGCCCCCTGCACAGGCTCTGCGGGGTGGCAGTGCTTTTTTTTTTGCCTCCACCTCACACACAAAAGATTTCCTGATCTTGGCTGAACCTTTCCATCTGCTCTGTGTTATGGGGCTTAGATCAGGAAACAGAAGGATTCTGTTTCCATCAGACAGGATCTCTGGTTGATCTCCAGCCAGCCTCAGGGCTTGGCCACAGTTCCCAATGCTGCGTGCAATGGTCAGAAAGGAGGATCCTTCCATGCCTTGCAGCAATGTCCTCCTGATCGCCCGCTGCCAGTGCTCCCACCTCTGCAGAGGGACTCAGACAGCCCAGAGCCACAGCCCTGGCTGTGTCCAAAACCTCTCCACCTTCTCAGCCTTTGCAGCCTTGCACAGGATCTGCTCCCATCCATGAAAACCCTTTCCACCCCCATCAGAGTGCCAAGGGTTCAACTCTGCATCTTTTTCTTCCTCTCTCTTTTTAAAAAATGATTTAACAATATTTATATGATCTTTACCCCTTGAGTAAAGTAAAGGGGGGCAAGAGGAGAGGACCCATCCCTGGTCCCACACTGCCATCACCTGCTTTCAGTCACACGATCCTGCAGCTCCCGCTCCCCTCGCCTCTCCGTCAGACACATCAATGCCTTTGGCATGTGATTTGTCATGTCAGAGGAGTTCACCACTTCTGGCACAGAGCAACAAGACTTATTAAGTCCTGGACACACACCTTAGCAATCGATGGGAATTTCAACTGTGACTTCATTGTGAAAGGGATCAAACCTTTTAAAATCCCATTCCTTCAACAGAGTAGTCTTGCATCCTGCAGGAGCCCCGTTTAAACACTGGGGCTTTCTAAGCATCTGCATCTGCTTTGGGGGGGCAGAGGTCACTGTACACAGTCTGGTGAGACCCTGCGTGAAGCACCACGCAATCCTTGTCACCCAAAATTGGGGTCACAGATGGCAAGCTCAGGCTGGAACTGGCTCAGAGGAAGGCTATCTGGAGCATCAGAGCAGAGGTGGCCTTTTTACCAGAATCAGCTGCTGGGAGAGCCTGACTTGTTAGTCTAAGAAAATGAAGGTGGAGAGGTGATAAAATTGTTCTCTCTCCATGTATCAGGAGGTTTAACATGAAGGAAGAGAAAGTGCTGTTTAAGGTGGAAGGACAACATTGGCAAAAGGTCACAAACCATCCATGAATAAATTTAGGTGAGAAACTAAAATAAGGTTTTTCGCTGTCCAAACAATTAAGAGGAAAGCCAATGTAATAAGAAAGGGTTTTTTCAGACTAGGGAAGGGATGAGAAGCTTCGCTGTCTGCAATAGCAGGGAGCAGGACTTGATGGCTTGGAGGTTCTGCAAAAGCAGTGCTTCTGTCTTTAACACATAGCGTTACTGCAGCCATGCAAAGCGAGGAGGGCAGAGAGGCAAGGTGTGCTAGGAGCAACGATCCATTTGTACAAGGTCAACTGATGTAATTGGAAAAACGTGACAAGTTTGAGAAGGGTCTGAAACAGAGCAGTAAAAATCAAAGTAAACATAAATCAAAAGACTGTGATAACTCACAGGAGCCTTAAGGCTGGATTCAACCCCACCACCAACACCTGGGGCAAGAGAGGGCAGCTCGGAGCAAGCACAAGCAGAAACTGCCCGCTGCCAAGGCAGCACCGGCAGTCCTGTCACAGCCCACACAGAAATCCATATAGAAAATCATTAAACAATTACAACCTCTATCGGAAGAAGATCCTCCTTGGAAGACACTTCTCCAGAAACTTCAGTTTGCTGCTTTCAGATAACACCCTGCCTCATCGGAATAACAGCCAGAAGAACATGTTCCATAGATCAACAAACACTGAACAGAGAGACCAAAGCAAAACAAGCCAACACCACCCCACCAACTCCAGCTCCACGCAGCCTTGGGTCTGGGAACCGGGTCGTGCCAAGCAGCCGCCCCGCAGAGCAGGCACCCAGTGAGCCCCAGGGCAGCACGCTGCTTCCAGCAGAGGAAGGTTTTCCATGAAACAACCACTCGGTGCCAGCTCAGCGGCTTGGAGAGGAAACGATGCGCCTGAAAAAATTACCCAGCCAAATAGGTAAGGTCTAATATGCTGGCTGATTTAACACAGCTTTATCACTCGCTGCAGACAGAAGCCTTTCTTATTTGGAAGGTGTTTAAGCACATGATTTTGGTTAGGCCTAAATACCCCTCAAAAAGCTGGCCCTTCATGCAGAACCAAGGTAATCTTTGAAGACACAGCAACTCACTCGGCTTTGCTAAATCAATCTCACTGCTATTTTATTCAGTGTAAAAAAAAGTTCCCAGGGATCACATTTCTACAAGAACTTGTTAGCAATTTATAGCTATCACCTTAATCATTCAAAACAAACAATGGGAAAGAAAAATCATTAAATTAATCCCTGATCTGGAATCCCAGAGGAGAACATGAATTATTTTTCAAGACTGTAAGAATTAGAGGCCAGCCTTCCAGATCATGTAAAAACACGAAGAGCAAGAGTATGCATACTCTGCCAGACAGCATCTAAGGCTGCCAGAGGAAGACTTTTTTTTTTTTTTTTTTTTTTCTGTATTGCTTTGAAGCTCTTTGCTGTCATTCTCAAAGGAGACAGGCAACCACATTGTGATAGAGCAAGGCTGAGCCTTTTAAGCTTCAGAGTTATTTCCAAAAGAGTATGGGCTGAGCTCATAGAATCATAGAATCATAGAATGGCTTGGGTTGGAAGGGACCTCAGAGATCATCCATTTCCAACCCCCCTGCCCTGGACAGGGCTGCCAGCCACTAGCTCACTGGATCAAACTGCCCAGGAACCCGTCCAGCCTGGCCTTGAACACAGCCAGGGATGGGGCGTCCACAGCTTCTCTGGGCAGCCTGTTCCAGCGCCTCACCACTCTCTCAGGGAAGAATTTCTTCCTGATGTGCAACCTAAACCTCCCCTCTTTCAGTTTTAGCCCATTCCCAATGGCCTGAGTGTTGCAGCTGGCGTATGGGAGCTTCTGGCTGTAGTGCAGTGAGTTCAGCCACGGCACAGCAAGCAAAAACTCCATCACAAGACTACCAGCTGTACAAAGAACCACCACATGCTGACCCGGGGTAATGGAACAAGCAAAGGCAGATAACCTAGGGAAAGCTGCATGAGACCTGCATGAGGTCCCTGGAGACATTCAAGGTCTCCATCTGGGTCTTGCAGCTGGGTCGTGGCAACCCCCACTACCAATACAAGCTGGCAGGCGGAAGGATTGAGAGCAGCCCTGCCAAAAGGGACCTGGGGGCACTGGTCGATGACAAGCTGGCCATGAGCCAGCAGTGTGCCCTCACAGCCCACAAAGCCAGCCGTGTCCTGGGCTGCACCTAAAGAAGCGTGGCCAGCAGGGCAAGGGAGGTGATCCTGCCCCTCTGCTCTGCGCTGGTGAGACCCCACCTGGAGCGCTGCGTCCAGACAGGGAGTCCTCAGCACAGGAGGGACATGGAGCTGTTGGAGCACATCCAGAGGAGGGGATAGAAATGATCCGAGGGGTGGAACACCTCCCTGTGAGGACAGGCTGGGAGAGTTGGGGCTGTTCAGCCTGAAGAAAAGGCTCTGGGGAGACCTGAGAGCAGCCTTTCAGTATCTAGTCAGGGGCTATAAGAAAGAAGGGGACAGACACTTTTGCAGGGTCTGTTGTGACAGGACTGGGGGAAACGGTTTCAAATAGAGAGAGGAGAGATTTAGATTAGGTACAAGGAAAAAGCTTTTTACAATAAGGGTGGCAAAGCACTGGCACAGGTTGCCCAGAGGGGTGTTGGAAGCCCCCTCCCTGGAGACCTTCAAGGTCAGGCTGGACAGGGCTCTGGGCAACCTGATCCAGCTGATTGAGCTGTAGGTGTCCGTGTTCATTGCAGGGGAGTTGGACCAGATGACCTTAAAGGTCCCCTCCAACTCGGACCATTCTATGATTCTATGACTCTTCAGTGACATCAGCAACAGCAAGCACAGCATTGTGACACAGGCGAGCGTCACAGACACACAGGCGAGGTGCAGGACGGTAGACGCACCTTGGACATGGCTGCGTCAGCCCTCTGCTCAAGCAGCAGGGCTAGCAGTGGGAGTTTTTCCCAGCTCCGGCGCCCATGCTGACCGTGTTCCAGAGCCAGGAGGCTGCACTGTCGGCAGGAAGAGGAGAAGGAGCGGACAGCAACTGTTCCGAGGTAAAGCAGAACTGTGGAAGAACTGCATGTCAAAACGGGGCTTGTAGCAGGGCAGCCGTTAGGAGGTCCTGGGGCATCTGGAGAAGATGAAGGGAGGGCTCTTCACAAGAGCAATGCCAGCTGTGTGCTTCATGGCATAGGAACACTGGGGAGATGGAGGGGAAGGCTTGCTGACAAAAGTGATTCTTCACTTGTTGATACTTTCTTTAGACTTAGATCTAAAAGGAACATTTCTGTGAGCATGCCATGAGAAGACTTCCAGCCCAAGAAAGAGCGAAGGCAGCTCTTTCCAAGAGTGGAGGAAGTCCTTCTGGAGAGATCCCTGACAACCTGTGCTTGTTCTAGGAACCTGCGCAGCATGGTTCACCGCGGAGATGGCTGCTGTTTCCCCTGCAACTCCACATCTGGCGAGGTACGGTAGAAGGAAGAGAATTCAGGGTCATAGGTCTTCCTTAGCAAGAAAGTTTTGCCTTAGGTGCCGACAGTGTTTTCTCAAGAGATGCAAAAGAAGCGCACTGACCAGCCTGCTTAAGGCTGCTGGAGCAGGCTGGTGGGAGACACTGGGCACTAGCCTCCCGAGAGCTAGGCTTGATAACGGCCTGTCAGGTGTCTCCTGTCCCGGAATTCTTCCAACGAGGTTCTTCCAGCTGCTTGGAGTAGTAGAGGGTGGGGAAAGAAAAGGTGGGAAGGAACTCAGACTCTGCAGGGAACTTTTAGGGTGACTGAACCATGGCAACTGAAGACATTTGTTGCCACTCTGCATAATCCTAGCATTTGGCAAGGTGTATTAGTTTCACCCCCCTCTGAACTGATGTCTGAGCGTGCCTGACTCTGCCAGCTGAATGAGAAGAAAGCTGAATCTGCCCAGTGGTTACAGCTTGCGCAGGCTGTGTGAATTTGCCCCCAGATACTCTCCTTGAGTGAGAAGTGAACCTTCGGAAGGATGGTTCAGCACTGCTTCGTGACGGTCCTGTCTCTGGCATGATGGGGAACTTGGCGTCTCTTTGCAGACCTTATGTGCGTGTTACCATCAGAATTTGTTTCTTACTTTCTTTCTTTCCTTCTTTCTTCCTGTTCCTCTTCAGAAAAAGCACAGGGAGATTCCCTGCTGGAGGGAGAATCAGCCAGGAGGCAGTCAGCAAGCCGGCTGTCCCTTCCGTCACACAAAGGAACGTGACGTTGATGGACTCTGCTTTCCACCAAACAAGAGGGAGGTTCTTACGTCCTTTCTCTTGAAGTAGTCAAGGAGTAAGTTTGAATATTCCCTGTGAGCAGGTGCAGCGCTGTGGAAGACATCATCTGTGAGTGCGGGAGCATTGTAGCTGAACTATCCCTTTGTGATTTGGCTCTCCAAATCATGGCTCCTGGGGCTTTATGGGGCCTGGCCTAACCCGACACCACTTCCACTGGCTACTGGTTTCTGTCAGAGAGAAAAGTGATGCTTTCTTTCAGAGGAGGAGCCTGTGCTTCCACTGAATCATGCTGAGAAGCTGGGAAAACGAAAAGCCTCCACAGGTAAGAACTTTTGGTGAGCCCTTGTTTGGGCACCTTCATCTAACCATGACTGCGCTAAAGGGCATTTTTGATGACCGAGAGAGGAAAGTACATTGCAGATCTGGGTGGCCTGTAGAAACGGCCAACAATGTTAGCGGCTGAAAGGTGAATTGGAGAAAATACGCTTGAAAATTGGAAGGTTGTGGGTGACAGTTCAAACACCTTCTTCCAAAGGCAAGTTCTTAAAGCCTTTCTTGTTCTCTCACTGTCTGAAGCTGACGTAAGTGGCCTCCCCCTGAAGCACAGCCGTGCTGACACTGGGGACAAGAAGACCAAGCAGAAAGAAGAGGCCAATCGCCGAAGAGCGCGCCGGGCGCAGCCGCCTCCCAACAACACAATTAAAACAGAGGGCAGCCGCAGGAGAGCGCACCGGGTGCAGCCGCCTAAGAACAATACGGTGAAAACAGAGGGCAGCCGCAGGAGAGCACGCCAGGTGCAGCCGCCTGGGGACAGCACGGTGGCTGGCAGCAGCGGCCGAGCAGGCAAGATGAGTGACTTGGGCCGACACCTCCTGCAATCCATCGAGGAACTGCACCCATTGGGGCAGAGGGTGAAGGCGGTGGGGCCAGCGCGACAGCCGCCTTCCGTGCAGCCCTGCCCCGGTGCCCCCGGCGTCCCCACCAGCGTCCACAGAGCCTCACCAGCAGCCCCAGCCTCCAGCACTGTGCCTGCTGCTCCCCAGCTGCCGGCCTCCAACAAGGACGAGGCGGCACCATCGGGCAGCAGGACGCGAGAGGGGGACGCTGCCAATAAGACGGCGCCGAAGTGCCTGCCACCGTCCCCTCTGAGGAGCCCCACGCTGCAGCAGGATCTGCCCCGGTGGCTCTGTGTGCAGCAGCCAGCCCTGCAGGCGCGCGTGCAGCAGCCATCCCTGCAGCGCTGCCGGGACTACGTGCCCTGCATGGGGCCCTGGCAGGAGGGCTGTGCGACACCCACTCCTCTGGAGGAGCAGGAGGAGTCGCTGCCCATCACGCCCGAGCAGTGGCCCGAGCAGGACTACTTGAAGAAGCTGGCCCAGCAGGAGCGGGAGCAGGCGGTCCACCACATGAAGATCGGCCCCGTGCAGTTCTTAGTGCAGCGGGAGAGGGATATGGCCATAGACAACTATTACGGCTACCAGTAAGCCTGGCTCCACGCCAGCCCCCGCAGCACCCAGGCGGCAGCGTCAGCCTTCCAGGGGCACCACCAGCCGGGACGGCATGCCATCCACAGGGACCTAGACAGGCGCGGTGGGACCAGGAGAACCTCATCAAGCTAAATAAAGACAAGTGGAAAGTCTTGCACCTGGGTCGTGGCAACCCCCACTATCAATACAAGCTGGCGGGCGGAAGGATTGAGAGCAGCCCTGCCAAAAGGGACTTGGGGGCACTGGTGTATGACAAGGTGGACCTTCAGAAGGATGGTTCTGGTGGGACAACGTGCCCCGCATCTGGCCCTGATGGTAGGGTTGTGCAGCACCCACTTCTCTGGAGGAGCAGGTGGAGTCGGACCTCATCCCCTGTGCAATTCCTACAAGGAATCACAGGTGATAAGGGATGTGCTCAGCCAGGTATGAAGGCTGCGGGGAGAAAACATTCTCCCCAGCTAACTGCACGTGTGCACTATGCTAACCTGGATGCTGCATGGCGAGTTGTGGAATATGCAGAATTTTTTTACCACTTGGCTGAAGGAACATCCTTCTCCTTCAGCAACACACGTGTCTGAGGGGCTAGGCCAGCCCCCAACCGAGGGCACTGACTTGCTGACCACACCACCAAACCCTCCTGGCCACCCCCGCCAGCACCATCTTCTCTTCCCTCCATACCAGTGCTGACCTTCCCACTATCAAGCTGTCCATCGCAGTCCAGCTGGGGCTGCCACATCCCCACCCAACACAAATCAACAGGGCCGTCACCTCCGTGGGGCGAGGACGGGAAGCGAGCGTCCCAACGCAGTGCCAAGGTGACTTCCTCGGCCATGCTGCCGTGATCCAGGCAGGCGGGCGTGGGGAAAGCTGGTGGAAAAACCTGGGCAGGGGGGCGGGAAATGGGGGCCTTCGCTTTTCAGGCTGTTAACTGTAATTAGCCTGGTTTCTGAGATGTAATTATCTCGCAATCTCAAAGCAAACACCCCGGAGGAAATTGCACAGTTAAAGACAGCATGGCATTAAAAATAAATTATGAGAGTCCTGCCTGCTATTGCTACGGATCTGTCAGCATTTTACCTCCAAAAGCCCCTGCTTGGGGGAACTGGAACCATCCAGCTGTGACTTTCCATGCCAAACTGTCTGCCTCAACATAGGATCGCGCCGCATCCCTGTTAAGATGCAGAAATTATAAACAATATCCCCCCCGAGCAGGAGGCATTCAGCTTTGTCACAGCCCAAATAAAAATTCCCTGCACTTTGGGGGTGAGGAGGTTGTTTTGTTTTGTTTTTTTTCCCCAGAGGAATTAAATTCTACAGGCTATTTAATACAGTGCACGAACAAAATGTGCTAGCTGTTTGGAAACAAGTCAGCTCCTAAGAGATCACAATACTCCTCGCAGAAAGAGCTCCCAAGCCAACTCTCACTGTCCTTTTTGTTGCTGCTGGAGTGCTTTCCAGAATTAGGACTGTGCTGCACAGCCAATCTTCCATGCCAGGACTCATCCCGGGGGGCAGAGGAACCTGGCTAGTTCAGCGAGAGCTGGATCTACCTCGCAGCTTGGGCTTCATCCTTCACTTGGGGGAATCCCTTGCATGGCTCCAGCCCACAGAGCTTTGCTTGGTCTCCAGCTCCACACAGGCCACTGCTCTGCAAAGCTTGGCTGGAGAGGAGATGCAGGAAGGAAGGGAAAACTGGCTTTAAAAGCTGTCAGGGGCACCAAGACACCTCCTCCACATCTGCAGGGAGCTGGGACACACCACCGTCTCCAAACAACCATGTTCATTACACAAAGCACCACTTCATTCATTCTGCCAGAGCTGAGGTGGACAAGGAACTCCCAGAAACATGCTGAGCCCCAGTATAATCATCAAGATCATAGAGTCATAGAATGGCTTGGGTCAGAAGGGACCTTAAAGACCATCTAGTTCCAACCCCCTTCCAACAGCAGGGCTGCCACCCACTAGATCAGGCTGCCCAGGGCCCTTGATGGAGAAGATCCCAAAAGACCGCAGCTTTGCCTTCCACCAGAAACACGGCTTCCCTGTGGAGTCCTGCAAATGGGCTTCAGAGCCCTGCCCGCTGCTGTGGGTCAGTATGGGGTGCTTCTGGCACACGAGGCACAGCTGCCACGGGGCTTCGCGCAGCCCTAGCGGCGCCGAGCCCCACTTAGTTAAAACTCTCATACCTCTTACAGCACAAATCAATCCCACGGTCTCTCCTCTCCACATAGCTCGTCACTCGCAGGATGCAAAGAAGAAGTCTGGAGAGCCCATTAAAAGCCACTCGACTGGAAAATAGTTTCTGGCCTAATTCTAGCACCAGGGTCCTAGTTGGGGAGAGAAATCTGACAGCAAGAGTGTGTCTGCGGGGAGGAGAAGGCAGAGCTGTTAACTACTTCACCAATCTAATGTATAGCACTCTCCAAGAGTAATTAATAATTAATATTCGTAGCCTGCTTAAATCTGTTGACTCTGTAAACCGCAGCCTCTCACTTAAAGGACTCTCGGCATGCTGAGACAAACTGAAGAACATCCCCCACAGAGAGGCTCAGCACAAACAAGAGCAACGGCAACTCCCAGCTCCGCAGCCCTGATTTCAATCCCTCTGCTTCTCTTGTCCTCTTCATCTTGTTTAATTAGGCATAATTCCTTAGGAGCATCTCTTACAGAGGTGGATGGAGTACGGCAGGACCTGGGTCCCTGGTCACTGCAACGCTGTGATGGGAACAATAAGGCACTGGGTTGGTACAGGACGCTGAAGTCACCAAGTCCAACGCCCTCCAGAGGGCGTGTTCAGATGTTCCTGGGCCATGCACGCATGCCAGAGGGGAGCCTTGCAGGACAGCAGGGGAGGCTCTGCAGCACAGGCTGCCCTACAGACGGACAAACGCTGCCGACAGATGGTAGTCTTGTCTCCTTTCAAGCACTTGGGGTTATCAATCAAGATAGATTAGCAGCTTTATAGGTTTGCAAATAGATTTATCAGATTCTAGAATTGGGTTTATTGTATAAAAGATAAATAAGTGCTTTCTGAAGACTGAAATGAATCATTAAAGCATTGCAGCTCATCTTGCAGAAGCTGCAAGCCTACCAAACTGCTGCCCTCTTTTTACAATGGCCAAGCAGTGAAGGATTTCTGGAGAAGACTGAAGCTCTGCCCAGTTCCCTCAGCGATAGCTGACCGTATTAAGATGATAAACACTAGCCCTCCCTTATGCTTCCACAGTAAATGTTCAGCACAGATCCCTGCCTGCTCTCCACCAGCAGCCACTCTCACTGCAAATCCTGTACTGCAATGGAAGATTACAAACATGCAAAGTAAATGCACACAATTGGAAAAGGTGACAAAACTCCACTTTTTGCTGCCTCCCTTCCAGCCAGTCCTCCTTCCTACAGTCCTGCCCCTAATCCACTTTGTCCTCATTCAAATCTGCAGGTGTAAAGCAGTTTCCCCATCTCCCAGCATTGTCACCATCTTAATCTGAGTTTCAGCCACCAAGAGACGCCTGATGTCTAGGCACAAGGTCGCAGTATCTGTGGGGTTGGGGTCATATCAGTTAATATCATATGGCTGTGTATCAGCAGCATGCTAATATAACCAAGCTGTGAGGCTTGGTAACCCCGTACAGGCTACACGCACTGAAAGGCAGAGAGGTGGAAAGGAGCAGAACAGGTTTTCATGATGGCAGCCATAATAGCTGAGGAACCTGATCTTCTGCAGATGTCACAACCCAGAAGAGCTCGAAGGTTTGGGCCAAGAATTAGGTACCTTTGTGAATCTGGGCTATGGGATCACCCAGCCTGTCCTAATTTTTTTTCAGTTGCATTGGCTCAGGGACCAAGCTGACTTCCACTGAAATCAGCGACCATTTTTTCTTTTGACTTTACACAAGACTTGAAGATTACCCTTAATACCTTTTACATATCACATGTTGGGGTAATTGAATATTTGCACACATGACTCACTTCGTAGCAGATTTGGGTCTTTCATTATACGTGTACATTACTTGCTCGGCTGTATTCCAAGTCTGATAGAACACACAAAGTTCCTTTTTGATTATAAGTAGCATCATTCTCTTATCTGTGTTATGAGTTATATTTACCCACAGTTACAGTTTAATCTGGTGACAGTTTTCTGAGATACAGGAAACAGTTTAAATCAGTAAGTCACTCATGTAATTTTCTACCTTATTTTCCACATTAGCTCTACATTCTGTTTAGTTACTTTAATCAGTATTCAACAAATACAATTCCATTGAAATTTGTTTTTCTTTCAGAAGCGCAATGGAAAAAGGCCTGCTAGCTAGCATTCAGACGTGAGCACACCTAAAAATACCTAATATCAGGAAACAATTATACAACTTTCCTTGAATTAATAATTTGCATTTAGAAAGGAGAAAGATATGCCCATACGTATTTTTTTCAAGCGTGAATCTGTGGTTAAAAAATATTGAGGGTAAGTTTGTCCTGTAAAGTGTTTTCTCAGACAGAAACCAAGTTTTGTGAGGATGAACCATGGAAGAATGTTACACTTTTTGCACTGTGGTCCAAAAGATCAGTATTTTTGGAAAAACAAAAAACATTTGTGCTATTTGCCTCTCTGTGTTTCCGCATATTGTCATTACACTCTAAGCAAATAAGACCTTTCCTCTAGAGTCTCACAGTGTTGTAGATGAGCAACAGTTCTGTTTCCCCCAAGATTTCAAAAACTGAAGGAAATCTTAATTTTTTTTCCTTTTTTTTTTTTTTTTATTTAAA
>VXAV01004016.1:0-91872 GCA_013399715.1 Alectura lathami
TGGAGGGGCTCTGAGCACCCTGACCCAGCTGCAGGGGTCCCTGTGCCCTGCGGGGGAGCTGGGCTGGATGGCTGTTACAGGTCCCTTCCAACTCAAACCGTTCTGTGATTCTATGAAATGTTGCAGGAGGGTCTGGCCCATGCTGGTGCCTCAGTGGGCACGTCCCCAGCTGTGCCCTGGGGCGTCCCCAGGCTGTGAGCAGCCACTTGGGTCAGTGAAATGGCTCTGGGCATGCTTAGCTGCCACACCAACAGGTCGCTAACAATGGCTTTTGTTATCACCAAATTCATCAAGTAATTCAAATCACCGTGTGGTAGCATTTGTGCTATGATATGGAGCGGTCAGGGGGATGGCGACGGTGGGCTCTGAGGGAGCAGCCTGAGTGCTGGGCAAGAGAGAGGAGGAAGGAGCCACGGAACGTCCTAGAACCAGAGATCAGCATCAGCTGCAAGTTCCAGCAGGCCTCCCCCGGCCCTGCATTTGCTGCTAATTCAGGTAATTTGTTGGTTAAAGGAGGGCTGGAGGAGGAAAACTCCTGTGCTTGTCAGGCCTGCTTGGAGCAGGCCGCAGCAGGAGAGCGTCACGGGCCAGCACCACGCAGAGCCCAAGCCAGGATTTGCACAAAGGAAACCAAGCTGGAGAGCCAGCAGAGGCTCCATGTGCTTTCTGTCTGCCTCTGTTTGTGCCTTTCAAATCCAGGTCGTTTTTCTTTCCAAACACTCTGCCCTCCTCGTGTGTCCTCCCTCAGCACTGCTGGGCTGAAGGCATCTGCCAGTGACGTCTCCTCCGAGGCACGATGCTCCGCTCACCGCTGCCGTGTGCCACAGCGCGTGCCTGGCGGTGCCAGGTGCCACTTTGCTGCCTGCAACTGTGCCTTTGTCACTGCGATGTGCCTGTCTGTTAGTGCCGGGGATCTCTGCTGGCAAAGTGCTGTGCTGAGGCAGCTCCGTAGTGCAGAGGAGGGCTGCGTGTTCTCTGCCCATCAGTCTGCAGGGCAGAATTTAAGTGGACGAAGCCTGTTTCTGTTCGGGTGCTGATTTCCTGAAAGCTTTGTCATTGGCACACCAGGCCACAGCACTGCAAAATGTGCTGGAAATGCATAGCTTCTTGAATTTATTTCTGTGTGTTCAAAGGAGGGGAAAATCATTCAAAACTTGAAAGTTAACGTGTTTTATACCACCTGTGGAATTACACTTTAATATCAGAGTTTATTGTGTAAATTACCAGTACAAGAGACGACTGTGGACCTACAGCTGAACTCCCCCATGAGGCTCTGCAACCGCCCGTAAATCTTTTGAATTGTGCTCTCGAAGCTTGTGATGTATTTAGAGCCCCTAGAGCAAATTACAGTTTTGCATTAATTCCCTACGATTTCCTATATAGGCACACAGTTGTTATTCTTTCCATTTTGTAACAAAAACTCTTCAATCTATAGGAAGAATTAAAATGTGCTAATTAACATCGGTTCTGTTTGCGGTTCTAGGTGGGTATAACTTCACCTGTGTCTTGAAATCTTATCCTCTCTCTCCCATTCCTGATTCTCAGATAACGTTACTGTGTAAGCACACGTGTAGCTGGAATTTGCTCATGTCAAATGCATCCGCGTTTGTCTGCCCTGACTCCTTCAGTGCTCTCGTGGTTCCTGTGACAGCCTGTGCATCTCTGGGTTGCTTGCAGTTGCTGGATGCATGAACTGTTCGTCCTGGCACAAGGTGTTCATACAGAGCCTTGAGATAATTTTGGCTTTTTCTCTACTCTTTCTCTTCTATCTACATAATTAAAGGAGCTGGACGCAGAATCAGCCCAGAGAGATAGATGTCTGCTCGTATTTATTTCTCCTGCAAGATATATTCTTTATAAATCCTTCATGGCACATTAAAAATTGACTCTTCCTTGTCTCAGTGAACAAAATAATTGTGCATCACCAGATTTCTCCTTCGAAAGCACAGAATGGATTGCTGTAGCACTTTACTCAATATTTAATTAAATTCCATTTTTTTTTTTTCTTTAATTGAGAAACTCAGTCTGATCTATGAGGAACCCAGGAACTTCAAATCTGCAGTTGGTTGAACAGCAGCAAGCAGTTTCCTCAAGGATGCTCTATGAAGCGTGGCTAACACAGGCTATTAGGAAAGGTAGTTAGGAAATGCACCAATTTTTAGGAACCATGACTGAGGAGTCTCATTTTAAAAACTACTACCTATAGACAATAAAAGTGTATTGTTGAAATTAACAAGTCTGGCTTTTAAAGAGAGCATTAACCTTGCTTTGATTGCAGGCACTCGTTAGCCGTGACACAGTCCTTGTTTTATGGGCCGGCGCTTAGCATGCGATGAACGCTTCACGCTTCCCTGCAGTAATTCCCTCTGATGGCCGGGAAGCGCCAGCTTCTCTCAGCAGGATGTTTGCTGAACACAGAGTCTTTGAAAAGGAGGGAAAAGGTGAATTTCTGGTGTTTGAAGGAAAATACGAAAGCGTACCTCATGCTGGAGGCAGTAAGTCACCTTCAGTTCTCCTATAATTTTTCTGAGTGCAAATTGAAGAGTGCCTCATCTAGAGAAAAGATGAGATTCCAGGAAGCATCAATAAGTTCAGTTTATTCTGAGAAACATTCAGCAGAAGGAAGTTTGCCATTCATGCCACCATCTGCACTGATTGTGTGTGCAGGGGGTGTTCTGTGAGTGCTCGGGGGAGCCTACTCGTAGATGCGCCTTCATCCCAGTGTCTTCCTCGGAGAAGATGAGCCAAGACCCACGCTTGGAGCTGGGAGTATCTGCGGTGGTATCTAGCTCCAGGGGAGTCTGTGCCCAGCGGAGACTGCTTTACCCCTGTAAGCACAGCCTTTGTTCTGCAGAGGGGCGGTTTGGAGGCTCAGTAGTCATTTGGTTATCCCAATCTGAGCGCCAAGGAAGGAGCAGGACAGACTTTTCTCATCTGAAGCACAACGGTACAAGCTCCCTCCTGCTGCACACCGCAATGTGACTGAAGCACGCTGCAGATACTGTGGCAGTAACAGCGATTTCGTTTGGGCTCACTCTGAACATCTACTCAGCATGAAGCTGAGTCAGCCAGCCAACGTCATCTCCACCTACAGACAACGAAACGCCAGCGAGGGGTGACACTTAGTGTCTTCCGACGGATGACCCAGCCGATGCTCCAGAAATGTTGTGTCAGTGTGAGGATGCGCGCGTGGCTGTGGGAAGAGAAATGGCATCTTGAAAATCATCTTGATAAATACCTGCCATCGTAGGCTTAGCTCTCCACTGATATAAATAAAGTCAGGTTGTTTTTTTTTTTTTTTGTGGTAGATTTAATACAAGATTGAAAAAGAAATGAAATGCATCAGTTTTATCACATCGCAGCACATTTCTGGGAGAGTTCAAACAGAGAATGAAATATGTGGAAAGGTATAATATTGAATGAAAACAGAATTTTTCTTTCTTATTCCTTTTTCCAAGTTAAAAGTCCTAAATTAAAAGAAATAGAAGGAATATTGCCAATGTTGTTGTTTTTGAACATTCTGTCTTGGGATTTAACAAAACACACGATTAACGTAGGTCTCAAGGTTTTAGGAATTTAATTTAATTTTGTCTCAGGAAAAGATGGGGATCAGCCTCCAGGGTACCCCGAGTTAGTGCTCTGAAACGTCTCTCTTCCCCTTCGAAAGCTTCCAATGTGTATATTTATTTGAAGGGGGAGCTCAGATTCTGCAGAAGTAAAATCACCTCGGGGCTGGGGCCTGACGTTTGTCACCGATACAGAAGCTGGGGCAGCAGTGCTGGAGCATGAGCCATAGGGCCCTGGCATGAACCTTCTGAAGCCTTTTCCTCAGCCCACTCGTCAGCCAGCACACGTTTCTGGGGGCAGAATGGAGGTGACCGGCCAATCTCTGGTGGCTTCCCCTCCACCTGCACATGGGCAGGAGCCAGCGTCCCCACGTTTCCAGGACATCTGGCGGCTCAGGTGCTGCCCTTGGCAGTCAATTCCTGTTCCTCACTTGTGTCAGCACTGCTTCATGGCACCTTCCTCATTCATAGGTGAGTTTACAGAGGTCAGGAAATGCCATTTTTAATAAATAATCACTCTTCCCTAATGTATTAGATTGCTTAATTAATTAACCTATCTTTCTGCAAAGTGTATTTTAAAATAAATTTTACGCCTGCAATATTGGCATGTACTGAGATCTATGGGGAGGAACTCAATAAAGTGCTGGCAGCCCAGGGATTGAATGTTTATATAATTTTTGAAGATTTTCATCTTTCTGGAGCTGTAAGCAGTGGAGCTTATAACATTTGATTTCCTAGGATCCTAATTAAAGCTGGGAACATTGAAGTTAAGGAATTAAGTGACCATTACTTAATTTTTCTCCCATTAAGATCCCTTCTTTTCTGTCTCTCTCTCCAGGCTTGCACTGAGTTTTCATTTATTTTGACAGCAATTTGCAGTCCTAATGTGATTTGGAGGGAGTCTGGAGTCCAAAGCAGCGTTCTGTTTGACGAGCCGTGCCTGAACGCGTCCTTGTCAAAGTGTCTGCTGCAGTCTCTCTGGAATGGCCGCGGTCCTGGTGGGCAGCACCACTGGGTGCCTGGACACACGGGCAGCGTTGGCACGATTCAATTCTGTCTTCACGGCCCTGCAGGCGGGCACGAGGTGGAAGAGCAGGCGGGATGCTGTTAGTGAGGCTCTCGGAGCTGGCAGGTCCCTCCTCTCCATGCTGCCTCCAGCTCCGGGTGAGTGCGGACCTGGTGCTTTGCGCTTTGCGCTGAATGCTGGTGCTCATCGGGTACGGACAGCTGTCTGGAGACGACGCTCACAGCCTGGCGAGTGAACAGAAGTTAGGTTGATCGCAGTGCTTCCACACGTAATGCTGGGCATCAGATCCCACCGCTCCTGCTGACGCAGGGGAACCTGCCCATCGCGCCATCCCGGAGCAGATGGCGGCCGACAGCCCTGCATGCGATGTTGTTAAGTTAAATGGTGAGTTACAAATGCAGCTTTGAACTTAATGCTTTCTGATGTGTGTAGCTTTACTTTCACATTTATGTGACATTGATTTTTGCTGGGTCATCATTGCTGAGATCTGGAACATTAATAATTACAGCATGCCCATTTCTGAGCTGTGGGGGTTCATCTGCTTTCTTCTTCTTGAGAAAGGCTTACAGATGTGGGTCTGAACCCAGCTCCAAAAATGACCTGTGCCAGATTTTTAACGTCCCAAGCCCACATCTGCATTCCTTGCAAGGCAGAGGCTCCGGCTCGTAGAACAACAGAGGTTTGGATGATGTATAGGTGTGACGCTAAAAAATAAAATAGTCAAACCAGCTGTCCCCAGCACGAAAGGAAGGGTAGATTAAGCTGAAAAATGGCTTCGTTAGAAGGTGTTTCTGGGTCTTTGTTTCACTGTCTAGCAGCACGGTGCTCATATTACCATGTGTTATTGTGTAGCTTGACAAGCAAGTATTCTTATGAGCCTGTAAAGAACTCCCGGAGAAGTATTTTTAAATTAAGTGGCAACAGAGCAATTGTTTGTGTTTCCAGATGTTTTCCCTAGTGCAGAGGCACAAAGCATTTCTGTGAGCATTAGGAATGGCCTGGGTTTCCTAATGAGGCTGCCAGCTCTGTGTGCTCCCAGCCTGGTCCTGCTCAGCCACGCAGCTCGTTTAGGTGTTTGTTCCCTTCTGTTACACTGGCCGGGGCTCTGGCCGCTGTGGGTGAGTCACCCCGGCTGGCTGTGGCTCTGTTCCATTAAAACTGGGACAATGTGAGAGCAAGATGTGGGCCATGAGGCAGAGATCATATTGGAAACTGCAGTGAATTTGTTGTGAACGTTAAGGAACAGGGTTGTACAACCACACTAATGAAACTTGTGGTTCAGGCCGCAGGGTGATTGCTTGAGAAGGCCAACAAGAAACGCCTTGCCCGTACCCTGCATTGCTCAGCTGACTGTCTGGCCCTACACCGAGGCGCTCGGATGTGCTGTAGCCATGAGGGTATGGAGACGGCAGCAGAACAGCTGTGCCCGGCGTTGTTAAGTGAGTGGTGCGCACAAGGCATGCTGGCTGGATCGCTGCCACTCCTCTTGCTTTTCCCTCCATTGTGGTTTAAAAGCTCTGGTTACCTACCAGTCAACACAGAGCTTAAAAATGGTTAATTTCTTAAAGGTATGGAAAATTGTGAAAAAAAATTGGCTGAAACAAAAAAAAGACGGTAGATGAAAATGTGTGGATGAGATTTGGAAGTCTTTACCAAGAGCTTTGATTTAAAAAGTCAGGATTCCACAGCCAAGAAACATAGCCTCTAGTGCTAAACATCTTCTCTAGCTCATGGTGTGAGGAAGGCAGTTATTAGACAGAAAAATAATAAAGGGAAGAAAGAGGAACAAGAATTTGATATGAGTTCAGAATTTTGAATTACGGAGAAGAAGGGAAGCTAAATAAACCAGCTTGGGCTCCTCCACTGAGGAACTTCCCGGGAGCCATTGAGTGTTTTTGGCCCAGGATGACGATTTTGATCAGCTTTATTACGGCTAAGAAACTTCCCACAGGCTGTAAACCATGGGGATATTGCTGCACGTTCCAAAGGGCAGGTGGTGGCCCAGTCTGAGTCACCTTGAAGCTGGTGTGAATTTGGCTGGGGAAGAGGGAAGAAACTGCAGACATTGTGATTGTGCTGTGGCAGACGATCCTGTCGCGTTCCATCGTGCTCGTTACTGGGTCAGGGCCACCTCCCCGTCCCTGCCCTGCTGGCGGGCAGTTGTCCGTGCCTTCCTTCCTTCCTTCCTTCCGCTGAGTTTCCGTTGGCAGATGTCCTGCCCGTAGAGATGTGTTCTTTCAGACCTTTAACTCAGCGCAATATTTTGGTAATATTGTTCTACTCAAGCAGTTGCACCACGTGGTCTGCCCTTCAGCTGTTTGTATTCCCAATATCTCCATCGTGCTCTCTACATCTTTTTCGTGCTTTCTGGCTGCTTCATAACCGCTCAAATGCAGCGCGCTGCTCCCAGCGTTTCAAGAGCAGATCTGATGCCCTTTGATACCAGCTCTCTGAACAAGAGCTAATGTCAATACTCACGGAGATCTACATTTCAGGCGCTGTGAATTCAGCAGAAATACTGAGGAGTAAGGAAAGTGACGGAGAACACACTCCACCCCATACTTAGCATGGCTGTTTTTTGGTGCTTCTGGGGATGCTCATGGCTGGCAGGAGGGACTCAAGGGTGCCAGCGATCTTCTCCTCTGCAGTTTTCTGGTTTATTTTTCTCCTCAGCAAGGAAGAAGATCCAGACAGGTAGCATCTGTGTGAGGCTGCCGGGGTAACAGGGCAGATCTGGCATCTCCCAGCACATTCGAGTTTCTCAGCATGGCGTGTGCAGCGCTCTGGAAGGCAAGCAGTGAATTGCTCCAGCACCGAGGTGTTTGGTCGGAGCAATGCCCCGTCAGCCTTGCCTACAAGATCGATTATGTCTAACAGATCTTCCTCTGTGTGACAGAAGGCCTCTGGAATATTTCATTTAAAATATTTTAAATGCCCAAGTCTTTGCAGCACTGGAAGTTCAGTTATTTGTCCTGATTTCCTTGCTCCCCACTGACAGCATGGGGTGGAGGCATGGGGAAGCGCTGAGCCCAAGCAGCAGCTAGGGGTGTAGTGCTAACGCTGGTCCTCTTGCAACGTGAGTTTGTGCAGCTTTGTAAAAAGTCACAGACTTGTGTTGTTACGGAGTACGGCAAGGGCTGGGTTGAGATATGGAGAAGCGAAGAATGCCCTAACAGCTCTGCTGCTGCCTGCATGTTTTTCCCCAGACACATGGCGTTTGCCAGCTCAGCTTCAGGTGCTGCTTCACAGGGAGCTCCCTGCCAGGATCCTGCCGTGCCGGAGCGGCAGCAGGTCAGCGTCCTCGGGGTCGCTGAATCCCCTGGTGATTGCCAGCATCACTTACAAAGCCCCTCTTTATGCCCTCCAGGTTGACCTTTAAGCCCTCCTTACCTTGGCTGGACTTGAAGTGTATGAATCTGCTTCGAAGGCTTTTCTTTCAACACAGCAGAGGGCTTCAGACTGAATTTTCACCATGTGGTACTTCCTTCGCAGCTATATCTCTTAGAAATTGTTTACAGGTAGGGGCAGGGGTTTAAATCTGAGGTTTCTTTTCCAACACGGTGTGACCCTGGTTAATGTTTTTATTGACTATTTTTCTTTTTCTCTGCAGCTGTTCACTGTTGTGCAGACTTCCACTTTCTTTCTTTCTTTCCTTCTTTCTTTCTTTCTTTCTTTCTTTCCTTCTTTCCTTCTTTCCTTCTTTCCTTCTTTCCTTCTTTCCTTCTTTCCTTCTTTCCTTCTTTCCTTCTTTCTTTCTTTCTTTCTTTCTTTCTTTCTTTCTTTCTTTCTTTCTCTTTCTTTCTTTTTCCCCCAGTACGTTCAGAGCCTCTCCTTACTATTACAGAAACATCGAATAGGTACAGTAATGGCTGGGGTCAGAAATGTTCCATTGTTTGACCTTTGCAAATGCTACTTACTTTTATGTGACAAATTAATGCTTTAGTGAGAACTGGTCTCACAGCAGACGTATTAAATGGCCCTTGGTTTTGACCTGTAGCAGCCGTCAGGCAAGAGCTTTCCAGGTGATCCCAGCTGTGGATTACTGAGCTGCCCCAGGAGCTGGTGTGTGTAATTCCAGTGACTTCAGTGACTCTGCATCTGCAAAGGTGCTACGCTGCACCCAGAGCGTTACCTTGGGTCATACTTTCCTTTCCAGAAAGGAGAACGGGAGGTGCCCAGCTGGCTGCCTCAGGTCAGTGCGGTGCAGAGCGCTGGGCAGTGAAAGAGTTGTCGCGGCCAGAGGAGCTGCAATCTAATTTAATATCCGTTTTCATAAAAGATCTCTTAGATGGTGATGGTGGATGGATGTGACCTGTCTAGATTTAAGCAGAGCAGCTGACACGCTGTCCAAAATTGGTGTTTGAGGCAGGGCTGGCGGTGGTTAATGTAAAACCCACAGAGGAGGGGCTGGCTACAGCGTGCGCCGCGGGGCCTTGGGGTGTCGGGGTTTACGCTCGGCAGGTCCGCAGTCGGCACAAAGTTGAGTGGAATCGGCAGCGCTGAGGAGGTCCGGATGTGGTGTGGGGAGAACTGGGTGACAGTATTGATTAGGGTAACAGAGCTGAGGGGAAACTGGGTAGCATACAATGCAAAATAATGCTTTTAAAGCAACTTTACTGTAACCTGGGGACTTGTCGTCTGGAAACGATGAGGAGGGAAAAAGATCTGACTGGTAACGGTTGTTTGTGGGATGGCTGTCAATGAAAAGATAGTGAATGGGTTTTAGGATGCACTAGGTGAGTCGTTTCTAATAAAGATTAGAAGAGGTTTCCACTGCTCTGCGAGGCCATGGTGTGACCTCATTTAGAGTGTTCTGTGCCGTTCCAGGAATTATGCCCCAAAAGATGGAATTATTTGGATCAGGTGCTTCTGGGATGAGGGGCATGGCGTGGGTAACCCGATGGGAGCGTGAGCTTGGAGCATCTCATTGTCGTGTGCTCAACGTTGTGTGTGTGTCGTTTGGGTCTGTCTGTCCCTCTGCCGCTTCCTGACAGTTTGCCACCTTCCTTTCCCGGGTCTGTTATTTCAGTCCTCGCTCTGCTCCTTCCCTTTCGGCCTTCCTGCAGGGTGTGATGTTAATGCTGTAATGCTCTCGAGTCAGGGCTTTGGAAACCAAGCATTTGAGTGAATGTGGAATTAAAGCAGAATTAATTTCTTTTGCCCTAAATGTTATATTAACATTTCATTTATTTATATATTATAGCAAATGGACTCAAACTAGAGATTTATGTGCCTCCTGGTAGACCATTATGGTACGGTTGATTGAAATAAACTGGAAGCGTTGCAGAGATGCCTCTTTTAACTTGTGACCTGAAATTAAAATGAAACGATCAGCGCATTGGCTAATTAAGAGAAGACATTTGTAATTTAAGCCTTAGTATTCAGTATAACAGTAAGTCAGAGGGCGATGATGATAGTTAAAACAATATTATGAGAAAGTGACGTTTTCATTCCGGTGATGTACTCGTGAAATGAATCAACCAATTTAAAGTTTAACGATGTCATTAGAGTGGCTGTGTGTGCATCTTCTCTGAGATGGCAAAGTGGTGTGGTCCGAATGCAAAGCTGCTTTAAGCAGGGGTTTATCTGGACTTTTATTCTGCACTTCAGTGGAAAGCAGCTATTATCTGATAGCACTTCAACCTGAAATGAGAGCCAGTTCAACAGGAAGGGAATGAATTAAATCTGATTGCAATCCTGTGCATGGAAAGCCTGTGTAAAATCAAAAGTTAAATGTCCTTTTATTGGGGTAGGAACTGTTAGTTTTGCTGAACAAATTGTAGATTGTGGGAAAGGGGGGAAAGCAGTCCTCCTCGCAGGCTCCGGGGCACGCTGGGCTCCCGCCTGCTGGCACCAGCTGGGTCTCGGTGGCCTCTGGCCTCTGCCCTGCGAGGGCTCTGCAAACACCCTGCAAACGAGGTGCTCTCCCGCAAAGTAGTCTCCCAGCAGGGCACACGCCTCCACTCAAGAAAGGAAGAAGAGTCCTTATGTTTTCTTCTGGTCAAACAAAGCCAAGAAACGTGGTGTTGTTGGAGAATACTCACAGTCCATGTCTGGAGATTTTATTTGCAGAAGAATGAGATTATGAAGTTGAATAACTAAAAGCAAAGCAATGAAATCAGAGTTTGTTTATAAATGACTTGTGAGCATAAAACAAGGCTACATTTGTTGACCAGCTTATTTGCGATGAATTATTTGCTCAGCCCTAGTTGGTAGAAGATTTACAATGATTTCCTCTCTCCTGTTTTACTCGGTTCAGCCAGACAGTTGTTTCCTCTGTGGATATTCTATTGAAATTTTTATGTACAGCAAACACCATTTCTTATTGCAGACATCTATCTTGAAAGCAAAAGTTAAAAAAAAAAAAATTAGAAAAGAAAAGGAAAATGCACCACGAAGATTGATTTCTTTTATATTTATTGAATTAAAACTTGCAGAATTGAATTGAAATGGGGTCTCATTTATCATCAGACTTGGTCCCTTCTTTAAATAACGCCCTTTTATCAAAATATGTTCACGACATAATTTATGAAAGTAGCATTTTGGCAAATTGAGCTATTTTTTTCTGAATCAAATCTCTGTTCTCTCTGATTTAATATTTTAATAACTAAAGCATATCTACTGGTGAACTCGATAGAAATGACAACTCCTCTATGCGGTCTGATTAGGGGATGAAAATCCTGCAGGCAACTAATATCTTAGCTTTCAAAGGATGCTTTTAAGCTATTCACTTCTTTTTCCTCTTTGAATTTTTTATAATATTTGAACAACCTTGAATTAACAAATGTAAATTAGTGTTTTAAATCAGACATCTTACATACTTACCTAGATAACTTCAGAGAAGTGAGTTCTGACTTCTTGAAAACAACTATTTCTAAGGAAGATCCACAACTTAATGATCTTTTTAGCACTGCAATAACTGTATAAAATATTATGTTTGGCATAGAATATTTGTACTGCAGAAGTAAGGCCCAGATTCTGCATGTTATTTAAGGATGTCTCTGCTCCAAATGTATTTGTACCACCTTTTGCATGAATCAGGCGCATACTTAAACCAAAATGATCTTATTTAAAACAAAAAAAGTGGGGAGGGGGAGGGGGATTGCTTTTTTTTGGTAAGATACGTCCTTTGCCTCTTACAGAGTTAATGAGTTAAGGGAATTTTATGCGATTTCTGAGCTGAATAGTGACTTACACAGGTTAAAACAAGGGGAGTGCTGCCTGGAACAAGCCAGGACCGTCCTGGAGGTCTGGCTGACCGGGACGAGCTGCTGTTCCTGCTTCTGGTCTCGTGTGTTGGGCTGCGGCGGGGCTGAGAGCCCCAGCACGGTGCTGTGCAAGCACCAAAGACACGCAGACGGAGCAAAGCATGGAAAGGATTTTCTTGTGCTATTTCTGGCCGATTGCACAGCCCGGGCTAAAAAAGCACGGCTGGGCATTTATGACTGCCCCTATGGGCTCGTGCCTTAAAAGGAGCATTCTGGCTTTGCACAGTGTGTGTGGGGGGGTGAACCTTCAGCAGCGACACTGCCGGCCCCCTGAGCGGATGCCGTGTTCCTCGGCTGTTGCCCCCTTGCTTAGTGCCTGCGCATCCCGCATCTCCTGCTGGAGGCCAGCGCTGTGGTTGGGAGCCATGTTCGCCTTCTGCCAGCTCTGGGCCCAAATGCAGCTGCGCGGTGAAAGGTGCTTACGTACATAATTACATGGCATTTTAAAATACAGGAAGAGTCACAGCAGCATCAAGGAGCAAAAAGCCCTTTGGCTTTTCCATTAAGCTGACAAAACACCAACGGATTTCAATTTGCTTTATGTGCACCCACCCTGCCCAGCACGCTCACCCGCTCCTGGCTGGGATCTTGTGGTAACAGTTACACAGCGTTTGCCTTTCCTTTTATTGTCAGCATGTTGGCAGCTCGCAGGCTTGGCAGAAATATTTGGCTGCAGTCAGAATAAAGCAATGTTGACTTGCTGTAGTGGGAAACCTTCGCTTCAGCAGAGCCTCCCCTCCCTCAAAGAGAAGCTCCCTTTTCCCGCCCTGGATGTCAGGGCCAGTCGCAGTCTCCTGGGGAGCAATGAAGAGCTTACAGTCTTAGTTTGGGACTTCTTCCCCCCATAATCCTGTTTGTTCCTATCTTCCTCCAGCGCTGAATGGGTTTCTGTTGCCTTGCTGCAGCATCTCCTTCCAGCCCTGAGGGCACCGTGGTGGCGGCACCCCCCAACCCCAGCTAGCTGGTGGCACGTGCCCTTCCTGGGGACACGTCTCCTCATCCCGGTCCATGCCTTAAACCAGCGGCGTTTGCTCCCGTTAGGCTGAGCCAGGGGGTGGCAGATGATAAAAACATCCCCTGCTCCCTGCCGGCCATGCTCTGTGGTTTCAGTGGAGCCGGGTGAAACAGCAGCAGAACGAAGAGCTGTGTCTTGAAACATGCGAAGAATAATTATTTGGCAATTTATAATGTGTTAATTAAATGTATTAGTCCTCTCACACTGTTGCAATCTATAATAATACGTGTGTTAGGGAGGCAGAGATTGATGGCTGCTCCTGCAAGGGCACAGACACTTTCCCGAGAGCAGTAAGTGGCTGGGGTCTGGCTGTGGAGGGCCACTGTGCGGGTGGGTGCTGGGCAGAGCTCTCCCTGGCAATGCGTGGAAGCAGACAGAGCTGCTGCATCCAAGGAGCCGCGCTGCCCTGGGATCAGCACAAGCCAGGCCGTGTGGCCCCAGGTCTGCAGGCGGCAGCAGGCGCGTGGGCGCCAGGGGAGCTCCCCGTGTCCGCAGCCCAGCTCCGCAGCTGGCAGCATCGCGCAGGCTATTTCTGCATCCTCAGGCATGTGCTCCCTGTCTTAGAAACTATAGATTAAAAAATAGCTCTTCAGAAGAATCCTGGGACAGGTGAAAAATGTAATCCCCAGCCCAGATGACCAACAAAGCTTAAAATAAAGCTGTTACTGGGGAGAGATGAAAGCTTAGCATTGGGAGAGTGTAACAAGACTTGTAATGTGTAATTAAAATCAAATTTATCAAGACTAGCATTTATTACAAGGATTTTTTTTTCAAACTGGAGGAACTATGAAGTTCTTTGAGTAGTGATCAATAACCCATTACAATAGTGACACAAACTGTGCACCTAATTACCAGCAACAGACCGGTGGATCTTACCTAATGAGTTATAAGAATTATTGGAATGGGCAAAAATGTGCGAGGTTAATATCTTTTCCTTTATGTATTTTTTTCTCTGTGTACCTTGATCTCTCGAGTGCAACAGAATTCAGGCTAAAAGGGAGAGTAATTAGACCTGTCTTCTGCCCAACCTCAAAGTGCAAGCACAGCATCTATTTTTCTCTGCTTGGATAAAATTCTGCTTTTCTGAAATACAAGGAGCCCCCTTGTTTTACTGGCATGGTTCCCAAAGCTTGGTGCATTTTCATTCTTAATGAAGCATACAGATTTACAATAACTATTTTTAATTGTCCTTAAAAAGGACATGTCGATAGGTGCTTTTCCCCCCCACCCCCCCCCGTCTTGCATTAAAGCGTGTCTGTTTGTGATGCTGGAATCTGAAAGTCCCTCGACTAACAGCTGCTTATGGCCCTTTCCCCAGAAGTGATGAAACCCGCTGCCTGCTGGGCGCTGTGGACCAGGTCTCCCATCCAGCCGACATCCATCCGGAGCGCGTGCTGTAGGCAAGGATGGCCGCGTCCCCAGGGTGAGCGATCGTCTTCCTGTGAGCGTTGCAGTAAGTGCGTGTGTAAGCAGGGCTGAAGGACACGCTGCCGTCACTGCATCCGGCAGCTGACGTTCTGCTAACTTACCACCAGCCTTGTCTTTGCTGCTGCAGGTAATTTTTCACATCCCACATTACATATTTCTCTACGTTTCCTGTTCCATCACTCCTAGAGAAGCAGCAGCATGGGTTTTGCAGGTTGCATCCCCACGGGGAACACCTGGAAGCACCTAAGAAAGGAAAACTACAGGAGACACTCTCAGTGTGGATGTGCCAGATGGGCGCAACATTTCTGTTCAGAATTGTGGTGTGCAATGTGTAAACGCGCTGACTTTTAATTACTGCAGCCCAAGCACCAGGAGCAACAAAAAACTGGTGCTGGAGCAGGGGTGAGTGGTTACCCTGGGACTTTCTGCAGGAGTTTGGGTAGCGTTAGCTGTTTAAACATCACATCTTGAAGCATCCAGCACAGCTGTAACACGAACAGCCTCTCCGGAATGAGCGTCAGCCAAGGAGCTGCGCAGAGGCTGCTGTCAGCACGTGGCTGCTGCACCCCGCAGTCTTCTGCCCTTAGTAGGGTTTTCTCTGCACTGGTCAGCTCGGCAGGCAGCTTGTTGTCTGTGGGCAGTGGGTGGGAAGCCAGTGCTCAGGCTGAAGCACTTTTACACTCTGGCTGACAATTTTGCCAGCTGAAAAAGAGATGGGGGTGCCTGGGCTCTCCCAAAATAACATCTCCTGCTGCAGAGCCGGCGCTCAGAGGCACCGCTCGGCTTTGTCATGCTCTTGCACATGGATGTGAGAACCACGGGAGATTTCTTGCCCCACTTACCCGTGTATTCAGCCAAATGTGGTTTGAACAAGTGAGTTTCTTCCTGAAGGACACCTGGTCTTCACTCAGAAACGTGTGGTGATGGTGAGCTTGCGGCTTCCCAGCTCGCTGTTGGCCACACTGATTCGAGTGCTCTCATGTGAACGTCTGTGCTTTCACATCCAGTCGTTGATTCCTCTTGCACCTCTCATTGCCAGGCTGAAGAAGCTTCTAGAGCTGTCTTTTTTCCTGAAAATAATCGAGGTGATGTAGCGTAATCAAGTCGTCTCTCAGTCATTTTGCTAAAAGGTGTTTTGCTAACCAAATTTAACTTTTTCCAGGTAGGTCTTGAATCATTTTTTGGTATTTTCAGTTGGTCTGCAGGGTTTTTTAAACAGAAGAAACTGTTTTTTAAACAGTGCAGCAGTAGCATTGGTGCCCTTAGCACCACGCAGGGAGGCACAAAGCTTCCTTACGCCTCTTGCCATCTTGCAGAGGTCTCCAGGAATGCAGGAAGGGGTCGAATCTCTGACATGATGGAGAAAAAGGAAAAGCTCCCTGGTGCCCACAGCTGCTCCTGGAGGTCTGGGGGCTGCGAGCAGCGCCGGACCCCATCCTTCTGCCTGCGGTGCTGAGGGACCTGGCAGTGCCCAGGCGGTGGCAGGGGCTTGTGGCAGGGCGAGCTCAACGCTTTGTGCGTGGGTTGTGCTCATACAGATGTATAGGCGTAATCATATTAGAGCCATGCGTCGATTGTCTTGGTGCCTACTGGATGTGACTGAACACATTAAAATGAACATGTAGCTGACTCCACCAGAATGCTAGAACAGGAAGATGTTTTGAAATCACGCCTTGGTACCAGGAAGTTATGAGCTTTGTATTTGTTAAAAAGCAAAAATTCCACCCAATTTTCGCTAACAAAGCTGAATTTGGCTTCTAAGGCTCATTTAATCACTACAATGGCTTAGTTAGAAAGAACGCTGCAGAAGGGTAATTTATCTTTATTTGTCAGCTCCCCAGGGGTGAGTTCTTTTGAAGGGCACAAGTGAATAGGAGGTAAGAATAAATTGTAGGCTGTCTAATTTTTGACCTGTGGTTTCCTTCAGACATTTATGTTTGGGGAGTTTTTGAACAGTGGCATCAGGGGACATCGGCGAAACCTGTAGGGTGGACCAGCCTGCAGCTTGGCTGAGCCTGTGGAACAACACACTCGCTTGCACATTTTAACCAAGGAAAATGTGTGCAGGATTTAATGGGGACAGAAGGGAGTGCAGTCCTCTGCAGATCTGCGTAGTTCCAGTGGGACAAATTAATATAAGCAATGAAACTACATTTTCTCTCTGTTTCAGAACAGTGGCAGCTGCACGAGCTTTATCCCACGCCCCCCAAAGTCAATAGAAAGAATCCTATTGATTTCAGCGGGGCTTGAAACTTATTTAATGAAAACTTCACTAAAGACAACGTGCACATGTCCAGACTGAGGTTGTTGTAAGGGAAACTGCTTCCTGCTGTGCATTTTAAAATGGGTCGATTTCGTGAAGAATGCAGTTTCCTAGGAAAGCTGTCCTAGTCTGAATTTATGGGAGTGTTTGGACAGGGTGCTTCATCCCGAGGGGTCACAAAATGGTTTGCCAGTTGCAGGAGTTAATTGACCTGTAAAAAAACACGCTGATAAAAAGATACATCTGGGAAAACAAAATGACATTCAGGAATGGACATGTCCAAGTTTCTAACAATAACCTTTGCTCGCTTGCGCTGTGCTCCTGGTCTGTTTATGGAGTACAGTTTGGTTTTATTGTCCTAACGTTCCTGCTTGGCAGAGCTCTAATTTTTTTTATGTGACTTGAACCTGTGATGTTGTAAAATGGGCTCCACAATATATTTCAGGTTGCCTATAAAGAGCATCTATGTTTGCATGTAGGAAAACATCTTAAAATTCACTTTTATTAAGACTTGACAAAATGCAGTGAACTAATTAATGCTTACTAATGAAATTTATTCCAAGTAGAATTTCCTAGACTTGGGTTTATTTTTTATAAATGTCGATGGTAACATACGGAGTATCTTAGATTGTCCTTAACAGAAATTGTTAAAGATGCATAAGCAAAAATTTTTCATCCAAAGCAATATGACGTTCTTGGCTGTAACAATAACAGAATATTAGCCTTTGATGAGAGACAGAGTCCTGCGTGAGGATTCACGTTTTACTCTTATCACGCTATAGGATTTGTTTCAGATTCTCCCATTTTTCTTCAGACATTTCAGTTTGGTTAATGGGACTTAAGAGGCAGAAGTCATCCTGAATCCTTCCTGGGGGAAGAGAATTCAGGAGCAGATAAATCTGACTTTCCAGCTGTTATGATCGCTGCAGACTCCTCCGTTCCCTTTTTCATCTTTCACTTCGTGTTTCATACTTCCTTGCCTATGCCCTTTACCAAGCTATCCTGATTTAACAGGGACACAGTTAGGCAAGTTGACCTCGTGTACTTGTTGACAAGGGGGTACAAGCAGAAAAAGGCAGGCGGTGTGCAGCACCATTTCTTTCCAGCAAGTGACCAACACCACGTTTATGATGGATGCTTGTTTTTGCACCACCCATTGCAGCAGTATTCATCCCAGCAGGGTGCAGACAGCACACACAAACTTCCAGTTTAACGAGGTTCAACCTCAGTCACTTTTGTGTGAATTCTGGGCTGGGTGTTGGGAAGCTCGTGCAGCTGTGCGAGGCAGAGAAGCAACTTAGAGGGATGAGATGTGAGAACCGAGATAGGTTGAAAGCCCTTTGGGAGGCTGGGACAGTAATTAAAGCTGGCAGTAATTAAATGTGTCCTAGTTCGGGCTAGAGGAAGATCCCCTGCAGCCAGCAGAGGCTCTGGCTCCCACCTGGCTGGCAGCGCAGCACGGACCCGCAGCGATGTGTCCGTGTGCAGGAGCAGGCTGGCTGGGTGTTCTCTGTCCGCCTTACGGGTGGGGACGCCCCAGCAGCTGAGCACCCACCAGAGCTCAGGCCCTGCGCAGGCATGCTCCGGGTTTTTCTGCACACTTGGTCACCACCACAAAAGCAGAGATCTGGTGAGATTCAGGCATGCTCTGCAAAAGGAAGGCTCTCTTCAAGGGTTGCACGTGTATAGATGTAACGCGAACAGTTCTCTGTTTTTAACCAGTGTCCTAGCTTTGAGGATACTATGGGAAGTTAGCTAAAACAGTCACAGAACAATGCCAACTGGCTGCCATTTTATTAAAGTTTTCTTTCTGTCCTTCCTGCTGTGCACTGTAAAGCTCAGGAGTTCTAAGTGAGGGCAGAAGCTGCAGGGGACGAGGCAGCCCGGTGTCGGCACCGGGCGGTCAGCAGCAAGAGGGATGGGGCTAGGCCTGAGCTCCTCCATCCTCCTCAGCAACTGCTGTTAAATGATTCCAGAAATAAAGATCTTTGTTCCAAAAACCATTTTAGGTTGCTAAGTGACAGCAGCACTCCTGCTTTTTGCATTAGTTACTGAACCCAACCATTAAAACCAAGGAAATGAATGGTTAAAGGCATCATCAAATTCAGAGTACTGGGCATTAAACATATGCGTTACGTTCCCCGGGATAAGAGCGTTATTTCAGCAGACAGAAGGACCCAGCCCAACCCCTCTGTCCAGGGACCCCTGGCACCCGAGCACAGCCCGTCTGTGGGGGATGCTCTGGCTGGAGCATGCCAGACAAACATCTAGAGTTGCAGCTGCCTCCTGGGAGGAAGGGGCTGGAAGTGAGAGAGACTAAAGGAGGATTTCTTCATGAGAGCTCATTAACGCGGCTGGCGTCGCTGGTCCCAGCGCTAGCTATGACAAATATGTATATTTCATGATCACAGGAAAGTGCTGTTCAAATATAAATAATTCCTTCCGTGCAGCACACTTGAAACAAAAATCGTCAGATATTTTCAGTCAACAGCAGTTGGCTTTTCAAAACTTCTCATCAGCTGTGATAAGCTATGAGGAGAATGTTTATGGACACATCTAAAATAAACTCCAGAAAGCATCCATCATCTCTAAGATCCCATTCCAAAGTGAAAGGGTGTGTTCTGCTTGCAAATCACCACTTGAAACTGGGGAAGATGGAGCAAAGTGGTACGGGTTAGCTGTTTTCCAGAGGTGCCACCAGGCTTTGATGCGAGAAAAGAGGGATAATTCATGTCTCATGCTGCTAAAAATGGGCAGTACGAACATCCTGTGAGTGGAGTCACTGCCCTGTTTGCTGAAAGCTTTTGTCAGCCTCTTGTGCTGAAAGCAGGAGGGTCGGGAGGCAGCGCAGGAGTGGAGCTCTGCAGCATCTCTGAAATGCAGAGCGCTGCGCTGCAGGGATAACCTGCTGCCTTGTGTTGCGTTGGTTGGACACAGCCCCCGATGCCTCCTCACTCCAAAAAAATAAGGAATATGATTTAGCACACCTCAGATCAGGCGCCTCGAACCCATTTGCAAAGGGAGGGGGCTTCGTCCTTGCAGTAGCAGTTGGGGTTTTCTGGTTGGTTTCCAGAAGGTGAGAGCATTTGTTTGCAGCTGAAGGAGGAGGTGGTGGCCCGCGGTGGAGCGCTGCGAGGGGCCGCCTGCAGCACCTTCCTCGTGGCTTCGCTGGGAAGGCTCACAGCTGTTCCTGGTGTCAGGCTGTGCCTTGGTGGATTTTACTCTGGTCACTTTGATTCTTGTAACTCATTCTCTCCAAAAGATTTTGTTTTGTAAGATTTGCTGTTGGTCTGTTCTCTGCAATTCCTGGTTAGAGGCTCTGGACTGTAGGAGCAGAAAAGGGAGCAGAACTCCTGCCACGGGGCTGCGGGGTGAGGAGCTGTGCTGCTTTAAAAGTCTGTGCTCCACAGGCAGGAAGGAGTTGCTTAAAATCTGCAAAAACTGCAAAAAATGAAAGGAAACTTTTAAATAACAATTATGTTGTAGGTTTGTGCTGTAATCCATTGTGCTTACCTGATGTGGTAATTACTACCGTTACAGAACATTTTAATTACAACTGTGAGTCAAGTTTCTGCAGCTCTTTAGAGCTCCTGACTACAAAAACTATATTATGTATGCACAGATATAGATTTTTTAATAATATTTTCCTTCCTTTTTATTTACCAGAGGCTGATTGCTGCTGGCATGTCCCCTACTTGTTTAAAAGTTTGAGGACTTTCCAGCATTGTGTGAAACACAGACACATTTTCTTAGAGACTTACGAGATGTCAATGGACCCTCATTTTGCAAACTTGCTTTTGAAATCTAGCAGGGCAGGGAAAATATTTCATATATCGATTCTGCAAGCTGATAGCGAGAAAAAAGCAAATTTGAGCTGGAGTGATGCAGCAGACTTACAGATTTTGGGACAGTGAGACTAGAAGCAATGTAAATCTTTAAAGAGACCTTCAGGAGAACTTGGCGAGTGTGAATGTAAGCAGCTTTTCAAAGCTAGTGAGTGCTGTTGTGAAACAGGTTTTATTAAGAAATGAAATTATGCACCCCCCTCTGTTCTTCAGTTGTTTCTAAAAACAGCAATGCAGAAGATAAATCAAAATTAATTTTGCACACCGTGGGAAATTCTTAATGGGAGGCTTATATAAAGCCTTCACATTCCAGAGTCACTTCTGTGTTTTTTTCTTTTTTTTTTTTTGCTGTGCATTTTGCTGTGAAAAGACATTAAGTGATAATGGCTATTTTCCAGTAACCATCCTTTTGGTTTCAACCTGGGCTGCTGATTATTTCAGCTAGAAGGGTTTTGTTGTTGCTCACACCCTCAGCCTCTCCCTGTCTCACTCACACACAGATCTGCCTTTAAAAGCCCATCACCATCAGAAAATCACAGATGCCTTATAAAAGTGATTGCACAGCCCAGCCTTAACTCATCAGCAAAATTGCAGGTGGACTCGGAAACAAGCCACCAGCTTCCAGATGAGAAATGGCTTGAGGCAGTTCAGTGAACTTCAGCTTCAGCCTGGGTGTTGTGCAGACCGAGGCAGGATGGAGCATTTGCACCCATCAGCTTCAGGTTTCTGCAGCGTTTCTGACCCAGCATGGCCACCAGTGTTTGACAGTAAGCTATGAGCATCCTTTTCATGGCACCTGGTGACATCTCACTCCTCCAGGTGGGTGGGAATTAAAATTAAGTGGGAAAAGGCTAGGTGTGTAATGAGGAGTTGGGTGTCAGCTGGTGGCTATAGGAGGCACCAAGCAAACAGCCCAGTATGCAAACCCAGCTCTGAAGCAGTGCCTGGGGGGATTTATCCAGCAGTGCCTCCTTTTTTTTTTTCCCCCTTGTGTTGTTGTGCACACTGACTGGTGGCAGCAAGTCTCTGCAGGACAAGAGGAGAGGTAAGGTGAAATGTGGCTGTGGTCTGTGCTGAGGCATTGCAATGCTTAAATCGAATATTTATAAACTGGTATTCATGAGGCCATGCTTGTTCTAAGAGCGCGTATACCCACAGGTATTTCTCTTTGAAGAGTGAAGAAACATCAAGATCAAAATCAATCTTGTGCCTAGAAACGTTCTTTGCAAAAAGCATTTGGCCATCTGTGAAAAACAGACGTGTTTCTCTAATCTGTGCTGTTCAGCCATTCTCAAATTGGGCTCTCTGTGTGACCACCCTTCCCCGGGAAGGGGCGGGAGGTGGCATGTCAGTAGGCAAGAGTAAAGCCAAGGTGTTGTGCCCTTACACACAGCAGGCATGTTGCGTCTAGCAGAACGCAGGGATGCTCCTGGCTGTTGTGTGTGATTGCTAATGTATGACTTGCTGCTACATTGACGTGGAAAACTCTATTGGAGAGCAGATGATACAGGTTTTGCAATTTAATTTTTAGCTCTGGAGGGTGGCAGATATTCTGTAGAAGGTGCTTTTATCGTTGTTATTTTTTCCTTATCTCTCGGTAAGGTTCAACTTGTGCTTGGGGCAATGAAGAACAAAAACATGCACAATAGCTATGTTAACTACCTGACCATTAAACTACACCTCTTCTCAGGATCACTGGGGCAAAGTTGGTTCCTTAAAGCACGCTTGAATAACAGAAATTTCCTTATGAAGAAGTTAATGAAATAGTTGACAAAGAGGGGTTGTTAAATCCACCGCACCACCACGAAATAAAGATTCACAGTCCCGCAGTTCGTTGTGTGGATCAGGCTCCTTGCTCTAAGGTCTTCACTAGAGAAATCATTGTGTTCAAAATCAATACCTGGAGAGGACAAATAGTGGATCTATTTTCTGTGAAAATTAGTTGCAGGCTTGAGTGTTTGTTTGAAAACAGACGATTTCCATTAAATACTATTGTCTACTTTAATGGAAAAACAGCAAATGAGTAATTGTCGGCTGTGTTTTTTTTGTCTGTTATTACTTTTTGGTTGTTTTACAAACAGACCTACTGTACTGTGCTCTACTTGAGTAAAACCAACCATGTGGCACCCTCCAGAACTCATTCTGATGTCAGAAACTCCGCGTTTAAGCACTTGGTATGCCAGGAGGCAGGGGACAATGAAGCTGCACATGAATTCCTGTATCGTGTGTTCCTGCATGAGGAACTCGTCCACTTCTAGGAACTGAGCATCCGCGTAGCCCAGGTGCCCTTGACAGTGACATTAGGGAAAAACAAGGAGGGTGTCTCTGGGGCATAGAGAAAAACTAGAGTATATGGCTGTATATTTTAGAGGCTGGACATATTCCATTGTAATATTTTCCCAGAGTGAAAATGGCACTTAAATGTTCATGGGATCACCTTTTTCTTAAAAATAAGTCCTGCTTCAGGTTTTAGTGGTGGTACTAAAATATGCGTAGGAATGATAACACTTTGCGGCTGTATAATAGCTGTTAACCAGGAAAATCTCAATTTGCATGTGCTTATAGTTTGCAGATACAGAAATTGTACCACCTGCTGCTGGAAAAAAATTAAGCATCAATGGATATTACAGGAAGTGCTCCACAAGAGCAGCTAGTGGGGAAAGCTTGTAACCAGATGCTTGCTAAGCAGCTGGTACTAAGATCACAATGCTGTGATTAATGTGAGGTCTTTTAAGATCACTAGGAGACAGGACCTCAGTTGTCCTTGATAGAAATATGTCCAGAAATACCTAAAAACTGCAGAAAACAAACCACGCTGCTGGTTTTCTATGAGCGGAGTACCTGCCAAGCTCGCCTTGTTGTTGTAGAGCGGTTATTTTTATCTCATCTTAATCTGTCCCATTTAAATAAGTTTTGCATAGATGTTGTAGGTACTGTCCCTGCAGCTCTGCGGTGTCTGCACAGCGTGTCACTGCTGTGCCAAGCCCAAGTGGCTGCTCCCTGCGCTTCCCCCTCAGCACCGCTTGCTCTGGCACATTCTGATTTCCTTCTGCCCTGGTGTTGGCCTGCAGCATCCTGAAAAATGCTTTGAGGTCGAGTGAACTGGTCCTTAGAGCACTGTAATGGCATTTTCAAAGTAATACACAGCTAATTACCGCGTAAACTCCTTGCCACCATTAATAAGATAAATTGGTGTTTTCTTGCTTTTTATGCACAGTTTATGTTAATTTTAAGCCCTGCAGAAAGTGGCTGTTTCCATGAACAAATGTGGATAATTAGTTGTAGATAGTTATTATGCAAATCCAGTGATCTGCACCTTTGAGTGTCAGTGGATGAGCAGGTTGAACATAATGCCCAGATTCTGAATGCAAATGGAAAATCTGTTACAGTGTAACTTGTCCAGGTTGCCCTTGGTTAAGATCAAATGCAGAAATTAATTGAGGAAATCAAGCCCAGAAACCAACCCAACCTTTTTTCCACCTCCCAGCGTGAACGCATTTGGGACAGACAGTCCTGCAAGCTGCTCGTGCAAACCACCCCGCATTGCTTCCCAGTGCACGGGGCTGGCGGGACGTGGGGCAGCGTACGCCCCGAGAGCTCTCCGTGGGAGCGCTGGCTGCCCTCGTGCAGGCTGCTTGTGGCGCGGTGCAGCTTGTGCATGGAGCTCAACGCCGACGCCTCCCCGCTGGAAGCCGTGAGCGAGCTCTGCTTTCGGAGGGGACTGGCACCCACCATCAGTGCTAGGGCTAATGTTCTGTGTAATTAGGGAGACAGTGCCTCTAACGAGCTGTGCCGCAGAGCTCCAGCCCTGCCTCCTCCCTTATCAGCTCAGACAGGGCAGTAAATAAATCAAACCTGCTGCAGGGCTGCGACAGCAGCTTGCAGGACCTGCCTGCTCCTGGTGGCTTGGCTGAGGAGCAGCTTCAGCCTGGGCTGACGGGTCTCACCCTGGTCCTGGCAGTTCGGCCCGGGTCTGTTGGTGGCTCTGTGCTCGGGACCAGTCCTCTGATCGCAGCGGTGTCAGAGCTCTGTGGGGAGCCTTTGGCTGTCTCTGAAGCAACCATGCTGCATCTCAAGGCATGTGGCTATGCATTGCTTCAGCCACTGCCTGAAAATTGCTGTTCAGAACGTCCTGTTTTGGATTTTTTTTTTTTTTTTAAACAAAAGCTCTTAATTCACTTCTGCGGAATTAAGAGTTTAAGCAAGTGCTGTTTGCTTGTTTTTCTCTCTCCAAGGTTTGTTTAAAGACACTGATCATTTAGGTAACTCTCAGTTTTAGTGCTTACACCTGGTGTGAAATACAGCCCCCCAGGTCTGTGCTGTGCCGCCAGCCTGGGCCTTGTTACCCCCGTGTGTAGGCCGCAGGAGCGGCGGGGCCTTGTGCCCAGCCGCGGTGCCCCTCGGGGCTGCTCTTCCTCCTCTTCCGCAGCCCCTGCACCCTGTGAGCACCAGCTGGGAAGGCCACCTGGTGCTTCCTCTCGAGATGGAGGTCGGGTGGATGCGGGATACAAGGGAGGGCAGCGCACCATGGCTCTGTTCCTCTGGTGGAGGGCGCAGCGAGTCGCGTACGTCGCGCAACGCGTGCTCTGACTGACGGCGTTTCCAGCTTCTGTACGGACGTGCTGAAATCTCCACCTGATCTCTGTAAAATGTTGTCATTGCTCCATCTCTTGATTATCACAGGGGGGAAAAAAACACATTTCCATAACAATAGCGCTTAATGACCAGAGATGGTGGAAAGAGCAAGGTTTAATTTTATATATGGAAATAAAGACGCAACTTCTCCCCAGAAATATTTGAAACTTCTTCTAAGAAAAGATGCTGGTGGAGAACAGATGGCCGCCTCCTGCCATACATATTCATGAGTACATTTATTTCATTATGCCTTCCCCTGGGAAACTCGGCACTTCGGCTTTTATAAGTTTGCCTGGCCATCAAGCTGAGCAGTCAGGAGCCCTCTGTCAGAGCTCTGCTGCTGTGGAAATTGGAGGAAAGCATGTGAAAGGCTTTAGCACTTCTGTCTTGACTTTTATCACGGGAACACCTGTTATTTTGAGATCCAAAGAGGAGATTTTTATTGGGTATAATGCATGTGGCAATTTGATAGAAGAAGTGACATGTCCATTTTAACTGAATTACTTCCGCTGTAAATTCATGATATCCCTGGGCAGTGCTGTGTGGTGACTTTGGAGGGGTGAGCCCTACTCAGTGCATCCTGGAGCTGCCAAAAACTCTTTCGAGGAAAAAAGTCACCCGATTCTCTGCTTGAGACAATCATTGCCTGTGGTAAGTTTTACAAAGCAGCAGGTACTTAGATCACAAAGAAATGCGACATGCAGATATAGTTACAAATAGAATTTGAAGTTGTCTTTTCACCTGGGAGAACATACTGTGCGAGCTGAAAGTGTCTCAAGGATTATTTTTAATCTCCTCCTAAGGCTTCCATGTGAAATCTGGTCTAAATATTCTGATTTCTCTTTGGGTAAAACATTAAAAAAATATTTTCTCTGTTGTGTCACTTTCCCATTAACCTCTAATCCCAAGTGAAGGGGTGTGTGCTGCTTCTCTAAATACCGCCTGCATCTGGTGCTTTTGGTGCAATACGGCCTGGGCAGTCCTGCAGGATATGACAAGCACGTTTCAGCTGCGAACTGCCCCCTGCAGCCAGGTGTGCAGATCAGTGCTTCTGCCCTGTGTATGCTCTTATCCAGGCTTTCAGAGGGGAGGCTGCCTTGTATACCTTTTGCTTTTGACGCATCACTGGGATGGGGTGACACTTGTTGATGTACTTACGTAGGCAGTGATTGCAGGTGGTGCTTTTGCTCTCTGGTGGACGTAAATAACCAGCACGTGGTAGTTCCGTGGCGCTGCACACGGGTGAGGCCGGGGCTAGGTCTCCTGGAGGAGCAGGGGGCTTGGCAGCTGCCTCCCAGCCAGGCTCAGGGCTGCTCCGCAGGGACAGAAACCAGAAGCCAAGGGTGCACCATCAGTGCTCAGGAGCTCGGGTCCCTCTGCAGGAGAGGAGGCGTTTGTCCTTCCACATCTACCAGCAGCACTGATTGATGGCAAGACTTTCCTAGCCCTGCATTCACCATCTACTCTTTTTTTTTTTTTTTTTTTTTTTAAAGGGAAGTTTAGCAGCTGGTCCTTTGATTTGCAAAATGAGGTTTAGTCCGAAAGAATAGGCCAGGATGGAGGGGATTCTGCAGATTTGGGACTTGAAATTTCTTTTATCTTTCCCTTTTTTGTAACTTCATTCCTTTCTTTCAGGCCAGAAGTATTTTTGTGTGCCCTTCAAAAGAGGTGCTGGCATTGTTATTTAGGCTCCACAGGGGCAGAAAACTCAAGGCATTAAATGTGCCATTGGAATTCAGGCCTTTAGGAAAGCTTTAATGGAGAGAAATTGGTGAAGTTTAAAAAGTTCCGTACTTGGACTTCATTGATCGTTAACTGAGTATGAGACAGAAATGTTCTTTTTCTGGGGACCTTTGCTGAATGAAATCATATTGGGCATAATGTGACACTTCAGGTTGTCAGCTGTTTGAATACAGACAAACTTTGACCATGACAATACAGAGCATCCAATATTCTGTTTTATTATTTTTCCAGAAATACAAAAAAAGGCTAATATTCTCCCATTTGGTTTAGTTGATAAAGAGTAATTTAATTTAGTAAAACGAGCACAACTGCAATTTTTTTGCATTATGGAAATGTCAGTTTAGTGCACAGTTCCCAAAGGGGACTCAAAGGATCATTTAATTTTAAAATGATTGTAGCCTTGAAATAACTTAAAAGGGACTAATATACTTAATCAAAGGAGGTAACTGATAATAGAGAAATAAATCATTCATGCATATAAATAGCAGAGCTTCAGTGGGTACGTAAAGCTAGCAGGGAAAATATTTGGGACTAAATTCTTTTCTTAGGCCCCATTCTGCCAATGTCAGTGAAGCTAAAAGACCTGATCCATGTTGTCAAAGGCCACATTTGGCCTGTATGTGTACACGGTATGGCACGGTGCACTGTCAAATATTTCTATGCCTATACTCATGCAAAATTTGTGCATGTATTATCCACACATTATGTATTAAGTGTTTCCTGATTTGAGCAGTTAAATGCCTCGTGAAATGTCAGAATTCAGGTTGCCTGAATAGCCTTAATTTTACCCTTTCATCTTATCCACTGAATGGGAGATAATGAAGAAGAGTCATACGTGGCCGTGCAATTAAAACATCTTTGAGGCTGAATTGAGCTGATTTTATTTCTGGTATTTCCTACCTTGTGAGTTTACTTAAATAATGTTCCTTTAGCAATGCTTTTTTTGTTCTTTCCCCCCCAATAATGGCTTGAAATTTTTTTTCTTCTGAGGTGAAAAGTACAGTTTAGCATGTGTGACAGCACATGTGCTTGGTTTATATGGGCAGGGCACTCTGCCTCCAGGTCCTGCTGTCTCCTGGTTCACCAGCTGCTGTGCAGGGCAGTGATGCTCAGCACCACAAGACTCTTGGAAGAGTAAAACTCTTTTCTGACCAACCCCAGAACGGAACTGTTGGCAGGGCTGCAGCCTGGCTGGGGCTGCCCCAGCTGAGATGTTGCTGCTGCACTGCCTGGTATTGGGCTCAGCAAAACCAGTTTCCTCCTAGCGGGTTCAGAAATACATGTTTCTATTGGTTCTTCCCAATTGCTGTTTTATTTTTATTTGTTGCTTTTTTTTTTAATATAAATATACATTCTTGTGCATTCTTGTACTGCTTTTCCCAGCAGTCAGCCAACAACCATCGGGCCTTGTGCAGTGCTTACAGCTATTTTGAGGCAATTGAAACTCACATCAAGCGCACTTTGTGTGCACTTAAATATCCAAAACACTCAAAACCTATAAATCTTTTGAGAAAGTACCCACCACAGTTTGATTTTTTTGTGGTCTCGGATATTATATTTTCAATTGTGATTTGCAGTCTCACTTTTGACTCATACCAGAATGAGATGAATCTTTCAAGTTGGTCGTTCTTTTTGTTATATAACCGAATATGTGGAAATGGAGCCTTACACGGGACGATGATGTGTGTCCTTACAACAGCATTGCTGTGTGTTTATCTTCTTATGTTGTGCAACAGGCCTGCTGTTACCATTTCCATTTAGGGTGGGCTTCAGCATCTTTCAGGACTAGGCCTTAAAGATATTTTGTGAACAAATATGAAGCTCCCACAGAAACCTGTGAAATATCATTTCCTAGGACTTTATCCAACTACAGAACATGCTTTATTCCAAGGGAAAGATGTGCAGTAGGTAAGAAGCCATGCACATGACTCTGTCTAATGATGGCAAATTTCCTCAGGAAGAGAGTGGGGAGGTACAGCTTGCAGTGGTCAGCGGCAGTGGAGCTGCTGGTGCCTTGCTAGCAGGTCCTGTCCTGTCCCGCAGGGCCCAGGTCACTGCTGTGTCTCAGCTGGGAAAAAGCCTGTCCTGATGTCAGTAGGGTCTGGAGTTTGCTGTGGGTCCCAGGGGGTTACCGTCCCTGCAATATTTCCCTTTTCTTTGTGACCTTTGTGTGATTTTTTTTTTTTTCTATTTCATTCCTTCCCCCCTCCGTGTTAACGCTTGTGGTCGTGAGCTGCGTGCAGCAGTTCAGCACACAAAATGAGGCGGTGAGTAGATGCTGCCCTGTACAGGGAAGCAGGGATAAGGAGAACTGATTTGACAAAAGTGGTAATGAGACATCTGCCCTGGGTGTTTTCTTTCACTCTTTGGCTGTCATGTATTGTGTATTAGCAGGAGTGTCAATTTGCTAATTGGCTGAACGCGGGTAGTCAGCCCTGTCATAGTTTTCTTACAAACTGCCCATTATAGGCTGTCTTTCCTCCTTGAATGAAGTTATTAAGTTAATTCAAAGATTTTTCAAAGTGATTTAATGAAAAACGAATTTCTAGAAAAAAAGAGAAGATGGCAGGTCATAAATATGAGATACTTTCCATCTGTTCATGGTACATGACTCACTGGTACTTGCATACACCTGGATGAAAGATGAATAACCTGGAAATCCTGCCAGAAGAGCTTTTCAGCTGGCCAAGGTCGTTTAGGATTCTGGTATAATACCAGCTTGTTAGAAGTGACATTTTAGTAGCATAACTGTTCCTCTGAGGGTGCTAATATGGAGGAGTAACACTGAGGAGAAAGCTCTGATGGCCTAAAATTCCAGCTCACCAACTGCACAGGAAGCGACAGATTTTGACAGTCTGGCTCTGTGCTGTCAGGGCATCCCGTACTTTTATTGTCTGATGTGTTTTTATCATCCTCCTGGTAGATAATTCAATTTTATTCCATTCCAGAATGTTTCTGGCATTTTGGTGTTTATTCTGACCACAGGTTTGTTTAGGACAGCTTTCTTGGTAAAAAACGCATGGATGTAGCTGCTGCATCGCAACCCGTGGAACATCCTGCCGTGGTGTGGCTGTCTGAGATGAGTGCTGCTGCTGCCTGGGCTCCGTAGATCTAGGGTTACGGAGGCTGGATGTGCCCTCATTGCAGGGAGGAGCCCCCGTTGTTCTCTGCTCCTGCCCGCTGTGCCTGTAGCTAGGGGTCATGGTGCTTGAGAAACCAGGGGACTCTGGCTGTTGGGACAGATGCTGAGCCAAAAAATGGCTCGTAGGGAGGAGAAGCTTTAGCTGGTACCCGGTAAGGGGTAGTTGTTCATTGCATTTTGCTGGAAAGCAGAAGGCATATTTATGATTTTAGTAGATAGTGGCATTTTCACAAAATCTACCTCTAAGATATTTTAGGGAATAAAAGGAGCAAAGGATGGAGTAACTGCTGATGCCGTGGAGAGAACATCTATTTTACTGCCTTGTGTGACACAAGTGACATCCAATAAGGGGCTATGGAAACCTTGCCCTTGGCTGAAAAGAGGTTTTTAAGCAACAATTCTGCAAGGAGTGCACCACCTATTTCAGCTGGGCAAAGACTGAATGTTTNTGCATATCCTGTGCATTTCTTATGCATATTATAAAGACTCGGTGGCTGTAGATGCTGCTACAGTCTGAGTGCAGTAGTAGGCCTATGTTGTAGGCTCTCCAGTACATGAATTGTGTTTTCGAGGCTTTTGTTTATTACACAGCAAGTAAATGTTCCAGAAAGCACTCTGCCTTTTGGTAGACTTAATCTCCCCTCTGACTTTGAAGGTGTGTGCAGCAGGTACGGTGCCATGTCCCTGCAAAGAGTTTCAGACGTTGCTGTTAAGGGCATGTTGTGTGAGAAGGTGGCGACAAACAGCGGGAAAGCTGAAGTGGTGTTCCAAGCTAACAAATCTTTAAAAAGGCATCTATGATTAAACAGCTGTGGCTTAGATAACTTAAATTCGCTGCATCCCTTAACATAGAAATGATACTTCCAGATTTTTATCCTAAGTTTTCCTGAAGTCAGGATGAGAGATGCTTTAAGGTGACTTTGTTTTGCCGTTATAACGGGCATGGTGCTGGTCCTTTTAAGGGTCCCTTTGAGGGTTTGTCTGTAAAGCGATTATTTCTGTGTGTTGGCAGTCACCATTAAAAGGTTATGCTGACATAAATTTTAAGAGTTTTTAATTTAGTTCTTCAGTTTGCCACTCCCATTCCTTTCTCTAGAGGGGGGAAAAAAAATCCAAATGGAGGCAAGTGATCTTTTCAACATGGTGGAATTTAATTGAAAGGTTTTATACATCTTTCTTATTAAGTAGATGCCATGGTGTTACGCTAACATTTAAGTAAGGTAAAAAAAGATGGTTAAAATCCTGTTATCCCTAGGATGCCATACCCTGGGCACTTCTGAAGCAATCTCTAACTCCACATCCTTGTGGGCTCAGGAGGATGTTTGATGTCGCACAGACATTGAGCTTCTGGTCCTCGTGATAGCAGGCAAAACTTGTTGGTGTGCGCATAGTGGCTGAGGCTGAAGTGAATGTGTGTGTAATGTTATGCTCAGAAGTGAGCATTCCTAAATGTTTTTTCTTTTCTCTGCAATAAATACAGCCATCTGTCAGGGCCACATGGTTTAAGTGTGAATAGCATAATATTTTTCTGACAGCACCCGCCTTTGAGGCCAACATCACGTGGCAGAGGGCTTAAAAGCCTTATACAAGCCACAGGACAAGGGCTAGAAAATAAATACAAATAAAAAATTCTGTTTTTCTTTTTTTACTCCTCCAAATATGTAACTCCCACAGGTGTCCACATGTCTGAGTGGCGGGTCTCATTGTTCCCAGTCACTGGCCTCATTCATTATAGGCAGGTCCTCGTGCGTCTGTTTTGTTTTGCTTCAGCTTGTTACTCTAATTGCTCTCTGCTCATGTCAGCTTTAACAATCTTTCTGCGTCCTTCACTGCAAGGGCTTTGTCTCCATGTGATGCAGTGGCTGTGCTGCACGTGATGGGCAACCAGACGACGAGGAGTGATGCCTCGTATGTTGTCATCAAGGATATTGGGAAATGCCCGTCAGAGATGATGCAGGTTCACAGGGGAGCTGACAAACTGTGCCTCAAACACCATTATTCAGTGGCACTGCCCTGAAGGGTGGAGAATGAGGAGTGAAGCTGCTTTATTGGCTTTTCACCGGTTTATTGGTTGTTGGAATTGGAGTGCTCCGTCAAATGCAGACAGTGCTGCTGGCTGCAGCACGGGGCGTCGCTGGCAGCTTGGGATTGCTCCATCGTTTGCAGGAGCAACATCTTCACGCTCCTTTCAGACAGCCGTGGCAGCTCAGGTACGAGGAGCTGTTACTGGGGCTGCTGGAGAGCTGCAGTGCCCCACGCACAGAGCTGGAGACACTGCGCGGTTGCGAGGTCCGGCTAACTACACCTACCAGCTCAGTTACGAGTGGCACCACATTATGGTGCCGACATAACTGCGTCTGTGATGGCTCGCTAGTGTCCAAGGTGATGTTTGGAGAAGTCACCAAATGGCCTCTGAGAATGTTGTGTGTGGGGCCAAAGATCTGCGGGGCTGCTTGTCCTGTGCTGGGTCAGGCTGTCAGCCTTTTTGGGATGCAGTTTTTGAGAGGTTGTGATGCTTGTCCCAGTGTTACTGAAACTGCGGGAATCCTCATAGAAGAAACGTGGAAGTGTAACCTCTACTCAGAAAATCAGGCTCTCCATAAATACATGAATTCTATTTCTCATGGCAGCAAATTAATAAATGCAATCATCTGACCAGTGAAGTTTTCAGCAAGGAGAGCTTTTAAACAAAAACTGTTAGGTGCTTCTATATGAAAATTTAGAAAGGGCGAGTGCCTCTTTGACTTAATTACCACTGCCATTTCAGTTCTGTCATAGTAAAAATAAAAGCAGGCTTTCAAGAATGGATCCTCATTTTACAGAGAAATAAAATTTCAAGAAAAAGTAGCAATGGTTCATAAAAGTATAAACGAAGCAAATACCTTTCTTAGGATATGTCCAGCAATCAGATTATTTGAAAGGTGATAAGCAGAAGTGCAGGGTGGTTATTTTCCAGCTGGTAAAACAAAAATCAATGGACATGAAATCAGCTAATAGAATTAGAAATTTTTCTCTTGTGGCACTGCAGAAAGCTTTCAGTGCAGAATTTTCTGAAGGAACTTTTCAGCTGGCGCTGATGTTTTCCTCTTCATATTAAATTAGCTTTTGGTGATGTCAGTGTTTAACTGCACCCACGTTTTTTCATTAGACAGCTAATGGACTTTTCATGGGGCGCAATCAAACAATTTTTTTGTCAGTTCAGGTTGCTCTCTAACAGTGTTCCGTGGTGCTATCGGGGGGTGGTTGATGAGAGCTAAGGCACGTACCTTAAAAGCCATGTGGCCCTCCTGCGCGCACGGTGCTGCACGTGCTGGGTAATGCTGTGCTGGGTCCAAGCCGTGGACTCTTCTCCTGTGCAGCATGGGCTGGGTCAGGATTCTGTGCAGGCTGGTGATGGGAATATGCTTTGTTAGTCGGGTAAACCCTTGCATGCATTCATCCGCATAATTCATTTTGCGTTCCCAGAAAGATTAGTCCACAGTGAAGTGTTTTGTATTAGAGCTATTCTTCCAACACATACTGGTGTCTATCTGGGGAGCATTTGCGAATGATTGAACATTTTAATCTTTCCTTGCTTTTCCTCGCGTGTATTCTAGTAGTGTGCATATGGTAACAGCAAGTGGACTATGACCCAAAAGGGATTTATGGGGTTTGGAACAATGCATCCCTGTTGTAATTTCTTTCTCATCTTCTGCTGTATCCTCGTCTAACTTAATTCCATGGCATTCTCAAGCACTGTTTATAGCAGCACTGTTCCTAGAGGCTCGTTCCCCTGGCCTGAGCCCAGCCATGTGCTTCAGCTCAGCTTCACAAGAGACGCTGTTGGTAGACCTATGATGCTGGCTACCCATGGAGGGGGATTTCTGTGTGTGTGTGCAGCTTGTAGGCATGCTATGCACAAAGCCGTTTGTGTGTGTACACAAAGCGAGGGGAATGGTGCCTCAGCATGGCAGGACCAATGTGATATTCTCTTCCACCCACACTTTAAATTGTTTTTACACTGGTAGCTTTATGCTAAGCAGTCCTGCAGCCCTGGCGTAGCTGCTAAGGGAAATCTGCAGGTAAGGGCTGGCCCTCCCTGGGAACCCTTGAACTGACTGGGAGTTTCTCTTGTGGTGTCCATGAGCAGGGTGGCCAAACAGCCCTAGCTGTTGGGATAAACCCACCTTGCAGTCCTATCCCCTCCCCTTCTCGATACACCAATGCAGGAGTCCTGGGGCTCAAGTTTCAACTTCCAAGCAGTAGTGATGGCAACTCTGCATCCTTTCCTACTACGGGCCTCAGTCCCCAGCCTCCTTCACTCAGGTGTGAGTGTCTGGCAAATGCATTTCACCATTATGTCTTCTTCCAGCTGATGCCAGAGTTCACCTCTGGATTCTTCTGTTTGTTGCAGCACAGCCTCAGGACCAAAGCCTGTGTGCACCTCACATTGTGCATCTTCTTGTTTCTTGTTCTCCTTCTTGTTCTTGATCTCCAAAACTGCAAGGCAAACTGTCTGTTCACAAGGCCTGGGACAGTTGCCTCTCAAAGGTTCTGGGTTTATTTTGCTTTGATTTTGAGCCAGGCAGCAGGAACAGCTGGCTCTGCACTTGATTCAATGGATAAGATCTGCTTCGTAAACCTGTGAATATCACTCCCTTGCCTAGTCATCGCTGTACCGCAGTGCTCGGCGTAAGCTCTGAATGCAGCTGGTGCACGCCGGTTCAATCCGCATGGCCTTTCCTTGAAGATCCGGCTGATAGCTTGCTAACATTGCTCTGGGAATTCGGTTGGATTTGTGCTTGTTCTGAAATTCATTTGCAGAGCCAATGGTAGTAACTGGTGGCTCCCTTCCTAGAAAATGACACATTGCAAAAAGGACAGACAGAAACTTTCTTTAAAATTCAAAACAACAATCTTTCTCCAGTCCAACAAAATGATTAACCATCTCAGCTTACGTTGAATAATTGCAGGCTTTCCTTCATGCTCCCATCACTGTATTGTTCTACTGAAAAGCACCTGATACATCTTTACTATCAGGACATTTTTTCCTTGAAGCTCAATTAGAATTATAACACCTTTTACTTTATCCTCTGAAAAGCATTCAATATAGTTAAAGAGCCAGATTTCTTTTGAAATAACAGAATCCTCACTGTTCATCATGGCAAGTAATGATATTATAGAATGTTTTTTAAGGCAGATTGTGCCGGTGTCTTGGGCTCTGCATCGGGTCGTAGCAGCAGGATGCATTCCTTACTCGTTGTCAGTTTTCTTTTCATGCCTCATGAAGATTCATCTTGCATTTCCAGTGTTGAGGAGGGAAGCCTTGATTTAGGAAAGCGTGTTTCAATAAAATGAAAACACTTTGTGACCTGTTGGTGGAAGACTGTCACCTTTCTCCTTGTGTTGCTCCACTGCCTTTGGTATGATTTCAAGCAGAGAACTTATTAATTATTATGGGGGACAGACCCAGCCTTTGCAGTCCTGCAGCACCTCCGTGGAGGCAGCTGGGTGCTGCGGGATGTGGGGCTGTGTTGGCAGCGTGTGAGATAAGCAGAGACCCAAAGCCCAGCTTCATTCCCAACCTGTCACAGCAGAAAGATTTCATTGTAATTCTTTACAGTGTGATGCTGTACAAGTGATTCACCTTCCTCCTAAAGGTAAAACCAAATTGCAGCTGGAGTGGGGAAGGCAGTTCAGAATCTCAAAGACAAATAAAGACAGCTTAACTAATTAAAAAAGCATCTTGTGGCAACTGAAGCCATTCTAGAATTTGTGAGGGCTGGAGGAAAAGCAGCCTTGTGCCTGGTTTTTGGCTGCCTCGAGTCCTCCCTTGGCCGTGGGGTACATCTTGGGCACCATGCCTGTTTTCCCATGTGTCAGAAATGAGCCTGTATCTGTACAGGTGGCCTTGTCTGGAAATCATGCTGCTTTGCGGTGTAACAGCAGGTTAACAGACCCCATCTCTCCTCTTACAGCTACCGTCCGCGTGTCACGGTCTTAATGAAAATGCAACTGAGGCCTGATTTAAAAATCTTGAAAGGTTTATCGTTAATAAGGCAGCCTATGTTAGCTGGTTCCCCAGCTAATTGGGATTTTTCATATTTCTACCCTTTTTTTTAGAGCCCTTACAAGTCTCTTCTTAAAACCGGAATACATTATCACCATTAATGTGAAACACCAACGAGAGTACGTAGTGTGCTTCTCCTGGTTGACGTGTTGCTGTTAGAAATGTTAAACAAATTCAGAAGCCATACAAATCTCAGTCACAAGGCAACACACAACACTTCCTTCAAGGTTACTTTGAAGAGCACGCTTCATGTGCAGAGCCGTGGCGTGCAGCCTGAGCGCAGCCAAGGCAAACAGCCTCCCCGAGCGTGGAGGCTGCCAGTGGTTGCTGCAGGCTGCAGGTACAGAACAGCAGCCTCGAGCTGCTGACCTTCAGGCATGGAGCAAGGCCAGCAGATGCACCTCTCTGTTGTTGTGTGCATGAGCGTTGCAAGTATTACAAGAACAGGAGGATGAGTGTTAATATTTTCTGCTCTTCCCTGGGCTGCTGCTGCTTGGGTTTTGAGGTGCAGGACGTGCTGTGCTGGAGGTGGGTACTGCTGCGTCTAGAGTTTGTCCCTGGAGTCCCTTCAGGATGATCAGGCATTCTTTCATCTGTCTTATCTGTGGATCAAAATAAATGGAAGCAGAACTGTGACACTACTCACTTTTTTCTTTTTGCTTTTTTCTTTTTTTTACCCCTCTTTTCATACAACAAACCAAATCCTATCCTAGTGTTCTGGCATAATGGATATAAATAAATTGCAGTGTGTTTGTGCTGCTGAAGCTTATTCAAAAATCTGGCCTAGTGTCTTTCGTCTGATATGGATACATACATTTTCTGTTTATTTTCAATTATATGATAAAGGGGAAGATGACCTTCATGTCTGCCTTCCGACATGCCTTTCATTCATGTTATTTGTTAGAGCTGCAAAGGGAAGTTTTTGGGTGGAGCTGATGAAATATATTTTGCGGCAGTATTAGCTGGCTGATAATTTAACTTTTCTTACTACATTATGCTGCTAAGCAACATTTTAACGGATTGTAAGTTTCCTTTTCATATGGGTGCCTGGAGAGCATGCACAGTCTTTATAATATGCTTTAAATCTAAATAAAAAGTTAAGTATATAGCACTCTAAATCTTCATAGTACTTTCATAGATTTATTTAATCATCTTTTATGAGCTAGGCTAGCAGTTACTGCCTCCGTTTTACCGAGGGGGAAATGATATATCAAGAGGCTGAGTGGCTTGCTTTGGTCAGGAGAATTGTCCCTAGAACATGAGAGCTCCTGCTCCCATAGTCTTGTCCCTGACTTGCCTCCACTTGGCTTCAGCTTGTGCTGTCCTTGGGTGGAAAAACGTCTGCAGCTTTAACCAGTCGTTTTTTGTGTTATTCCTCCTGCTGGTTGGGTGTCAGTGCTGGCCATCCCCCTGCCCACCTCTGGCTCAGGCTATAACTATATAACGTGGCATCAGGCAGGGTGCAGGTTTCTGCTGGGTAAAAATTGCCGTCAAAGATCCGCAGTGATTATCTTCATCTCGGGGTCTGACTCATGGTTTGTAAGTTCTGTCAGAACAAATTAACTGCTAATTTGTCATCTGGGCAGGTGATTCTTGAATAGGTTCGAAAGATCCAGTTCACATCATGCATATGCGTGCAAATTCTGCTTCTGCACACCAACACCAATGACTACCTAGGCAGGATTATTTAATAACCTCAAAAAAAAAAAAAAAAAAAAGGAAACAGATACTTAATGAATCAAAATACACTCAGATTAAATGATTAGAAATTCCTAGTTAATCACCAGAAAGGAAACTAATTAAATTACCATTCAGTTTTTATGGGGGCCTTGGGATAGCAAACTAAAATAAGTCCCTTCAATCACTTTTTTTCATTAGATGGGACAGACATGTTCAAGGTTAGTGAAGATAAATGCAATGTTCTTTGCTCACTGTTGAAATTATGTTATTTAAATAGCGTTTTATGCTTCATCAACTAATGCTAAAACCAAGGTACCCTGGTAAGAAGTCACGGCAGAGAGAGCTCAATAGACAGGCACACAAAAGAAAGGCAAAAATCATGGAATACATGGATCAGGACTTAAAAGATTTCACTGAACTATTGGATTTTCCCACAAGGAATGAGGTAGGTGGAGGATAACGGGAATGAGGCACTGATCTCAGCGTTGACTCCGGACCTTCCCGAGCACTGCGAGTGACCATGCTTTGGGCACCCCTAGCGATGACACGTGGCGTGGGAATGCACTGCTGTCCCCACAGGGAACGCTTGCCAGACACTTCTAATGCCCAAAGAGAAGAAAAATATTTTCTTTGTCAAAAGGATAGGACATCAGTGGCAAAAGAGCAAGTTCTTTTTCTGGCAGCCTATCTCTCGTCGCTGCGGCTGTGTGTCCTCAGGAGACGTCTGCATGGCTCTGTGGTGACAGAGCTCCTGCAGGTAGGTCAGGTCCTTGTGCGCAGGAGCTGACTCCGCTCCAAGGTGATGCCAGCAGCACTTCGATCATCAAACCGGTACTGTCTTTTCTTTCTTTTTTTCTTTTTCTTTTTTTTTTTTCATATCCCTGACAGTTATTTTAAAGTTGAAGGAAATGTTTTGTCAGGGGTTCTAAATTTAATATGTTTGGTATCAGCAGCAGTAGCTCCTGCTGATCTATAGGAAAACAGAGGAGCTTCTCCGCCTCTCCTGTGCCACTCTGCACCACTCAATGGCACCAACACTGAGCTCCAAACCCAGTGGGGTGCTGGGGACTTCCAGGGCTGTCCAGGTGGGCAAAGTCCTACAGCAAATCTCCACTGAATGGGGCAAGAGTAAGCAATCCTACTGATTCTCTGTGTCTTTGGACAGTAGTCAGTAGTCAGTTAAGCTACCTCGTAACGTGGTCTAGGCTCCACGAGTGCAGAAGGAGGATGGGCGTCCCATCTGCTTTGATGTTGCAGTTCTTGTTTTGCTGGTCCATAAGCACTTTCCTTGCGTAGAGCAGTGGCTGCTCATCAGGATAGCAATTTCAGAGGTAGCACTGCTGCTTCATGGATGGGAAACACAGGTACCGTAACCCCAGGAGTTTCTCACAAAATGGAGGGGAAATCCCATAGTGCTCCAAAGGCAGAAATAAATACAGTTCTGGAGTATATAGCAACCAAGCAGAAAAGAGAAAGTAAAAAAAAAAACTTAGTTTAAGTGTAGTTCTAAATATTTTGGTGTTCTTTCTTGAATTAAAAAAAAAAAAAATGCAAACCTTTACAGGCTCCCAAATGGAACAAAAAATCCCAGCGATACCCCTTTTGTTCACTGAAAGGAAGGATTTTCAGAGGAAAGTTAAATCAGTGAACTCCTTTCACTTTCTTTCTCAGCTTTTTAACATCCATATCCAAGGTTTCTGACATCTAGAACTTGCTTGAAAAACTCAGAAAAGAAAACGCAGCTGCAGGATTTCAAAGCAGGTCACAGTCAAGTCAAAATAATCTCTCTTCAAAATCTGGGGCCTTCTCATTCACTCTGAGGTATTCCCATGTATAACTAATGGAGATATTGGAGAGCTAAGGTCATCTAGATTGCTCGTTAAATTGGTGCAGCTTTACTTACAAGAATCATAAGTATTTTGACCTTTTGCAATGAATGATTGACAGTAAAAAAAAAAAAAAAAATGGCTTGTGAACTGAAGCCCATAAAGCTGTGATATGTTACTGCTTTTTATTTTCTGGTAATGCTGGTAATTGTCTTTACTTTGCCAGTTGGGCTTACATCATCATATGAGAATCTTCACTTTGAAATAATGAGTATATTTCTAAATATGTTAATGTGTCTAAAAATTGTCTCAGGAAGTCTGAGAATACGAACATAGAAGAAAAGAACATAATTGTATTGTTTTTTCAGTTAAAATAGTTTTAGGTTAGTTTCAGAGTTTGCGGGGGGGCTCTGGCACGTGGTTTTGTGGTGGAGCAGAACATGCTGCTGTGAGCTGTGGAGAAAATGCTGCCTCATTCCGCACAGACAGCGAGAGCTGACCTCCTGCTGTCCTGCAGCAGACCTGGAGGGACGCTGGGCTGGACCTGCAGCTGTCCTCATCGCCCCGTCCCCCTTCCAGCTTGCGCCTTTCTCTGAAGGGCACCCGTGTGCAGGAATGGCCCCAGCGCTTTAACCAGGGGCTCATTCCACTTTCCAGCCCAATCTTTATTTCTGGAGTTGTTTCCCTTGCATAGGAAGGGGGAGGTTGTCCAGGGACTACGTCGCAGCTCGCGGTTGCCTCTGGAGGTGTTTTTTGTCTGTATGGAAGAGACTTAGGAAGTCCCTTCTTTTTGCTTCTTTGTCAGAGCAAAGCAATCACCAAACTCGGCTTATGGAGTTTGTGTGAGCCCATTGGTTTCACTGTGGTGACCAGGAGCTGAAGGAAGCTTTATGGTGGCGGTAGGGAACCGGTGGGACCAGGGTCTGTTCAGTGATAACCCCCCAGGTGAACTTCCAGCAGTGGGGAGGAGCTCTCTTTGGACACACTGGGCTTCTGTGCATTGTGCAGTCCTTCACCCTCCAAAGAAGTGTGTTCCTGAGTCTCTGGATACTGAGGCAATATCAGTATCCAGGCAAGGAGCCATGGGCATGGACAGAATAAAAACCTGTCAAAACACACAAACCGAGGAGAGGAATTTTATCTGATGATCGCTCTGTAGTTATGCCAGCAGTGGTCTGCTCTGAGGACACCGAATCTCATCATTTACTTGTGGCTCATTGAAGCAAAATTTTGCTTCATGATCTAATTTCTCACATGGTTGATGTTTGTCCTATATTGCTGAGGTCTGGCTTCAGTTAATTTTAATGGAATATGGTAGCGATAGTTGCTTAAGCACCCATGATGAGTAGCATGGCTTTTTACTTCTTTGAAATGTTCTGCATTTTGTAGCAGTAGTAGTTTATTATGGCAGTTTACAGAGGCCCAAATATGATTATTTCTATATTACTGGTATTGTAGTGGTGCCAAAAAGTAATCATAGTCCAGGAATTCCCTGTTAAAAGTCATGCAACAAAGATGTGTTGATACAGCTTTAAAAGAAATAACTGTTGGATCTTAGTGGAAAAGAAAGAAAAACAGCTAACACCGAGGAACAGGTCCCAAGGGGCAAAAGTAAACAATCTGTGTCCCAACAGGCCAGAAAGCAAACATCTTCACGCCAAGCTTCTAATCTGCATCACGGCTTTCATGTTCAGTGTTAGCCAAGGTGGCACAGCAGCCTCATCTCCTGATCCAAAATAACCTCTTCCATGTGGAGTGGGAGCTTACTGCTGGGTACCAGCTTCAGAGCCAGGGCTGAGGAGGTGAATTCATTGCAGGATAGCTAAACGTCTGCTGACTTCTGTAGCTGCTTTCCACCCTAGCTCAAACCTATGTCTTGTGTTTTAGGCTTTTGATAATGCACTGATTATTTTGTCGTTATTTTATGAATGTTCCAGTATCCTACTATGAAGTCTGACTGGAGTATATAAAGATAAGCAGAATAAAAAGCAACAGGGTACCATGAGTGTGGAAGGCACTGATACTGTAAACTAGTGATAATGAGAGTGCTGCTTCTAGGAGGCTTTGCTGATTATCTTTGTTGTGAGGCACCAAGTCAGGTTTTGGGATGGCCTCTACAGCCTGGATGCCCAGTGAAAACCCTGGTGTGTGCAGCAAACACAGGTGTGCCCAGGAGAAAAAGTGTTCATTAAATGCTATGGCTTAATGATGTTTAAATGACTCAAATGACTTCAGTAAATGAACACATTACAGAGATCATGTCTGAGGAACTGCAATAGAGCATAATGGAGTTAACAGTTTATTAGTTTCATAAATGTCAGGCTGTTATTAACAACACAGGTAAAGGTAGTTTTACAAGAGATTGTATTACCATCAGATCTGTGCAATATTAGATGTGCCGAGCACTGTGTTTAGAAACATGAATTTTAAGCTAGTGAGCTGTTGAATTGCTGCGCTGTGCTGCATGTGACCAGGATAATGCAGCCAGATCTCCAGCTGTGGGCTGCAGGGTGGTTGCTGATCTGCTGCAGCTGCGTCGCTGGTTGCTCTGGCATTGACATGGCTCTGGTGTCACCCTTGCTCCTCTGAAGTATTGCTGAAGGTATTGACCTGTCTGTGGGAGACCACAGGTGTGCAAAAACCATTTGTAAATGCTCTTCCTTGCCCTGAGTGAAGCCCTCATCTCAGCTTTGCCTAGGAGAGACACTTGAAATATCACAAGTCATTAAAATAATTAACTAATGTCTAAAAATTGCCTTGGAGAGGAGAAGGATTAAATAGCAAGTGGTGTTAATATTATTTTTAATAAATACAAGATGCATGATCCATAATGAAAGCTTGTATGATGAAGTACATTTCACTGCATATTGCTTTCCTGTGCCTCTGAACAACAGAAGAATTAACAGCCTTTCTTGTGATTTCACGATTAATCTTTGCACATTGTAGGTAGCTCAGGCTTTTATTTCTCTCCAAAGTAACTTAAATTTTATTCAAGCATTTCTATATTTCATACTTCAGGAAGAAGGAGAGCGATATGACAATGATCTCCATCATATGCCCTCACCTCAGATACATGATGGGGCTGGAAAAGCATTTCCAGAGAACAGCCCTGCTACTGTATTGAAATTCTATGGAACTCTCTGGGAATAAAATACAAAGGTGGATAAAGAAATCGGGATCACAATGATAAGCTCCTGAAGAGAAGATGAGGCACAACAGAGTGAAAAGCAGTAGTGTTATGTAAGTACATTATTATAATTGAAAAGCAGAACGTCCTTACGTTTCTTGGGAACACATTGTGTCGCGGACTGTAAGGGAATACAGAAAGTGAGGGCTTGCCATCATCTCCATGTATAGACTAACTTGCCTCGTTGAAGTCAATAGGAGTTTGTGTCTCGCTTATGTGCCTAACGTTTTTTTTCTGGCAACAAACCACGGAGCACTTTATGTAGCACATGCAAGCAATTAGTTTGTTCAGTGAAATGTATTATGCGAAGATCCATTCTGTATGTAAATAAGGAAACAAGTGAGAAGGGGGTTTTGTTTGATTATTTTTTTTTTTAATCACTGGAATAATTTTCCCTCGGCAGCTATCAAGAAACACTGCTTCCTTGCTTAAAATTTCCTGAAAAGTTAGGGTTATTTTTTTCCACTGTTCTCTTTTGCCCCTTTTATTCCATTTACCATAAAACAGGCAAAAGAAATTCTGCCTTTCAAATGATGCCTTGAAATATGAAGTACTTTCCTTCCAAAATTTTGTCTTTCTCCTTGTGGAAGAATGAGGAAGACAGGGAAGGTCTCGTGATTTCATCTCTCAAGGTTGTTGTGGCTGAATATCAGGTTTTTTTGTTGTTTTTTNNNTTTTACTGGCACACCATTTATCTGGCTACGCCTATCATTCTTCTAACCATTTTTGTTCTTGTGCTTGAAGATGGATTCTGAATTCCTCTCATTACAGAAGGAATGAGTGCATACAGAATGGCATGGGGACAAACCAGACAGCTTCAGGAGGTGCGAGCAATGGCCTGGCAGAGGGCTGGGGTCCTTGTGGGTCATTTGCCTGCTTTGTGAGCACTCGAATCACCTTCCAGAGAGGCATAACTAAATCAGAGGTCATCCTTTCCAAAGTTAGGCACTTCAGGAATCAACAAAGAAAAATCAAAGCAGTGGCTCAAACTACTGCACACAGCACCAAAATTCAGTTGTTTCAAATAATGCAGTGTTATGCCCCATAAATTCAGTAAGGTGACCCAAGAGAGTTCGTCTGAATTTATTTTAGCCTCACTAATAAGTGAGGCTAAGTCACTTAACAGGCTAAACAAGAACTGATGACTCTTTGAGCAGTGTAAGTAAATTATAGTTATGGTGAACACAAATGCCTCATTACATCTAGTCAAGGTCTATTTCCCCGTTATAGCGATAACTGTAGGGAAGAATTGTTTTAATTTATGGATAAGGATGCACAGGAATCTTAGGTTTGCTATTTACATAAACATGATGGACAATTAATCTTTTGTAAAGTAAGCAGAGTGGTGTTTAAAACACACAAACTCCTTCTGAAACACATTCCAAAATGACTACGGGGTATTCCTAGCATAGTGCATTGTAATGATAATCTGCTACATAGATGAATACAAACAGCAGGAGAAGAGACAATTTATTTCTCTGTTTCTTAAGTGTAATTTTATGCTGTGTGATCCTTTCAGCAAAAACTGATGCATGGATTTTTATTTGATGAGGCACTGGGGTGAAAGTTATGTCAGAGTAATAGAAATAGCTAAGGTAGCAAAATATGATGAATTCTTTTTGCAGTACTGCTTGTCCCATCTTCTCTAAAATCATAACAGTATTTCACATTTAAAAATATATATTAATATTGCAGTATAAATAATGGAGTGATGGAGAAAAATCGAACTTGGGTAGGTGTCTAGATGAGTCCTGCCTGATAAGCGTCTTTTGTTTAATAGTTTGCTGTTGTTGATGTGTTGCCTACCCACATCCTGGTAACACCCATATCACCTCTACAGAGCTTTTTGTGCTACAAATGAAACTAGGGAAGGTGCAGCCTTAGTGGGGAAAAGGGACAAGTACAGATGATATAGCAAGGGCTGATATGCAAGGCCCTCGTTTTGTTACAGGCTTCTCAAAAAGGCTGTGTTCTATAGGCATTTAGATAATTTTAAGAAGTGGACAGGAATGCAAGTCAGAATGGAAAGGGGACAAGCTGGAGAGCATTTAGGTGCTGTAAACACACTGGGATCAGTAAGAGTCAGGGGGAACTCGGGGCTGCAGCTTGCAGCCTGCTGGAAGTGAAGTGTGATCTGGAAATGGGAGCTGGCACTGGTGGTCGTTTTCCTGCCCAGGAAAGCTGCGATTTGTCTTGTGCAGGTGTTGTGCTTCCCTTTGCACTTGTACACCCCTGCTTTGTTTTGAGTTAGTCCCAAAAGCACAAGCAGATAAAGGCATTTGTCTTGTAACTGCTGGTGGGTACATAAAGCAAAAGGCAATCATATTAAAATCAGTGTCAATTATTTATATATATATATAAATATGTCTATGAAAAGAGGCTACAAACTAGCACCCACTCCAGTTACACAGCTGAATCTTTCTTTAATTTACTGTTCTGTAAATTTCTGCAGAAATCGGTAAGTGTGACCTGGAAATCTTATTCCAGAAGATGTTGCATGAACCAGAAAGAAAATGAATGTTTTTCAGGGCTTATAGCAAGACTTCTGCACTCCCAGGGAAGCAAGGAGAGGCTATTTGCCTGGATATTGAATGTATTTCACCTTAACGTCCTTGAACAATAACAAAAACAAAATCCAAGATGTTAAAACAAAATCATATCTGAAAGTACTAACGGTGTTTTGAGAAGAAACTAATTTTTGTAATCATTTCATTTTTTCCACTTTCCTCTGAAGGTTGATATTTTTCCGATAAAACCTTTAGCTTGATCCTGTCCACATTTCAATGTACTTTATTGTTACTGCAGGAGATAAATTTTTGAATGCTGTCCACATAAAGTATCTGATACTATTTTTTTACTTTGATGCCTTGGACGTGGCACAGTTGTTCTTTTCCCTCTCCAGGGAAGATCAGTAACTCAAGGCATCTCTCAGGGCATAGCTACTTTTCTGAGATTAATTAACTTCCAAACATCTCTTCCCATGGAGACTCTTGCCTGTATCTCACCCAACAGAAAGTAATAGAATACAGAAACTGTAAAAAATAAAATGCAAAGAATTTAGGTAATGTAAAAATTAAATTACGCTTGTGGTTTATTCAGCAGAACTTGATGGCTTGCTTACCAGTCAGTGGTTTTAGTCCCCTTTTCATAAAAGATTTTGGCACTGAAAGGTTAGGCGATCTTGTCACCACTTCGGATAATAACAGAAAAATTTACTTTCAGATTTTTGTAGTTTCAGTGTTAACCTGTTGTTTTACAAGTTGATATTGTGTTTGCCTAAAGCAATGAAATCAATGAGAAGTATCCTGTGGATTCCATTTACAAATCAAATGGAAGGAAGCTTTTTTGTTTTTTTTTTTTTTCTTTTCCTAAATCTCAAGAGTTTGTCAAATTGTTGTTTTAGAACCCAAATCTTTTTCTGAATTTTGCAAATGGAATTGGCTATCTTTATTCTGGACAGTGATTTCATTTAAGTGGTTGCCATTGCCGTGATAATAAATTATTTTTTCCTTTGGTAATGGAAAAAATTTAAATTTCAGTTTTACAAAGGAATAGTGTCATAAAAGAGCATTTACATCTTGCCTAACTTCTTTCTGTTGGTTTTCCTCTCATTCTCCTCTCTACTTGTGGAGAATCTTTCACTGTTGTCCCAAGTCTGTTCTAGCAACTTCTCCCCATGCATACCTCTGCATATCTTTTGACATTGTGCTAGGATTTATTCAAAAAACAAACAAACAAACAAAAAAAAACCCACTAAACTGTGAATTTTAAACAAATTCAGGGTAAACAAATTTTGCCATCACTTATAAAAAGCAATCAATAATTGGAAAAAAAAAAAAGTACATGAAAATATTTTCCTTAAATTTTTCTACTTGCCAGTTACATTGGTGTTTATATGCAGTCATGGTAGGCATAAAATTAACAGGCAAATGTCACTCTGTCCTGAAAATAATGCCCTGGAAATGAAATGTTTCCAGACAAGAAAATATCCAGTGCCTCACTGTTTAAGTTATTGAGTAAAAATTCACAGACTACTGATCTGATTACCAAAAAAATCTACCCGTGGTATATCTCTTGAAGTCAGACTGAGTTGCTATCTTTGTATCCTAAAATTAAATTAATACAAATGATTATTTTGCTGCAAACAATTCCAATTAATTCAGACTATCATAACTCACCCCACCTCATGCAGAGCCCTTCCTGACGCCCCAGGATGCATTACATGCCAGAGCTTTCAGCCTGGTATTGATTGATTCTTTGCAGTGGACCTTAAAAATCCATTAAGGAAGAACTTGGAAGATGTGAATTAATTCTAAATCCTTTGTTGGTATGTGCAGCTGAAGAAAGCCTTTTCAAAACCATTAATCATAACTCAAAATAGACTACTAACTTTAAAATAAGCTTTACAGTAAACTGGAGGACAAATCCAAGTCAGGTATTTACGTTCGCTGTCCCTCTACCCAATGTGCACTTAGACTTTTCTCAAGTGTGCTACCAAATGTGTTTTCAATATTTTTCAGTTTACATTGTTCCAATAACAATATGTCAACGTGCAGCCATCTGTGCCAAAAATGAAGAAGATTGCTATTTAATAGCTAAGATATGTCACCAGTTTGGAAGAATCTGAAAAGAAAAAACAATAAATCTTGGCATCTCCTCCCAGGTAACAGCATTAATCAGGCAAGACTTAATTTAGAAGAGGAAAAAAAAAAAAAAAAAAAAAGGCCTCCTTCTAAAATCCTCACAAATTATTAGAATTAATTTTGTATTGAGTGGATTACACACCCACTGCTCCCCAAAATATCTCAATCTTAGAAATAGTTAAAAAGTACTTTAAATTTACACCAAAATACATGAAGAGCTAGATGGCATTAAATAGAAACCTTGACTGAGAGAATAGCTGCAAATTTATTCAAGTTGAGCTCCATTTACCGTGTAAAGCAACCCGGTTTTGATCTCTGGTGCTGGCGTGCAGGCTGCTGGCAGGCCTGGGTTGGGAGCGCCGGCCCCGTGGGCTCAGCCCAGGCCGTAACCACCCCGGCCACCCAGAGCCCGTCAGCGGTGCCCAGCTGAGCTGCGCTGAGCTCTGCTTGCCCTCTTTCTGATTCACTGGCACTGGCAAAAAGTGGGTTTAAATCTAATTAATGGCTGCCTTCAGTGAGTGTTCTTTCACGAGCCTGCCTTTCTGCCCTTGCCGTGGGGAAGCCCTCGGCACGCGGGTACGTCTGCCTCTATTGGTCCGTGCACGTTGCTCAGAAGGTTTCTGAGGAGCGTAGGGAACAGCTGTGTGCTCACCAGGGTCTGGGGTGAGGTGCTCTGGCTTCAGTGGCCTCAGGATTTCATGCAAGGCACTGTGTTCCTTCTGCCTGCTACCGAAGTCCTCTGACATGTCCAGAGTTCAGTCATTCTGCCCTTAAAATCGCATCCTGTAGTCCCGTTTTATTTGGTCAGCTAACAAGGGAGCGGTATGGTACTGCGGTATGAAAGTTCCCTCACGGTGGCAGGCTGTCTGCTAGGCCCATGCTCCATGGCGTCCTCGCTGTTCATTCCTGTGCTGTTCAGAGGCTGATAGACTGCTTAAACAGAAAGCGTTGATAGAAGTATTTTGGCAGGTTGCCTCGTCCGTCTCCTAATTCTGGATCCTGATTAGGCTGTGCTCTGCCTTGTCACTGCGGTTACGGTTCCGGGGTTCTGCCAAGGATGTCTGTGGTGTTGGCAGCTGGAGCCGCTGCGTGGTTCCTAAACGGGACGGGTGCCTCACTCGTCCCTTTCCTAGTGCCTTGGTTAAACCATTCTGTTGCCATCAGCACTCTGGGACTTGGGCTGTCCTCAGAATGCCTGCAAAGGGCTGTGGGTCACCATGTGAAACACGAAGGGTTTTCCTGAAATGGTGAATTCCTCCTCTGTGAGGAAAATCAGGAACTGCATTTCCTAAAACTTGAAGGTGAACTTGGAAAAAAAAAAAAAAAAAAACCACCAAAAATATTTTCATCATTCCCCAAAGGTCCCATATACAGTAGTAAATTGCGAAACTAATTGAAATGAGACTGGTGAGCTGTGTAATAAAGATTAATCCTTTTGCACTGAGAACACGCAGTACCTGAGACAACTGCTCTAATTTGAGACGTATAGCGCTGAAGCACCACAGTTAATTTCCAGGTGGTTTCTAAATCCGCTAGCGCTTTATGCCGACGTGAGGATAAATTTGCACGTGAGTTACAGATATAGCGTGGCGGCATGCAGCCCAGCGTGGGCTGGAGGGGCCAGGCACTGAGGAGCCGCTCAGTTCCGCTTGTTTAAGTGATGTGATCTTACGGAAACGTACAGGAAGTTTGGGCAACGTCTTAACGCGCTTTTGGAAGCAATTATTAAGCTATGCGATTTGTGAGTTAACAAAAGTTACTCTGAAGAGTTTTACTGCGAATGTGTTGTTGGAAACAGGAGCATTGATTTCCTGTCTCGTTACGCCGCTGCTAGCTCCCATCTCATTACCCTGGTGCAGCTCCATGTGCTTGATGGATGGCCCCGGCCTCTCTGGCGGTAACACAGCGGGGAACAGGAGCACGGTGCTGGTGTGATCAGCCCAGTGAACTCAGAAACAGAGGGGAAGAGTTCAGCTGATGTTTAGCTTGTGGCACTGCAGATGTCTCCAGATCCGTGCAGATAATACATGCACCCCCATTTGCCAATGCACGTCTCCTGTCACCAGTCAAAACACATGCGCTTGGCCTGACCAGCCTACGGGAAGGACTTGTTTCAATGCCTCAGGGCCGGTCTGCTGAGGCTGTACAAGGTGCTGTGGACCTTATCGAAGAGCTGCTAGTGACTGCGGAAGTTGATGTATCAGGACATATGCTGGAAGCAGATTATCGTGACGAACAGCTCCCCTGAATCCTCGTGCGGTACAACAGCCCACAGTTTTAAAAGATGCGCTTTTAATGAACACTCCTAGCAGAGTGTTTCACGTTAATCATTAACTAAATATATATGTATGTATATCTTGGAATGTCATTCTGCAAGAAGTCTCGAAAGCTAGGTTTTCTATTAGTATTAGTGGTCTTTTTTTTTTTTTTTCCTCTGTATCTTTGGAAAACATTTGCATCAAGCTTTAAGGGGCAGACAGATGATGTTATTTCTTTAAGGCTTTGCTTTCCCTAATTTGCATAGAACTGTCTTTGGTTAAAAATTGCCAGTTGCAAAATTACCTCAGGGATTTTTTTGAAGCAGTCATAGTTTATTCTAGTGAGAATGTATTTTATGCAAAAGTATCCTTTTATTTATTCTAAGTGTGCTCTTTATATTATTGATTGGTTGTATCTTAGTGCAATCAATTAAAAACCTGCTTATCTTGCTCGGTTAAAACTTTATAATTAAACTGCTAGACTACATTTCTGTTAGCGCAGGTCTGGTTAGAAGCATCCACACATCTTCATTCCCTATCTGAAATAATTTTTGTGCAACTCTGCTCTAGAGAAGCTGAAGTTTCAAATATTTGAATGTAATGGGCAGAGCTGAATATAGAATTTTTCTGCAGTATCTGGGCATGCTGTATCCTCTAGCAATTGCTGTCAATAGTATTCATTTATGCCAACAAGTAAATGAACACAATGAATAAACGTAATGGTTGCTCTGGCAAAAGTCAACCAGAACTAAGCAGAACACGTTGAAATCTAGGAGCTCTTACTCTGCTCGTTTTGCAGGCCACTGTTCTTCTCTAACTTTTCTATTTCTCTTATTAAGAAAATCAGAAGTTGGATAGATATATCAAAGATCATCCTTTTTTTCACCCAACAAAGTTATCTTTTACTTTCCAAACTAAATGCTTGAATGCAAAAGTCATCTGCACAGGTTGTCTTTGGGCGTGACACTATGTACCTCAAACAGTGAGAAATCACACTGGCTTTTTTTAGCCATATTAAAAAATAAAAAAATCTGAGATCTGCACTTTCCATGTGATTGATGTTGCATTATCCCTGATGGATGCCAAAGTGAAGTCCAAATTGCTTGCTGAGTGGCAGGAACAGGCCCTGAAAAGTCTCCATCTGTCCTTCCTGTATGTCCCTTGAGTCCTTGAGTGCAAGAGAAACTTGCAGCCTCTAGTGGGGAGGGCAGCAACTGGGGCAGTGAGGTCAGGGACCGACAGCTACAAAGCTGTTAGAGCTCTTGAGTGAGGCAAACCTACTTCTTATTTTATTATTATTATTAATATTCTCTTTGAAAAAATGGTTCCTCCTACATATTTGACATTTGCAGCTGTGGTTTCCCAGCAGGTCTCTGGGAGCAGCAGCTGTGAAGGCAGTGTGCTGGCCACACGGTCCAGCTGCAGTGTCCAGGCTTGAGTCTGTACTGCTCCAAAGAGTATTTATTTTATTCTTGCTATTAGGGGTTTTTATTTATTCTTTGTCTGGTCACAGGCCAGATGGCAATAAGTTTTCCAGTCTGCAGCAGATGTGCATGGGTCAGGGCAGAGCGCTGTGTCTTACCACGCATGGCGTTTGGCCCCGCTCATCTCAGGGAGGACAGATGACCTCCACGCACGCCTCCAGCAGGGCAGGGAGCATGTGCTGCGGGCGTTCCCTCTGTGCCCAGGGGTACCTACACCCCTCCGGCCCTGGTGCTGCCAGCAGTGTTGCAGCTCTCTGACTTCTCAGCAGGTCGATTCAAACACCTAGCACAGGAGTTCTCAGAAAATGGATGGAGCCATTTGCAACAGGCTGTTCATACCAGTGTTTTTTTCTGGTTGTTGGTTGTTTTGTTTTGCTTTTTGGTTTGATTTTTCTTTTTCCCTCTCAATCTTGACTATAAATACCATGATGAATTTTTAATGCAAATGCAGGATTCTGGCTTAAAGCAGCAGTGGCTGGATTTGTTCTCAGGGTTTTGTAAATTCTCTGATGGATTTCTTAGCATATCTACCAATAATGATTTTTTAAATTCTTTTTACAGGGCATGTGGTCTGTTATTCTGGTTGGTATTGGGTATTGACCATTTCCTTCACTTTTTGGTTTATTAGCTCCCAGTCATAAAATCTGTACAGACAGTTGGTTACGGCACGACCTTTGAAAGTGCGTCCCAGTAGTCTGCCCATTGTCCTGGAAAACTGTCTCCTGTGCAGCTATATTGCTGTTATTTAAACGGAGCTTTTTATAGGCTTGCAATGTAATCTGCATTTCCCCATACTGAATGCATTTAGCAAATGCTCTGTGCTGAGAGCAGATTGCCTTTGTTTTTGGAGCACAGAGATCTGCTTTCTCATGCCTTGCAAAGCCAAGCAAGGTGCTCTCAGCAGAGCTCAGCAAACCAGGCTCTCCCTTGGGCTGGGAGCTGGATGCAGCCAGCGGTGAGCCTGTTACACCTGTGGATGTATTCCTCCTAGAAGCTTCTGTGCTTTCTAACTCCGATCTGTATTAACTAACAGAACTGCCAAGTGGTGTGAGCAGCAGATGCCTGAGCTCTGCAGTGCTCCAGCTTGCAGGTAGGAGCCCAGCGTGCAACTGGTGAGTTTGCAGCTGGCCAGATGTTCAGAGGGAGCAGAGGTCTCCCTGGCTGGGGTTGAAAGCGCACACACAGAGTGAGCCTTACCATCCAGATCCCTGCCAGTAAAAACCCCTTCCTGTGCACAGCACCTGGCTTGGGGAACCAAGAGTTCTGACATTTGGTATGTTCCCCCCCTCCCTTTATTTATTTATTTATTTATTTAAAGTAAGGTTAAAGCAGGTTTATGGTGGTTATCATGCTTGGTGATTCAGACAAATACTGTACTTCATTAATGTAATGGTTCCCACTAAAAGTTAAGATTTTTTATAAAAGAAAAAATACATATGGATTTGAGCAAAGCGACTGGATTAATGATATTCTGAGATTTGCCAGTTTAAAGCCTATTTCACGGTGATTTTTTTGGTAATTCTCCAGGTGCAGTCATACAAGTGTTTCTTAAATGTCCAGAAATACCGATCATGGGCATAAATTGCAAACAAAGCTATGGTAGGTTTTAACCTGTCAATTCAACCTTTCTTTTTGAGAAATGTAGTAAACTCAAACTAAAATGTTTAGAATGATATTGGCAGAGACAGAGCTCCACACCAAATAATTTGCATGATTTTCTGTCAGGTTTTGAAGGTTATTGTGACAAATTGGAATTGTTCTTTGGACGTTTGTGTTGATTGGTAGGAGATTTTATACTTTAATGCAGATGGCACTGTGAACGTACAACATTATTTCATATTGCTGTTCTGACAGCTGAAGTAAAATTTTGCAGTTAGACAAAATGTGATGAATACTTCCAGGGCCAAGTTTCCACTTAGTTGAGTTTGGATCGTTGCTTAGGCGGTTTTGTTATCCTGCGCACAGGGTTGGGAGGTATTTCTCTGCTTTTCTTCCAAACGTTAAATAACTGAGAGGAAAGTAACACCCAAACTGGGTGCTAAACTGGGGAGTCCTGCCAAGGAAGATCACTATTTTTTTTTTTTTTTTCCCCTAACACGGACCGTTGCTACTACAACCTTCATTGGGTGCGTTTCTAGTGACCACCTCTGCATGTTAGTAACGTGAACCAGAGCACTGAGCAGTTAGATATGTGGTGAGCAGCAAAGTTACCCCTCTGCCCAAATGCATCCTGTTTTTAGGATGAGAAGCTTCTGCAGTTTGGTCTACTAGGTATTTCTGAACATAAATGACTATTTTTTTTTCCCGTTCCCCTCATGGCCCCTCAGCAGAAGGGCCTTTTATTTTTTCCTAACGCTCCCTGTGTCATACGTAAAACACAAGATAACCGAATCCTCTTCCCATGGTGAAGACGTTACACAGGAGGCGTTACAGACCTTCTGAGCAGAGCTTTCTTCTCCCTCTACTGCTTCCCCAGATACAAAGTGTTGCTCTGAATTAGTTAAACCTCTGAGTCAGAGGCATAATGAGTGGTTCTCAACAGCTTTAAAAGCCAGAGAGTACCCAGGGCTACTTGCAGGAAGCAGTATGCTTTGCACTAAAGAACTGGATTTGCCTTTTTCAAGATGGTCTATCACTTCACACGCTGTTGTCTTTAAAATGGAATGTATTTTGCTCAGAAGTGCTCGCAGCCCCTAAGTCTCTAATTGCCTCCTGCATTAAAGCAGTGCTTCGGCAGTTCGACTGTTTTAGTCCAGCCACTTTTCACACATGGTTGTCTTGAAAGTGCGGTGGAGTATGACTCCATCCAACTTGCAATTCGTGTCATCATCTAAGAGGACACCAGCTGAGATTGTGTTCGCTTCCTTTGTCTGACACTGGACTTGTTTCACAATCCCTCTGCGAATTTTATATCTCATAGGCAAAAGGCAGTGCTCGCAGAAAGGATGGCATCTTTTCATTTTCTCTTAGAATGAGATCAAGTGAGTAATTTGCACAAAATCCCCCAAAAGACAGTGTGGATATTTATGCCACTCTTCATGAACTGGAAACTAAAGAAGGTTTAACTTTTATGGTTAAGTTATAATGCAATATTGATCCAGCGGCAAGAATTGTTGCCTCGGTTCTATCCCCTGAATTCTTTTTTTTTTCCTTTACAGACCACAGTCAGGTAAGGGAGTGTTTCACATATGCTAGAAAAAAAAAAAAAAATCAAAATTACCTCCAGGAAAATAATGGCAAAGATGATCTTTTCTTTGTGATTAAGATTTCTCTATGTCTCTTTGTGACATAGATTTAACAAAAAGCAATGCAGTGAAATCAGCTTGGCTTTTTCATGCACAGATAATCCTTAAATAATCTTAAAAATAGATTATTTTTATATGTATTAAAAATAAAGCATAACAATCTGAACTGTCTTTCCTCTGAAGACCCATAGGTCTTTAAAGCTGTGCTCCAGCCAAAGAGCTGCTGGAGACTAACAGTTAAGTTCAAGTATTTATAATTGAGAAATCATAACCTTGCTGGACAGGCCTGAACTGTAGGACTGGAACATGTTGGCAGTGCTGACAAACTGGTTTGCTTCCTTAGCACGTGGTTGAACCTCTGCCCTGGCAGAGAAGCACCGCTGGTCCTGAACACGGGTAGGGCCAGCGCTGCAGTACCTCCCACATCAACACTGACCCCTCTAACATGTGGGCTGGGCAAAGGTGCTTCTTCAGGGGCTGCAAAGCCCACCACAGCAGCTCTCCTCAGAGCCGGGTCAGCTGGAGAGTGGGGCTGGTGCAGATCCTCCCACGTCCCTCCGCCCTTCTGCTCCTGCAAAGCGGGTCTGATGTGATGTTGGGGTTGGGTGTGCACTGCTAGAATAGCAAAGAACTCCAGGAGCTGTTCCTCCTTCTCTGAGGTCGAATTTCAGGTTTTCCTGGAAGGCAGACTGTGTCTGCATTGTCCACAGCTGTATCTTAATAACCCTGAAAAATTTAGAAATATGTAAGTGGTTCTTGTTTTCTTTGCTTTTAATGAAATGTCTGCAGTGCTGCTTGGGAAGGTCAAGTCTGTCTGACACTGCCAGGATGCTGATATTCTTGGAACAACCATCTGTTCAGAGTGCAGTGAAAAATTGGTTTGTGACTGCCCAAAGTCACTTTAGCTCATGAATAGAATTTAAAAAGAAAATAAGTGCACCAGTATTTTACACTTAAAGAAACTGGAGTTTGCAATAATCAGTGTTTATACCTGTGGCATGATGAGCAGTGGTTGTCAGCAGTCAAGCGTAGGTGTTACAGCCAAAAGGAGGACTTGAAATACTGAGCCTCTGGGACCGTCACTGTGCCACCAAAACATCTTGGTCAACTGATCAGCTGTAATGAGTTGCACAACGGCATGTGGGAGGAAGGTCAGGGGCTTGCCGTGGTGAACCATGCTCCCTGACAGAGCTTGAAGTAAGAAAGTAAATAACCTGCAGATTGCATTCCTTCCCAAAGCAGCAACCAGTTTATGGATTATTTTCCCCTTCTCTCTGCTACATTAATACATTATATAAAGTTGTGAAAACTTTGACAGTGTGAGAATCCTTTCTCGATTTCTTTATTCCTTTCTTTTTTCCTCCTGACAACTTCAACATTTCCACTTCTCTCTGCTTCTCTACCTTACTCTTCTTTATGGTTTTTCATGTTCCTAGCAGCTGCTGTGTTTTCATCTCTGTTTCTCCTCTTCTTCCCTTAAGGCATGATCCAAAAATAAGATCCAGTGACTTCTGTGGGTTTTGTACTTGTCTGGTTGGCCCCAAAATATGCCGTGTTTTTATCACTAAGTTCTGCAAATCGGATACTTGCAGGCCAGCACAGCTTTTATCTGCTTCTTTTTTGCTAATGTGAGAATGCATTGCTGCTTAAATTAGTGAATATAATATGTGTAAACCGTGTGTGTAAAGACATCCACCACTGGGAGGAAGCACCCCCAGAAAGGGGAAACGGGGCTGGCAGCAGAGGGGGAGCTCTGTCTGGGTCAAATGCAGTTGGAGTCCACTGCAATAACGTGGGTGTAAGATGCTTTGGGAAGATATTATACATGGTAAGCTGCTGAAAATGATTACAATTAAAAAAGCTTTCTGGTATGAGAAGTTTCATTAAAAGTTATATCTCTGAGTTCAGGCATAGTTTAAAAAGACACAATGTCTTCAGCTTCTTAAAATTTAATTTGATAGTTTATGAAGGAAATAATTAAAACATACTTGTTGCATCATTCACTTTTTATTTCAGAGAAAGCGTATATAAAAATGTGTCATTGGTACCACAGTGAGAGTTTGCATTGGTCTGGAAATTTTGTTTGGCCTTATTGACACAGCATCCTCTAATCCAAAGTAAATAGGAACTAAATGACTGGATTTATTTTTTTTAATTTCTAAATAAAAGATAATTGTGACATGAAGAAAAAGTTAGTGGAAAGTTTGGAGAAGCGGCAGCTCTCTGGGGAAAGAGGACATTCCCAGTGCTTAATAGCAAGCTGGCGCTACCTGTCCCCAGGAGATAAAACCAAGAGTTAGCGAGTCTCTTGCTCGTCACAAGCCGTGTTTTCGTGCACTGAGAGCTGTGCTGTGCCAGGTGGGGGATAATGCCAGTGCCACTCTGCCCGAGGGTCCCATGCCACCGTCACTAACTGATGCCTTCTCTCAGCACCTGCCTGCTGCAGGGCAGCTGTACAGCTGCTACGGAGAGCAAAGCACAGCCTGGGTTTGTTCAGCCACTGGGTGCTGGGTGGTCAAGGCTTAGTGCTGTGGGCCGTGTTCCCCTGGGCACTTGGATTGTCCTCGTCCCCTGCCCAGCGACTTCACAAACACAGCTCGCTCTGGGGACAGGCATGAGATGAGTGGCATCTGCCTGACACTTACTGGGAGTCCAATCATGTAATGCCTTTATTCAACATTAAACTGTGGCTCTTCCCAGGTCTCTGTCTTCTAGAGTGACAAGACAATATTCAAGGGCTTCATCTTTAAGCTGTAATAATAGGTTTCAGGGAGTGTTTCGACAGTTTGGGAATAGTTTTAGCACACTGTTTTTTTCTATCACCTTTTGGACACTTTACAGTTTTCAGTAACTGCCTTGAATCAAGTCCATAACTATGCCTACCATGCCAGAAATAGATTACTCTCCAGCCTCTATTACAATCATCACTTTGGATTTCTGAACCGCTTACCACTCAGGTGGTTTACAAGCAATTACAGACTAAATCTTCCAGAACCTGTTGGCAGCAGAGCAACTCCTGCCCTCACTTTACAGGGAAGTGGAGTGCAGAAGTTGGATCCTGGTCTGCCCTGGGCTGAGCTCTGGCGCCAGAGGAAGGGGACAGGGAGGCTGCTCCTCAGTGATCCGGCTTCAGCAGCCCTGCCCAGGGTGGTGCAGCAGCAGAAGAGAATTGAGGTCTCCTGTGTTCTGTGCTGTCCCCAAGTGCTGGGCTCACTCAGCTTGATGCACTACTTCTGGCAACCTCGCTTCTCTTCTCAAATCATGCTGCTATGGGTTACAAGCCCACCAGATAGATGGAAAGACAGATTCTCGAGTCATTGCTCATTGAAAAGCAGCATCCACTAAGAAAGATGAGCTGTGTGTTTGGCAAGGAGCTTGCATGTGTCGTGTTCAATCCCCTCCTCATGGCTTCTCAGTACTGAGCAGATTATTTGTGAATAATGGAACGATGTGAGAATACCTGGTGACACTATGTCTATGGTCTCTCCTTTGTTATTACCTTGAGGAATCATAGAACAATAAGGGCTGGAAAAGACCACTCGTCCCTAGGTACCGATAATTCAAACACGAAATTAAGAAATACCTGGGGACCGTGGGCAATGCATTTGCTGGAAGTCTCACTGCAATCTGGGACTGATATGAGGGTCTTCCATGGGCAATTCTTTACATGTGGGTTTTCATAACTCTTTTTTTAGACTTAAGTAGTTATTTGCATGTTAAGTAGTCTAGTAATTGCGTTGATTTTAGATGCATGGGAATTGATTTGGTGAGCAAAGTGCTGCTGAGCCATTCTGGGTTCCTGCTGCAAGGACTGAGGACAGAGGTGATGTCTGAAAGGAGATGTTGGTCTGTATTTGGAGCAGGTCTTTGGAAGGACGCTTTCAGTCATGTTTTGGAACCATAGGACATGCACAGTTGTTCAAAATGTGAGGTTTCATAGACATGTAGATGTGCAGCATAATTCTGCCTTTTTAGCTTCAAAAGTTACAGCGTGCAGCAACACAGAACTGAACAATCCAAGCACTGTTGAAAAGACATCTTATTTTGCCCCCAAGGTCATTTAATTCATTTCTTTCAACTTTTTTTTTTTTTTTTATACTGTTTGGTGAATGTTATTTCAAACTGCTGCCAAGGGGCGTGTGGGGAGGGAAAAATAAACCATCTATGTACTGCTTCTAATAGAATCATATCTCCCTTGGCAAACAGAACTTGAAGAAAATAGGTGTTAGTCTATATACTTGAGAGAGCATTTAGAATAGACATGCACATTTCTGTTTTAATTATCCTTGTCAGGCCATTTTGTAAAGCAAACAAAAAAATCTATAAGTTAAATAAAAATCAAAGACAGGCCAGGAGATTGGAGGGTCTTCTCTCAAACCAGCAAACCCAGCCTGTTTTTGTTGCTTATAGGACCCCTAGACCTTTAATGCCACATTCCCATTGAAAGGCAAATGAAGGCATCTGGTAATAGCATGAATTTGGTTGCTCTGAAGGCTATTAGACACCTGCTTGAGGAAATCTAACAAAGCTGGAGAATTGTACATCGTTTTGTATTTAGGAAAAAGCCTCCAGGTAGGATTACATGGATATGTTTTCATGCCCCTCTACTATCATGATTAAACTGAAAGACCAAGGATTTGTTGTTACTAACGTTAGATTCTGCTAGTATTTGGAGATGTCTTATCATAGACCCAAACAGAAGCAACGTCCTCCAAAGTGCTCCGTGCAAAGAGGCAGGAGAGAAGAAAGGATGAATGCTTCTGTTTTAAGGATGAGGGTTGCTGCTACATAAAGGCAGGGGATGGAGGCTGCTGAAGTTGGTTATGCACAGAAACCCACTGAGAGCAAGATGAGGCTGTTAGAAACGACTCTGGTTAGCCCAGTTCTTGGGCTGGGTCCCGTGTTAGAGTCTCCAGTACCTCAGTACCTGCAAGCCAGGCTGCACGCAGCTGGTGCACTTGGAGCAGGGTAGCTCCTCCTTCAGGCTAAGCTTGCTGTGGCGTTTCTTCCCTCACAACGCTGAGTGAATAATTTACGGATAAAGTTTGTCTTTTTCTCACGTTTATATTTGCCATTTCAAAAATCTTTGCTGAATAATTTATCCTTTTTTTTTTTTTTTTTTTTTTTTTTTTTTTTTTTTTTTTTTACTGAGCAGGCTATACAAGAATCTGCTGCTGCCTAATTGGAGGTTCCCAGAATCAACTCCTCCTGCAAAGACGTACCAATCTGAAGTACCTGTTTCACCCATATCTGCTGTAACTTGAGTGAGTTACTTCTTAAAAACTTTGTGTTCTGACAAATGCTTCTGCCAGGAAAATTCTGTTTTACAGTATTTATGGAGAACACACAAAGGACAAGGACACAGTTGAAGTCTCTTTTGCAAATGCCTAAATGCCTTTGAATATTCATGATGCATATTTTAATAATCACCCATTTTCTACTCATGTGAATGCGGCGTTTCTCTTTTAAGGTGCAACACATGTGTAGCAGTTTATTTTGTTACCTGAAAATTAATTTCCAGAAAAAAAGTAAAAACAACTAGTGCAGTATTTGGCCAGCAGAAATCCTACTGCAAGACTGAGACCTTAAATAAACCCATAAATCATGGAGCTTGTCTTCCTCCTGGCTGGGTGCACAAATGAGGAACATTGGGGTAGAACACACGCACTGCTTTGTGTCGAGGGAGTGGGACCGTGCTTTGGAAGCGCCCCCGCCCCTCTGCTGACTCACAGCCCATGGAGTGCTTTTCATGTTGGATCCAAATGGGGGAGCTGGGAGGAGAACTGCTGTGTACCCTGTAGCTGAACTGAGTTCTGAAGAATCAGCACCTTTATCTTAGGCATCATCCCGACCTTCAAAACCTCAGGGGAAAGCACTCAGTCCTGTAAAGATGTCTCTTCAGATGTGTTCATCCTCCCCTGTCTTATTCCAATTATATTAACAATTTTATAATTAAAAAATGTATTTCACTGCAGCAAGGAAAACTATATACCAGATACTATATTTTCTCTGTGATGTAGCCCATAACTAACAAAGCATCAATTTCTTTATTACAGGATAAAAGCATATCTAAGAAATACGCTGCCAGTGGCATCAGGAGGAACGTGGCACGCTGCACCATTTCGGAGCATTAATGCTTTCATTTATTTTCAAATAGTTTGCAGAGCAGCTGCCATCTGGCACATACTCTGTGCACCATTAAATCAAATTGAACAAATGAGTCTGAAAGATCTTTCTGAATAATTGTATCATCCAAACCCCGTACTGCAAGGCAAGAGAAGATGCGTATGCTATTAAATTTTTTCTCATAGGAGGCTGTTCACTCGCCCATGCACTGTTTGCACAGAACTCACTGGTGAATTTAGGGTAGATGCTATTCTGCATAGCAGTGAAGCATATCTTTAAGTCTCACAGAAATATGGGGGAAGGCAGGGATTACAACTCCTTCCCGAGGAGTCAGAACAGAATCCATTAGGGTATTGCAAGTCATGCAATTCAATGGCCCTCAAAGGATAATTTGATTGTAATTCAGAGGGTTGCTAAAAGGAAATCCATACCAGGCTGTAAGACAAGCTAAAGAGAGAGGTGTATTTACTGTGAGTGGTTAAACGTGAGGTGTGTGAATCCTGTTTCTCTTTTGTCTGCAGTTTATCACCACTGAAGGCAAGTAATAGGGAAATAATACCTAGTTCACAAGAGAAGATTGGATTAAGCTTTCCGGAAGGTCTTATGGGAGTTATTTCCATATCACTTTCGTCTGCACCAGCCTAACTCCTTCAGACTCTTTTGTTGTCTATAAAGGAAAAGGTTTTGGAGGATGGGAGGGTGGCCAGTGCTTTTTTCCTTCATGGGGGAATTTGCCGTCAGCTTCTGTAAAAGCGTTAGGAGATGCACAAAGCCACACCTGCATGCAGAACTTCTCCTACTGGGGAGTCTTCTCTTCTCAGGCTGCTTTTTAATGTGCAAGGTTACTGTTTTGTAGTGGGTGTCTCTCATAGTAGTTTCTTAGGATAGTTGTTAAAGCACACGTTACTTTTATTAAATGCCCTGTTGCTATACTCACTGCTCTTGTCGACAGTTGTAGCTGCTTCATCTCAGTTTATGCCTGTGAAATAGCTAATGAAATGTTGGGATAGCCTTGAGGTCACATTTACGTACTATGAGAATGTTCTTGTTGTTGTTGTTTTTCCCAATATTATCTCTTTGTTATTGTCTACAGCCTTGAAATAAGCTCTTTCTAAAATACCCTAAATAAACAACAGATGCAAGCAGTGTAACAAAGAGCAGTGTTGCCTTGCCTGCTGATGAGCCCGTGAGGATCCCTGACTCAGTCGTGACTCTTAGTTTTGGCTGGGTGGGTTATCCAAGTGAAAGCTGGTTGAGGAGAGGAGGAGATGTTGTGGTTCACAACTGTGAACTACACTACTGTCCAGATACCCCAAATTTTACGTTAGTTATTCAAATATGTCATAATTTTCTTTACAGACACATTTGTGAAAAAGAGATTGCACTTACAGGATATTATGTTTTACTCTCTTTAGTGGTTAATGCTTAACTTAGAAGAAGAGATCACAGATAAACAATCCTCACTAGGCAGCTATGCCACGTTTTTCACAAATGGAACAGGAGAAAATCTGTGCATCTCCAAGGCTCGGACAGGTAACTGTGACATTTAACAGCCCTTGGAGCTGAAAGGAAGGGCAGCTTCCCCTGCTTTTTCACTGCGAAGAGGCAGGCAGTGACACATTCTTGCTCGCTGATGGACAGCGTTGATCAGCACTGCATCTTCCCATTCATTTCAGACCTTTTATTTTGAAGGACTGCACGGTTCTTTTTTTAACGGTTCTCTTATTTCTCTGGTTACTGTTGTTACTGCTGCATCTTCCTTGAGCTCCTAGGCACTACAAGACATCTCCTAGATGTGGAATCTTGTCATGTCTGATAAACCTCCATGAACCACAGAGCTCAGCTAAAGGTGCAGTTCAGCATCCTGAAGTGTCACTTTAATCTATTTCTAGCATTGGAAAAAAAAAAGGCAGGGGTGAGGAAATGGAAAAAAAAAAAGTTTTATAGCTTTAGACCAGCAATAGGGATGGGAATGAATTGGCTTTCAGAAAATAATTTATTCCCTGGAGTACTGGAGATGGTGTTTGAGTCTCATGTTTAACAGAGGGAGGGGAAGGGGAAGTCCCTTGTTGTTGTGGCTTTTATTGGAAGGAAAAAAGAAAAAAAAAAAAAAAAAAAAAAAAAAAAAAAAAAACCTTTTCCCCCAAAAAAATTCACTAAAATGCAGTTTTGTTTTACTATTTTCTAGAATGAAACTGGAGGTGGAACAGCCTTCCCATGGAAATACTAAGGATTGTTTTTCATATTGTTGTATGAATGCAATTTGAGTATTAGCCATGAAGGTGGATAGGCCAATGGCAATTCTTTCTAAGAGATGATTGATTACTCACCAGGAGAGCTAGAGGGAGCTTTTCAAGATAAAAATGGGTGCTGGCTACTACCATTGGATAGCCAGAAAAACTGGGTCACTATGTCTTAAACTTTGAAATTTCCCTTTGGATTCCCCAGCGCAAGGGGATGAATTTCACTGCGGTTTTCCTAATGCCATCTGGGCGAAGGCACTCCTCAGCACAGCAGATGCCATCAAATTAAATGTCAGACGAATGCCATGGAAGATGGGAATCAAAAGTCTTGCTGCACCTTCCTGGTGCTCGAGATCAGACAGAGTTCATTTCCTGGCAGATGCTGGCCAGCTGCTCTGGGCAGGCTGCAGCCCTCCCCGAAGCAGTGGATGGTGTTCCTGCATGTTGCTGGTGGTAGACAGGAAATCTGCATCTGTAACTACAGGTGTGTAGAGGTAAGTGCATCCGTAAGTGCACGTAGACCACTATTAGGAATAAACAGAATGACCTGTTTATTAGGAACAAACAGGATGAATGTTTAGCATTCAAGTTCATCTATCTAAACTACCGTTTTCATTTGGACTGCAGTTGTGACGTATAAATCAATGCCCACAAAACAAAAATGCTTTGTCTAATAATCCTTTGTGCCAGGGTTATCTGTAGTTCATTAGTCTTGCTTTGCAGCTGTCAATAAAAGTTGCACTTGAGGAAGAAGGAACTCAAGGAAAGAAGTGAGTGCATCCTATACTGGAAGGAGATATCTTCCACTGTGGTCACCTTCAGACTGTAGGCTGCATGCACAGCTGCAATGCACGCCCAGCTCCAGTTATGTTCTCTTGAAACAGCTTAGAGTGTGGTATGAAGTTTCATTTGTTCCTGAAGAACCCTGAAATGGTATAGGGTCTTTGAGCTGTGTTTACACCATGGAAACATGTGTGTGAGAAACTCCACAATAGGATCAGAAATTGTTTTATCCGTCCTTAGCATTTTGCCACTCATCCAAAAGGCACTCGGGTGAAGGCAAGCTTCCTTCCTGGCTAGAAACCAGCGTGCCTCTGACCAAGCTGACAGCGTGCTACACGCTGACTAATGAGTGCCCCTTCCTGGGCCGTCGAGGTGCTCCTCACTCATTACCCTGGTTTATGTAGCTTGACATGAGAGATTGGATGCTATCCCAGCAAGGTGGCATGGCTTCAGGCCATGGTATTTTGCTTGCATCGTTTTGCCAAGTCCATCTTAGCAGCTTTCTGTGATCTGGTTCCTCTTGATCTGTGCCACTGAGCTCTGCACAACATGCCAGGGACAATTTAGGGAGCACTTCTATGTCAAAGTTGGCTGAACAGAATTTCATCGTGCCCTTGATATTGTCAGCTCTTCAGCAGTTAATTTGAACTCTGTACAGTTTGACTAGGGCATCAACAAATAGTGTCATGAATTAGATACCAAATAATTCGTTTGGCTCTTGGGATGCAGCCGGATTTCCGTCACTGTGATCACCGTTTGGTTACAGTGAGTTTTACTAATGGTCAGCATGCAATAGTGTGAAAATTCATCAAACCAATGTTCGATGTTGAGTGGTGGAGCAAAGCATCTGCATCACAAAGGAAGTCCCAGTCCCCCGCTGTGGTGGTGGATGGGAGCAGTGATGGGGGCACCTGGCTGGGCACTAGTGGGATGACTGGTGACAAAGTGGCTTCTCGTGGTCGCCTGGAGGCTGAGCTGGGAGCTGCAGCAGAGTGGCTGTGCACATTGACCTGCAGCTCTGCTGGGCTGGATGGCTGCAGGCTGGGACCCCACCGTGACCTTGCAGTCAGGGGACGTGGGTCAGTCCAGCACAGCAAAGGGAGGCAGACAGTTTGTGCAGCCCATAAAGCAGCTGCAGAGAAAGACCTCAAGGGATATGTAGGGTTTTTTCTGGGGAAAAAAGCTAAGTGAGACAAAGCCCTCCAGCCTTCTGGTCTGGTTTTTGCATAACATGTGGAAGTGGGTAAATAGACCTGGGGAAAAGTTCTGACCGAAAAACTATTTTGTCAGCATATTATTTCAATGAATGTTTCATGAAAGTGTTTTGATTTCTTCAGGTTTTCCTGCAGAAAAACATTGATCATGGCTTTGGGTATTTCTGGTGCAGAAAATTCTTCTTTTTCCAATTTATTTTATTTCCTTTTCCTTTTTGCCACAGGAAAAATAACAGAAGACTGAGAAGTTACAATGTCTTCAGCATAATAAACCATTTTTTCATACCCTTTTTTTCACAATGTACTGCTGAAAATGACATGGGAAAAAAAATACCAAAAAAATTGCAACCCCAAAAAAATAATTTTGGAATTTCTCACAGGCTATATATTCCTTTTTGGAAAAGTCAATTTTTTTTTTTTTTTTTTAACATTTAAGCTAGAAAAGTGATCTGATATTGCTAGGCTACAGTTGAGCAGAAAAGATTTGTATATAAAGGACTGTGTGAATTTTGAACCTCTTCTGTGTTACAGTATTTTCTATCAATATTTCATCATACGAAGTCATTGCGGAGACCTGCTTTGAGTCTTGCTTTGCTGGCTCAAGTAATCTATCTCATGTCATTCTTCAGTGGTTTTCTCTGCTGATAAAAGTTAGGAGAGTGAAAAGAGTCTAATGCTTATAGCTACCTAGAAAAACAAGGAGAGAATGAAAGAACTTTAGTTCCGTTTGATATGACTTTTCTTCCCTTCTGCCTGCAGGAGTCCCAGGAAGCACAAGGCAAACCCCACGCACGAGTCCCACGACTCAGCAGCTGCCAGCTCTGCCTGCCTGGATGCATTGCGGTGGGCAAATGCTGCCTGCAACAGCCCTCTGTGATCCCCTGCTTTGAATTGGCAGAGTGAGGAACAGCTTCACCAGCAAGCGATGCTCTGGGCTTACGAGCAGTGCTTGGAAATCTGTATTCATAATAATTAGTGATGGGTAATTTCTAATGTTTCCTCCGCTCCAGGCCAAACGCAGATGTATTTGTTCTTTAGAAAGATTACCCAGTAAAGGCAGCCTGAACTGAGCTTTCCTCAACTAGCTTAGATGTTTTGGAATAAAAACTCACTGGTGCCCTCACCACACCAAAATAGAAATTCTTGTCTCCCGCAGTGCTGCTGGCCAGCTGACAGCAGCTGCAGCAGCAAGCAGACAGCCGCCGGAGTAAGGGACAGGCACGAGGTAAGAGGGTATCTGGCTCAGTTATGCCCTGCCTGCTCCTTGTAACGCTCTTCCAAAACCTGACCAGCTCCAACTGTCACACCGTGTTTGAAGACCAGATCCAAGAAATGACTCAGGGCCCATCTGTGTTGCCAAGTAACTCCACCCTGGCGTCTGCTCGCGTTCTTTGCTGTCTGGCTGTCCGTGATGGACGCTGTTCTGAAGGCAGCCAGCTAGCTCCCTCCAAGAGGAAGCTCTCCAGGGCCTGCTATCACAGATGCAGTGGATATTCTCATCATCATCCTGTTTCACAGCTCATTAGAGCTGTGAAACATCCCTGGTATTATCTCAGCTATCTCGGGCTATGTCACCACTCGGCTTTAGGATTCTCCTGCGGGTCCCAGCTGGTGCGTAATGCAAATAAGGCCTGTTCGTTCAAGAATTTAGTCCTCAGCAATGCCCTCAAATCCCATAGGCCAAGGAGGGAACTGAGCCCAGGTCTCCTCTTGGATGGGAACTCTGCTTGTAAGCAGAGGGTGAGAGCAGGAGCACCGCTCTGCTGGCAGTGGTGCGTGTCGTTTGTACCAAGCAGGGCACTGGGGCCTGGGGATGATTGGTCACAAGCAGAAAAATAATGTTACCTTAGTTGTGAATAAGACATGTTTTAGTAACAATAAAAATTACAGCATACTGTGAAGCTAGCTTTGTGTGGGAACCCACAGCTCTATTACTTTTTTCTACTTTTGTCAACAAATATAGCCTTTCGTAACAGCTTTATTACTCTCTGGCCTAGCAATGTATTTTTGAATGTGTTATAAATAGCCAATGCTCTAGATCAGGTCAGTTCCCTAGGGGAGTAAGAGTATGCTACTTCTCTATTAGAGGTTAAATTCTGCCCTGCCTTATACTCTGCTGACTACAGCATTAGCGGAGGTGTAGGCAGGAAAGATATTGATGCTGTGCTGTGTACAGAAAATAATTTTAAAGAATTATGCCAGTTGCATTTTCAGAGACCTTATAATAGGGTCAATTTATTTCATCAAATGACCAGTAATTAATTTACAGAAGATGTTAGAAGGCAGCGATCTCTGAACACAGTGCTCTGGCCCGGATCTGGATGTTAAGAGTGCAACAGTGCTTTACAGATCTGCCCGTTGCTGGCAAGGTGATGCAGTGCGGTGAGACACAGTGGGGTGGGGAGAGGGCTCTGAGCCTCCTTTAGCCCTAGCAAAGGAGCCTGCAGTCCGAGCGTAGCACAGGCACGGTGCAAGCTGATCTCCTCTGCCCCGAGCTGGCGAGTGTGACCCGCTGGTGCAGTGTCTCTTCTGGTGCCTGGAGCCTTCAGAATTCTGTAGGAACTCTGCGGGGAGAAAGGAAAAATAGGAGGGATGCCCGTGATTGTATGGCAGCTCTGTTGGTTTTTTTTCCAGAAATGCTAATGGAGAGCTAGTCATCCAGCACGAGCCACTGTGCCATCTGCCTGGGATGGCCGCCCTCTTTGCTGCGTGCTCGTGAAAGAAGAATTGTCTCTTTCTCCAACCTAAATTTCCTCAACCATTGGCTCCCCTCATGCAACCACTCCCTGCACAGGACCAGCAACACGAGGCTGCTGGGAAGATGTGACCCAAAGGAGATCAATATCAATTGATTTTGATTGATATTGACTCTAAAAAGAAACCAAAGAAGGTGAGATCTGAAAATGCTGTGGTCTGTCCTGTCTGCTGGTGAGACAAAGTCCCTCTCCTCAAATTATGCTCCAAAATTTGTATCAGTACACTCTTTAAAACTCCTCAAGTACAGAAGGTAATTTACTCCATAATGAAATACAGTGAAAAAACCTTCAACCTGTTTTGACCCTATGGAAGGCTGAAAGCAAAACTGAACTGATTCAACGCTGCCTTTTTTTTTTTTTTTTTTTTTTTTTTTTCCCCAAAGGAAACTATCCATACTTTTGTTCAACAGTCCAGCATAGAAGAAAACAGCATGAACACAGCCAAGGAGAAGAGCTGAGTGAGTGACTAACGGCAGCACAGATCAGCAGTAGAGAAGCAGTCTGCTGCAGCACCTGTACAGAAAGCCTCAGGCCAGCAAGAAAAGTGGCAGAAAGACTGCAGCAGGAAACAGCGTGGGGAGCACCATATGCACCGAGCTCGGAAACGCTGCGAGTGGCATTTTCAGCTGTCCCAAAGCTGGGGGAAGTGTCTGTGTCCTTGAGTAAGGTCAAAGACGGACAGATCAGGAATATGCTTCCAGTGTTTGGCAAGTGCAGATTGGCTTTTACCCAAAATAGCACCTTGGTGCTCATCAGGCACTGAATTACTTCACAGAGAGGCAGCTTTCTGCCTGCAGACAGGGATCTAGCACGGCTGTTGGTATTTCTTCAGATGAGAAGTATCAATAAGGCTGCATAAGGCTTACAATAAAAAGCACTCCGTTAGTCAATCCAGCAAATTAACCACTTTGAATGCAAATGGGGGAGAGCTTTTGTTTGACTGTTCAGTGTGCTCTTGTTTTACCTGTGGTTTGATGCAAAAACTGTTTAAAACAGGAATATAGTTGAATAACATTCTCAAAATAGGCTCTGCTACTACTACTAACAGGGTGTTTAAAATCTGTGTAATGCTAGATTTTTCTACTATTTTTTTTTTCCTGGTTTTATGTTTCTTTAATCTACTTAGTTATCCAGCTGGGATAAAATAGAAGAAAATTTATTGTGGTGGAAGTCAAAACTGGCCATTAGAGCCTTCCCTTGGGATGGAAGGCTGAGGGCCCTCCACCACGTCAGGTGGAAAGTAGGTTATTGTCTTTTCTGTGTTTGTTTGTTTGTTTTCCTGCTTTTTGTTTTGAATAAGTGCTATGGAAAGAGAAGGATGGCCACTGCTTTGCTTTGGTACCTAGGTCAGGGAGACAGTTCATGGCAGAGAGTGCTAGAGGTGGTGGACAGGTGACCTCCTGCTCAGAGGCAGCAGCTTCCCAGGCTGTTGGTCTGGGTGGGCCGATGCTATCCTTCAGGCTTTCTTCCTTTCATAAGGACTTTTGAGTGACCTAAATGTTTGGCTTCTGGGATTTTTATTTGGCCAATAGAGCTTAAAGTCAGTGACAGCTTGCTGTGGGTGTCCATGGGGTTGTCTGGGAGCAGCCCAGTGGCTGAGGATGAGGGATGGGCACTGCCAAGGGCTCAGCTGGGAAAGTTTCCATGGCTTTACCATGGAAGCCTCGTGACTGCCAGGTGTTCTGCGTGAATTCCCCTTTCTCCTCACCTAAATGTGTACACACAGATCAGTCAATGGAACTTGAAAATCTTCCTGGTTCTTTTATGAACATTCTGCTTCATTATTCCTTTCATGTGTTTTGCACAGAACAAGTCAACAGCAAGAAAGTAGCTTTTTATAGATGATTTGAGAATACCTTTTTTTTTTTTTTTTTCCTGGTTTTCAAAAGGCAGTACATATGAGTTGGCTGTTGTCTGTACATGAAGCTGCTGTTTTCCATATATAACCCAGGCGTCGTGTAGCTCATTATTTTCTAATGTTTAGAAAAATCATCACTGTCAACAACCAAAGCTTGTGACTGCCATTGGTTTTATTAGAAGCACAATTGTTTGATCTTTTGAAGAAAGAAAGAAAGTCAGCTCCTGCATTTTTTAAAAATACTTTGTGCTTGGTCTTGTTCAAAAGAATCAAAAAGTGAAAAATCTAACCTGGCATTATACATTCTAGTGGCCCCTAATAGCCAGCCAGTCCACCAATTTCTCTAAGTTTATTTTTAATCTACTACTCCCGAACTAATTAAAGACTGAATGCTTTTGGACTGATTTTCATTTTGTCTTGAGTTATTGCGACATCTTTACTACGAATTCTTTTTCAGTCTAATTAAATTCCTGCAGCATAAATGTCATTATTAATATCATCACCTTAGGTAGACTAACTTTGCTTTGGTCTCCTGATAACTGTATTGTAGAATTACTCCCTTTCTTCGTGGTTAATGTTTGAAAAGTTTTGCTTGAAGTAGGAACATCTTGAGGCTTAATGTAGACAGAGAATCCATTAATATAAATATAGTAATTCAAATAGATGGGTTTTTATTAAAAAATCCAGTAGTTATGCTATTATATTAGTTTTCAGAAGAATATTTCAAAACTCATTTTAAACTTTGCTTTTTATCTTCAAAAATCTTTCCTGGATGGTAAGTATTCTAATAATTTGAGGATTAAAAGTAATTCCCACTTATGGCTAAAGCTTCCAATTGAATCGTTGTTGCACTGGAAAGGAGACTCACTAAAAGAGTGTGGGTGGGACAGCAGAGGGCTGCAAACATGAGGATTCTTTTCTTCAACCCAAGGTTCTGTGAGCTCTCTGCAGAGGACAGGTCACCCTGCCAGGGATGGTGGGAGTTCAGTGTGGGTCTAATAGGTGGCTCCTTTTCTCCTTAGCAGGTAAATATTAAAAAGAACTACCATGGAAAAACTGATATGAAAAATGCATGATCTATCCATTACATTGGCTGACATTTTCTTGATAATTTCTTGTTATTAGTGATTTTAATAACGATTTGTTTAGCTATAAATTCCTCAGTCATTAACAGGTTTTTCTGAAGGACATGGGTAATGGTAGATTACCTCTTGTGGGAGGTGCGTTAGGAGTAAATCAACAGATTGATCCCCAGTCTAAAAACTCAATTAATTTCTCAAGATGAAATTTTGATCTTTGATCTCCCAAAGTTTTGATGAGCATCAGTGGTATTAGAATCGCAGGTGCGGACACCCAAAACAATCTATTAAGTTAACAGGCAGTGAGAGTTTGAGATTGATTACAATAATCAGCATGAAAGCTAATTTTTTTTGTAGATATAGAGATCATGCCACATTCTAACGTAAATGCAGAGATTTACGTTGCTACACAAATTGTTCACTTAAATTGTGATTAGCTAAACAGGAGAACAAAGCGCCATTCAGATGGACAAGCCTAAAAATGTGCAGCAGGGCTATTACCTGCACTGGCTGGTGGGGATGACACCGTGCCCTGTAGCACAACCTGCACCATCCGCAGGAGAAGTCACGACACGCGGTGCCATCACGGCCCGTCTTGGAGGACGTCATTAACGCAGTCTTCTGTCTGTTTCAGTTCACAGACAGGAGAATTGGACAGCTTGCTGCTGCTCTCACCCCTCCTTGCCCGCTGCGTGCCTGTGGCCCATCCCACCTGCACCAGAACTGCACGGAAATCTGCCACCTGCGGAAGCTGCGCAGCATCATGCCTGGCCACGAGCTCTGCAAGTACCAGTGGTGCTGCCACGGTGCTGCACTGCCGTAACGAAATCGCTCCAAGGCAAATGGTATTTCATGCAATTTATTTTTCCTTGCATTCTTGCTTAAATTCTGGCCATCCCTGACCAAAGCCATGCTTCTGGGACCTCCTTGGTGCTCCCTAAATTTTCAGTGTCATCCCTCAGTGCCACTCCTTTCTCTGTCACCATGAGTATCAAAGGGAAAGCGCTGTCCCACGAATGTTGGAATGTCTCGGTCCCAAGCTGTGAAGCTGGGCAGGCTGTACCCCGGGGCTGAGAACTCCTGGGCCTGCCTCTGAGCATAGCGCGGTGGTTTATCTGCTAAATAAAATCGAAATGATAAATGCTGATACTTTAATGAAATGTAAGTTTGGGGATTTCACATAAGAAAGCTTGCTGTCACTGCTTTAATTTATATGGGGACCGTTATGTGCAGATGGTAGGTACAGAGTTATTTCCTGACTGTCACCCGCAGTAAGTTGATTTGTGGTTTAATGACTTTTATCAAAATGAAATAAGCATTTGATCTTTGGATTTGATCTGGCTATATCTGCAGCTGCTACACCGTTACAGCGATTACTTCCAAACTGGGCTCTTTGCCCAGGCAAATGGAGTTCGTCCTTGTTTCATGTCTCATTGACTGTCCTGATAATACATACTGTGGTACTGTAGGTTTCTTCTTCCTCTAAATTTGATAGGTGNTTTTTTCATCAACGTTGTCTAATTATATAGCATTTCTTACCACAAGTTCATTTCGTCTTGAAGCTGCTCCTAAATAAAATTTAGTGTAAGGATGTGTAATTTTCTCCACATAATCCTGCTTCGTCCTTTTTACAGAGAAACAAGAAATTCATTTATGAATTCTAAATCTAGCAACCCTAGGGGTAATCTTCACATCTGTCTGTATGTTTTAAGGAAGAAATTGCACTGCTGTGCTGTCTGTCCATACTGAGCTAAATCCAGTCCTAATGTGGTTCCTTGAAAGGCATCCAGTTATGCCAGGAATAAGTTTACCACCCTGCACCCATTTTTGGTGTAGTGCTCTTCTCACTGCTGGCTAGTTACTTGCAGCCCTAAGTCCTAGTGTGTTAGCGCTAGCAGTTCTTCTTCCACAGCAGTAATTCTTTATTTACTGTTGAGATTTTGCCAGGTTTAGCCCCAAAAGCTCCTAGTGAGGGATGGCGGTTCTGATGGACATCTCTTAGGGCTTGCTGCTGCCAGCCGTTACTTTCATGAAGAGCGGCAGCTCGTGCCAGCTGCAGTTTTGACCAGAGGACAGGAGACAGCTGCTAATGTGGTGGCTTACAGCCAGCTCACCTGGGCAAGGAGTAGCGAATACGGCTCCTGGTTGGGCAGCATACTCTGAAGGAGGTGATGGTGGTGAGGATGCTCTGGGAACAGCTAATGTGTGCAGCAAGCAGGGCTCAGGGCTGCAGGTTCCCAGTGGCAAGTAGCTGCAGTCACAAAGAATTACAAAACAAAGTAAGGACTTTTGCTCTCCCCTTGTTCATGGCCACCCTAGAAGAAAATGCACTGTGGCTTGTGTCAGTAGAAGCTAGGTTTTAAATTGTACTTTTTTTTTTTTTTTTTTTGGCAGGATATTTCTTATGAGGAGACATATGTAACAAAAATGAAAATAAGTGGAATGTGACTGGCAAATGAGATGCCTGTTGATTTGTGGTCCTACCAGAGACTGTGTGAGAAAACTGTTACTCATAAAGGCTCTGGGAGGATTGCCCAAGCCAGGGCTGCTGTTACATCTTCAGCAAACCAAACTCCTTGCATAGTGCTTGCTTCTTAATCCAGGAAAATTAAAACCACCAGTGATAGCTGCATTGTCTAGCCATCTGCTCGTCCAGGTGCTCCCGTGCCGGATCAGAGATGAAGTGGTGTGACCTAGAATCCTGCTGCAGGGCTGGGACTGTTCCCAGCACAGTCCCAAGCTTCAATCTTCTGCGTGACATCAGATAAAGTAAACACCATGATTTGATTTGAGAACATATGTCCATTGCATAATTCATTAGAATTCTTCTCTGGAACTACTTATAGATTTTTTTTTTTTTTTTTTTTTTAAATCAGAATTAGAGGGTGAGGATTATTCAGGAAAAAAAAATTACATTGGTTTCCAGTAAGATGTATAGATAGGTACTTCTCCTGGGACAGAAAGTGCGTTTGGTCATTCAGTTGTGTGTTTGTTTCTTAAGGAATTATTTTGGTCTTGTACAATCCTTTCCTGCAGTTCGGGTGCGAGATGGTGTGAGTACAGCAGTGGCACAGGCAACCTGCAGCTTAACACTGCTACGTCCACTGTCAGCTCAGACAACATAATTATCATCTCACACCAATTTCATAGCTGTGCAACTCCATTGCCTTGAGTACAGTTGTTCCTGATTTCCAAACATGAGAAACGTTCAGAACTATTTACCTTCTGTTTTGCAACTTATCCACTAAATGCTCGTACTACTTAGCAGGCGAAGTAGGTTGTTAGCCTGCCCAGGCTGTGCAAACTGCTCTGTAACTGCAAATCATTGCAGCGCTTACAGCTTGTTCTCTTGTGTCAGCAAGGAAACCTGAACCGCGTTCAGCTTGCGTGGGACACCTGGGATGTGTGCTGCTCTCTAATGAAGCCATTGCAGGCACCCTTTTCCCTGCCTCATTTCACCTGACATGTGGTGTGAGCCGATGGTTTGGTGGTTATTTAGCTGTAAGAAAGTTTTAAAAAAAAATCCACCTAAAAAACACGTTGTACAATATGAGTCACTGAGGAGAAATAGGAGGAGGAGCTATTTTGAGGGCTTTTACATCTTCCTTATTGCTAGGAGACCGCTTCCCCTGAGTGCAGTGCTCTTCAGGCTCTCAACAGCTGCCTCATTTGTACAGCGGTGCTGAGGGCAATTTACGGAGCAGATTTGTACGAGAGAAGGAGAAACAAACTTGGATGGTAGCTTATTGTCATTTCTCAGGCTTTCTGAGACAAATGCAAGAGGAGAATGGAGACAACTGCTAGTGCCAAGGAGAGCAAGCATCATGCCTGAATCTCAGGGATCTGGGGCTGATCGTGGCCCATTACTCAGGAGTCAGGACAGCCATGGGCTGGTCTCTGCAAAGAGCTGTTTCAGGCCTGGGGTTTAGAGAAGAAAGGTGCTTTGCACATAGCTTGGCTGCTGTTAAAGCAGTAAAGCTAGCACCTATAAAATTCCCTAAATCGTGCACGCCTGAGAGCAACTCTGCCCCAGCTGGGTGTGCGGGACCACGGCAGTAGTGGGGCTGGGACAAAGCAATCGATTGGGAGCGATCTGTCAGGAAAGCGACGCTGAGGTAGGCACTGGCATCAGAAGCACTCACGGTGATTGGGGTTCAGCAGCGGGGTGTGCTGCCTGCAGGGCTCCCAGCTGTGGCCTTCTAAAAAGGGGGATATGTGGGGTGAAGCCTGGACTTCATTTCTAATGCATCCCCTGCTGAGAAGTATTTGCAGAGTGTGGGTCTAGCATCAAGAGAGGTAAGACTGTCAATATATCATTTTGCTCTGAAGTCATGAGGCTGTTGCACATTTTATGTAAGCAAGTACTCGGTCACATTAATTTTAGGCATCTGAGACTGTATTTATGATATACTAAATCCAGCTTTATGTTCCTGGTAGCAATCAGAGATGTCATGGTCCTCGGAGGTAAAGCACTGAGCAGGTACAAACTCAGTTTGCTGGCTCAGAAAATGTTGATGGGTCCATTCTGTGCAGCCAAGGCTTGGGCTTCATTGGGTTTTGTCCTCCTGTCCATAAATGACGTGAGTGGTGCAAGTAATGGCCATGCAGCTGCAGCACCTCGTGCTTTAATTTGACTGTGGTGTGATGATGTAATTTCCAGACCTGGGCTGCCTTTGCAGTGCTAGGGAAGCCGCTAGTGCCAAATCTTGTGTTATCAATCTTGCTGCCCAGTTTTGGCTCGCCCCAATGGTCGGTCCATCAGCTCTGTGGGAAAGTTATACTGTGAGCCAATGGCACTTTGAGTCATAGCAGAGCAGCCTTCAGGAGACAGCGTGAACAGTGGCCAAACACCATGTGTGACTCCAGGTTATAAAATTCTCAGTTCTGATTAAAAATTGTTTTCTGGGAACCACAGATTTAATAAGGCACCTGAAGTAATCTGATTGTGTTGTTTGGGATTATAAATGGACAAATCTCCTAGGGCTGTAGTTGTGGCTGAGTAAGACCTAGGGGGAAAAAAAATAAAAAAATCTAGGTAATGAGAATGTGTGAATTTATCATCCAGAAGGGAGCTTCTGAGACAATTGTACAATATCTCTTATTGCATTTTTCACACTAATGCCAGATGGCTGGGAATGGGATCCCCCATGTTCTGCTCCTTCTCTATGAAGACAAGAGAATAAACAAGGAAAGTGTCTGTGATGGTATTAGTTGGCTGCCTGATAAGATGAGTCATTCCTTTTGATTGCTTAAATAATTAGAACTGTTTCATAATTTGATACTGTGTTATCTCTTTCTGCTCTGTGTTCCCAGGTTTGGGTTTCCAGCAGTAGTCCATCTTTACCAATCTTCCCTCTCAGATACTGCCCTTTCCACGTCCCCATTTAGTCCTGCCCCACAGGTCTCAAACTCTCAATCATCCTTTTACCATGTCTTAGCTCATGCTCTTCCCTTGAGCTCCCTGCTTGTGACTAATGCACATTTTCAGCAGGGTGGCCAAACGCCAGGTGCCTGTATCACCGTGCTGTATAAATAGACCAGCAGACTCCAGCAGGTGTGGGCAGTCTGTTAGAAAAGCTTTACTCAACACAAATCTGTACTCACAGGAGCCCTCTCCCCACGTCCCAAAGGCAGACCAGATGGCTGGCAATGGCATGCGCTGGCCCCAGCCTCACCCTGGGGAATTTCCTCATTTTCTTCACATCAGTAGGGCAGTGTGCTCTGTAGCAATTAAGGTTTCCCTCTTCCACTTTAACTTCCAGAAGCAGGGAGCCATTTACAAGTGCTGGCCCCAATTGGTGAGTGCGGGGCGCATGGCTGCGCCATGCAGGGTGCTGTGGAGATGGTCGTCTCCTCTCTCTGCCTCCCGACGTGAGCACCAGGCTTTCGTCTCTTGCCATGACAACAAGGCTGTTGCCAGATGAGGCTCTGATAAGAGGTTACCAGCAAGCGGAGTGCATTTCATTTGCCCACACACTTTTGATCAGGGATTGGTCCTTGTCACTTCCTTGTCGCTGGCTGGACTTTGAAAGAGCCTTTGATCCATCTGTGCCAATGAAATGCTGCTGTTTGAAGTCTTTGATCCTTTCTGTGGGCAGATTGTGCCCAGGGAACTTGATGGGCTTGGACTGTTACTGAGAAATGTTGAAACCCATCCCTACATCACTCTTGTCATCTACAGGACCATCCTGTGGGTCACCAAGCCTCCCAGGCTCAGCTGCCCTCCAGCTACCGGACAAGATTGTGCCATGAATCACGGGAGAAGAAACACAGGGAAGAAATTTTCAGGTATAGTTTTAAGAAAGATGGAAGTTTTCACACAAGCTGCCTGGGCGAGACGAGAACCTGCAAGGTCTGTGCAGGCGTGGGTGCCCTCTGCTCAGGTTTTATTTTGGAGGTGCGTGGCACGCTGTGTGATCCCAAGCTCCCTGAAGCCAGGGGTTTGTGTTGAATGCATGCTCTCTGTGCGCGCGTTTATTTTTAAGCCACAATATGCTGCCTTTCCTACCTAGATAGCATACCAAAGCAATTTTGTTCCTTAGTGAATACCAGAAATAACTGGGTAAGTATAAATATATCTCTTAACAGCCTTGTTTGTGACAAAATTGTGAAGTAAATCTTCACACAACATCAGGGCTGCAAATATTCGAGTCACATTCGGACAGCAAAGCCAACGGCAAGCAGCTTTAATTACAATATTTCTCTCAAACAGTCTTTCTCTCATGTTTTTCTGAACATTGTTTAAAGAACTGATGAAAGGGCTGAAAACTTTTCAAACTTTCCTTTTCTTAGGGTCTCTTCAGCTCAGTCTTTCATCACACAGTCAATAAACAGTTGAAAAGGACTCTTCTGAACTGCATGCAGAAGGGGGAGGAAGAGGGGGAAATTAATGATATCACCAAGCTGGAAACTCTTTCAAGTTCCCTTTAATTGCAGAGGGCACAGGGAGCACATTCGGTTTTACCGCTCTGATCTCCTGGTGTCCCCAGAGGGACCAGCCTTCCTCCCCTCCCATGCTGCAGGCTGAGCTGGGTGGCAGCGGGGTGCACGCCTGGCTCCTTCCTTGGGGCTCCGTCCGAATCACAGCTCCGACACCCTCGCCTCTGCCAGCTTCCCTCACTCTCCAATGGCACTCGTGCAGTTGGTGTCCCCCAGGACCCCCTGCTTCCATGCATCACCTGAAATCAGGGAATGACCCGGTGCTCTCCATCCTCCTGCTCTCCCACGCCAGGGCTGGCCCAGCTTCGTCACCTGACCTTTGCCTTTGACCCCTCCTTCACAATGACATAAAATTAGAGTTGGACATCCTTTAAGCAAAGCATCTCTCACCTGATTCGAGGTGTCGTGACCGTTCCCCACCTGCTGCGGGGTGCTCCGGTCCCACGCAGCATCGCGGTGCTGACCGCGTGCACCCACCTTGCCGGGCTGCTTCCTCTTCTCTCAGGCTCCCTACTTCCAGTCTCTCAAACTAAAAGATAAAGTCTTCAGAGCAGAAGGGAGAGGACGTGGGAGGGTAAATCACATTTAGGCTTATTGTATTTAAGCTATATAATGAAGACCAGTGTGTGCACAGAAGCCTTTTGTCAATTTGGCATTATTTTAGGAGTCTCTTCTGAAGCATTGGCTTCCTTAGGAAGAAATTACGACGCTTTTTGGAACCCCGTGAAATATCATGTCTGTGAGAAATGTCCTTATGCTCTATCTCGCTGTGTGAGCTGTCAGTGCTGGTTACACCCAGCCTGTGGCTGCAGGCTCGCTCACTCTCCTGCGAGGCGGTGCCTGAGAGCTGTGCATCCAGGCAGGCCAAGGTTAAGGAGAAAACATCAAAAATGCCAGGGCTGTCAGAATATCGCTGCTGCCCACCGAGGGGCTGCTCAACCAAATGCACCAGGCATGCACCATCCGTCTCTGCCTCCTGGGAAGCATCAGTGCGACAGGCTGAAAATTGCTCAGAGCTGTTTCCAGCTCTGTTTGAAAGACTGAGGATTATAATTGCAACAGGTCCAGGGGCGGAAACGTGAAGTATAAAGCTTTAAATTCAAGTCACACTGATAAGTGTAACCCATAAAGAGACCAAATTCCCTTAAAAATGGGATTACACAGGCTGATGGGGAAGAAATATTTTGAAGGAAGTTAAAGAGAAGTTAATCTGTTTAGTATAATTTGTTTCCCTATTCTTCCTGAACTGGCTTGCTTCTGGGACAGCTGCTTTCAAGATTTACAGCCATGCATGTGTTTAGGAGGGCAGAACTGGCAGCAGATCGCCTGACAGAATAACGGCTGACTAGGAAAATAGCTGGGTATATCATTTACAGACGATACGACCCCATCAAAGCCAGTGGAACACAAGCTGTGCGTTTTTACGGGCTCCTGGCCACTGCCTGTTGTGCTGCTGGTCCCCTCCTTCCACCGAGGGTAAGAAGCATGGGGCAGGATGAGGGACGCATTGGTTTCTGTAGGTTTTGTGCTTTTCTTCCAATCCCAGCTGCAGCCCTACAAGATCTCCTGGGGCTCAGGCAGCCCGGCAGGTCACAGCCGTCGGCTCTCAAAGCTGTCTCTGCATAGCAAGGAGCAAAACAGGCCCTGGTTGGTGCATTTCCAAACGTCAAAATTGTCTGGTTTTGAACCCAAACTGGCTAAGGTGAAGCAATCATGAATACTGTAATGAAACTGGTGAAGACCCAGAGTCTGACAATGTCAAAGGTATCTCGCCTTCTGCAAATATCCTCATCTCTCCTGGTGGAAAACTGTCTAAAAAAATGACCTGCAAAGAACTAATGCTTTTCTGGGTATGCTCTTGTTTTAAATTGAGGCAGAACTTCTTCATGTTTTTTCCTCAGCTTTTCTCAGTGGAAGAAATAACATCTCTGCCTCTGTGCTGGAGATGTTACCAGCCTGAACTCCTCCCACTCCTCCCTGACACTGGCATTCCGCTTGTTATCCCCACCTGGGGAATTCCAGCATGAACTGTCCTGATGTTTTCTTGCTGCAAATTCATGGCTTCACCAGGTAAGTGGTCTGCTAGGTGTGAAATGTATTCTTCCCAGGTTGGAGAGGGTCAGGCCACCGCTGTTGAACCTCTCACACAAAGCAGCGCACAGGCTCGCGCGGAGCACAGATAATATTGATTTCTCTGGCTGCATTGTGTTACAGAGGGTGGCCTTGCAAAGGAGGAAATTGCTCCGGCGGCCTCAATAAGTACAAAAGCTGCCACGTCGTTTAACAGAAGCAGTGCCAGAGTTTTTATAGAGTGTAGCTCACCTCTTTCAAAATTCTGCTGAAGGATGCTTGAGCTAACAAGACTGGGCACTCTCTGATGAGGAAAGCCATGCACATTAGCTTTATTGTCAAGACATGGTATGGAGCGTTTATTACTTCTGGCTCATGTACAGTGTGGGGTTATTCTGCGAGTTTACACAGGACTGTCTATTTGTAGTTGAAAGTGAATTATTTGCTCATTAGGGGCTCAGAAAGGTCTGCCTGCTCCCGCTGTGCGAGGCAGCTTGGGCTTCTGTGTGTGACGGAATGTGTGCTCCACATGGGCTCAGAGCATCTTCAAGGTGGTCCAGAGGACGTGAGATTATAAAAATCAGCAGCCACCATAAGAAAAATATTCAGCTCTTTTTCTTTTCTGTTGCAAAGCTGGTTTTCTGAGCAAATGTTTAGCAGGAACTCCAGCAAACTTTTGGAACGGAGCATGAATTTTCCACTGACACATATTCATTTGTTTCATGAAAATGCAGCACAGCAACATTATATTATTTTGCCCTACATTTTTTTATTTTTTTCTGAAAGAAAATATTTACTAGGCTTAGAAGAGAGATGTTCCTTGAAGCTGGTGCTGTGCAGCAGGCTTAGCATACATGGCTGGAACAATCACAGGTCACCATTCTCCTGAAGAATAATTTCTTAGTGCTGCCAGCCTCCACGATATCACAGAGAAACAATCTCAGAACTGCTCTGCCTCGAAACAGGCAGATTTCTGGTTTCAGTTTGTTTTCCTGGTATGACGACTGTCACACAGGAGCAGAATATTTAGAAATACGAACACCGCATGCTGTGGTGAGCTGAGCAATCCTGTCCTGCCAACTCCACCAGCTGAGGAGTGAATGCAGGAATCCACTGCCCTGATGTGGACATGGGGGATCGATGGAAATCCAAGGTGTGGATCGCTGCAGGGGCTGCTTATTTCTGTGTCAGCCTGTGCAGTGCTGGATGTCTGCTTCAGATGAGTTTTGCACCACTCTGACTGCAGTGGAATGAAGGTATTTTATAGCAGAGATGGCAGACTGGGGTGGGAAAAGCTCTTGGCTATGACCCCAGAGCCTGGCGCCCACTCACTCACCTGGCCGCTGACGTGCAGGGCCATGTTTTTCAGCACCCCTTCCTCCCTATTTTATGTCTATCTGATCAAGCACTAAATCTTCACTCTGTGTTTTCAATGTTCAAGTATAGATTAAGACAACAGCATCTCGATGTTAGATGACCATTACATGCTCTGTCAAATCCCCCAGCAGATTTAGTCAAATCAAATCAAACTCTAAGTCCTGCAAGCTTTATACTTGCTCCAAAATAATGACACTATAGCACTACTTCCAAATCCATGTTGTTCTTTGTTCATAGGTAAATGCACAATTCTTGGGAACATCAATTCAGGAAGTTCTAGCCAGGTTAGTCGTGGCCCTCCCTTGGCTGTAAGCAAAAAGCAGATTCTCGTGGCTGAGTTACAAAATCACTAAACAAAATGGAAATGTTGATGTTCGTTATTGATTTTATTCTTTGCTGCCATGGAATGGTGCTAGTGGGAGCTGTTGTAATCAGATTCCCTTAAAATTTACTTACAGAATGGAGTGCTTAACTTATCCCTCCCTTTTCCTTTCAAAAGTGGTATATAGCAAGGTATCACCTGTTCTTGTAGAACAGCCCTTCTCTATTTGGTTTTCTCAGTACATTTCTGTAATTCATTTTCTATCACTTCCTGTGATCTTTTTTTCCCTAAAAAAAAAAAAAAATAATCATGTGCTTCATTTCCTAATGTTTTTTAAAGATACAATTTGAACATGTTTCAGATTTCAGGAAATGTCTGTCAAAAGCTGTGTTTGCTAAACGTTCATCTAAAGCTCCCTGTGCTGTCAGGTCACAGCTGTGCGCGTGTGCGGCCGTTATGTGCCTGGGATTCGAGTCAGGCAGGCTGGTACCAGTTCAACTGAGGATCGGGGAAATGCTGCATTTTCAGTGATGCGTTCTCTCGTAATCCTTGTGTTTAAATGGTTTTTCTGATTTGATTCTTTACTGCCTTCCCTGTTTTGCATCAGAACAAGTCGTGTGTGAAACAGCAGGAAATCAAAGCAGTAGGCTCACCTACCCTCCCACCACTCATTCATACCAGCATGAGTGATGGCAGCAAGCACAGAGAAGAGTAATTAGCCCTTAATTGCCCCTGATTAGTCATACATAGTGTGCCAATATTAGTGGCTATTTCAATGGGGAAAGAGTCCAATTGTTACCCAAGGGGGCTGGTGGGGCTGGAGTGGTGGGGAAGTCCCCCATCCCCATCCCCTTCCAGCCCTGGAGCTGCTCCTCCTGCCCTCACTGACCACCCCACGAGGAATACTGATTTCTAGAGGACTTAGCTGGTGGCAGCAGGTCTCGATACCTGCCTTGTTTCCTAGCTTGGGGGTTATAATGATGTATTTACTTGAGCGCCTAAAGTAAGTGAATTATATTAAGCCCCTGCAAATGGTCATAAATACGACGGTCTGTGTGAGCTGGGGTAATTGCCTGTTTTATATATGTGTTTATCTTCACCGCATTGCATACACAATGTGCATTATGTCAAAAAGATGATAAAAAGCAGCCGTAATGCTCCTGAACCGCATCAGTCTTCCTAGTTTACGACTGAGGTTCCAAGTTATCTTCTGCAGTTACCTGCAGTAGGCTTAATATAAATTAACATACTTATGAAATGTCAGGGAGCATTAATTGATGATTTCTGAGGCCTACCTCGCTAAACACCAGTTCAGTTCTGAAACATCTCTGTGCATTTAATAGATGGAAAATAAAGCTTATTCAGGAATAGCTTATGTAACGTGGAATTAATTGCATGGCAGGCAGAGCTACTGGTACAGAGAGTCCTTTATCAAAAAAGGTGCCCAACATAAAGCTTTGTGTTCCACCAGGGAACCCCTGAGATGGGATTCAGCACTTTAGAAAACCAGCCCACATCACTCTGTGTGTAAATACCAACTTACAGACACAGTTCTGGGCCCACTTCGACAGGGCGCTGGCCTTCATAAGAGCCTTTAACATCAGCAGCATCTCCTGGACTTAGAACAAGCGCGGCAGATGTGGTATGAGCCCAACCAGTGTGGGCTGGGAATGGCAGAGGAAGATCCCACCCCAAAGCCCCTTGCTCATTGCAAGCAAAAACCTCACCGTGCCAAGGCTCTGCAGCTCCTTGCTCCAGCTGTTGCATGCCCTGGCTTTTTGGTAAATATGGGAGAAGGAAACTAGCATCTCTGTGGTGCGTGGTGCCAGGCCCTGGCAGGTGAGGTTGTGCCGCCTCCAGCAGCGAGCGTGGTCAGCCCCACGGCATGCCTGCTGTCAGCTCGTGGGGGCTTCATTGCCTGCCCAAAGTTACGGAAGGCTGACAGATGAAATTTTAAAGCATTTACAGATTTTCCTTTAATGTTTTGTTATTTCTTTTCCGTCCATACAACATTTGGTTTATCTAGTGCACTGCAGGTAAGAATATTCCCAGGAAACACTACCCATAATGTTATTTTCATCCACAGGTATACAGACACAAAATGAAAAATTGCCTAAAATGAGTAACACAAGCACCATTTGGAAACCTGCTGCATGCCCAGCAGCCTGCAGCTATCCGCGCTCCATTTTGCCGTCTGTGCGGGGCGGGGAGGTGTTCCCAGAGCACCGCGCACAGATCGGCTCCGGCATCGCCCACGGGGGCTTTGCAGCGTTTGGGGCCAGAGAGCTGTGTAGTGATGGGTTTCTATGGCAACGCTGGGGGCAAGCCAGGGCTGGGGGCCCTGCCCTAACGCAGCCTGGGATGCTCGCCCGCTGCACCTACGGCACTGACCAAGGGGCTGGTTTTTGGTGAATACACCTCTCTTTTACGTTTTTCCTCGTCTATTTTGCATTGTTGCTGCTGAAATGTGAGGTTTGTCTTCCTGCTGCTCACGAATGTCCCAGGAAACTCCGTGGTGTTCTGTAAGACACTGGACTACCCGTGTGACTCTTTCTTAATCCTTTAAAGCATTATATGGTTTGGTGGTGTTTAGTGAAAAGCTCTGAGACGTGTTGGCATCTGTCCTCATTGATGCTCAGCCTGGGCTGTGAGAGGGGTTGGACAGGGAGGTCTCCAGCGGTCCCTGCTGCTCTGGCTCTGGAAGCAGTGGGCATGGCTTTGGGGTAGCATCCACCCCATTGTGCCAGTGGTGCTGCAAACGCAGCACGCCCAGGTGCACAGCCTCCTTCCTCCCACCTGCCTGAAACATTCCCAAAGCCATCTCCTGTGCTGCACCAAAACGGGGCTCAGTTTTACAGACAGCACCAGCAATCACTGTCTTCTCTTGCTTGAAACAGAAAAAAAATGATTTAACCCATCTGCCAAGCAACTGCTTCAAATTATATTTTGTGATAAAAACAAATGAAGCGTAATTGAGAAGAGACAAGAGAAACTTGCCCTGAGAAAAGAGCGATAAGAAATGCGTTGTGACAATGGCGCAATGTATATTGTTACTCTGCAGCACAGCAAACGTCCCTGCTGCCTGAGAGCTGCCAACCGCACTGTAATTAGGCCAGTGTGCTGCTGTCGCTGTGAATCTGGAAACTCTTCCTTTCCCTTCTGTGTGAGACCACTCCTCTAAGCCCTCACACACATCAGTGGAAAATTTAGGCCAATCAGCTACCAAGACTTAAGTGAAAAATGCACTGATGTGTTCCTGGAGGTACTGCTTAAGGGAAATATATTTCACAGAGGTGCTTGCTGCAGGTGTGAGATTGCGGAACGCGCAGTCTGTCCCAAGTGGGTTGCTCACCATGAAATTGCCCATGAAACATGGATCTGTTGTTTACCGTGCTAATTAGTAACCCAACAAAGTTTATTTAAAGGTCACTAGAAAGCACCGAGTGTGTTGAAGAAAATTCAAGAAGCCATTGGATTTTTTGGATTATTTAGTATAATATTATTCCTAATATTTAAGGTAATTTCTGAGATGTGCATTGAATTAACAAGGGAGTTGAAGTTTTAATATAACTTACTGTGAAAACAGCCTTCAGAATTTATTTTATTCATTTTTGCAAAGGTCCTACGGCTATTAATTTTCAAACTTCCAGGTTTTAATAGCAAAGTAAGAAATAATAGCTCTAAAGTTCCTTTGAAATACTTCATGAAATACTTCACAAAGTACTTTAAAGAACTAGATGGTTTTCAAATGCCATCCACTACTTCAAAAGAACAGGATCCTCTACAATATTTCTGTACAATATTTCTATTCAGTTTTCTACTCTGTGCACAGCTGACTTATTTTATGTAATGTAGAAACATTTCTGATGAGCAATATCCAGGTATTGTATCTGCTGGACTCGGACTGTAACAAGTACATGGCAGAGCAGAAGTTTAAACGCAATGTCAAGTTAATGTAATGTTACAGAAAGTCGCTAGGAAGCCTTCCATATTCCAGGGCAGACCATAAAAGATTCTGTAGCCGACCAATGTAGTTATTCCAGCTACTCATTGCCTCCTGCTCCAGACCAGCAGGTTAGTGGCTATGTGCAGTCATGAGCAAGGGAGAAGGGTCCTCCATCAGTGAGGTCCAGTAGGGAGTGACTAAGTTAGAGCTGGTTTTGTCTGTTGAGCAGAAACGTTAGCAATGGACGTGGGATAACTTAAGCAGTTAAGGGGTGCAAAGCTGGTGCATGCCAAAGGGGGTTCCTTAATGGTTACTGGGGAGAGAGAAGTTCCTCCTTGGATGCCATGTCAGAAACAGGAAGGTAGGAGACAACACCCCTTCCTCCCCCTTCTTACCACCTCAGCACCATAGCTCTTTTTGTAACTCCTCAGTCAGCGCTGTCCCTGCCGCTCCTTCCAGCTCATGCCCCACAGACCAGGCTGTCTGGCAGAGCCTCGGTGGCCCAGGGAGGCAGAGGGCAGTGCTGAACAGCAGCTGGAATCACAGCTTGAACCCCATTGCAGGAGCACTGCTAATTGTCAATTCAAGCGTGCCAAGAATTAATTGCCAGCAGGTGTCAAAGATAAGAAATTTCTCTCTGATCTGGGCAGGGGGTAACTTTGTGTATTTTCTTCTATTGTGCCGTTCTTACCATTGTTCATTAGAACATAAAATGAGCCTTTATGTGGAAAAAAAGGGATAAATAATTTTGCTGTTATTAGAGAAGAAAAAATTAATTTGCCAGTGAAAGACTTCAAAGGGCAAAAATTGTTAATTAGAAAATTACTATTTGAAAAAATACAATTGCGGAGCCAGAGAGTTCTTAAAAGCTAAGCTGTAATTTTACAGCCTACCTGCATTAAAGGGTTGTACATAATCTGCCCCAGCAATTTACTCAGGCTCTCGCCTACCTGCACTGTAGGAAAATGAGTGATTTAGACAATTAGCAGAGCTGTGATTGCCAGGACCCTGCCAGCCATCACCAGTTCCTTGTTCATGTGCTCCGGGGTTGACCTTGTGGCCACCCTGCTCTCTCCATCCCTGGGCATGGGTCCCAGCCTGGGAGGTGCTCACACATCACCTGGATGGAGCAGGAGCTCCTGCTGCCCCAGCTGCAGGGGGAGGTGAGCTGGACTCAGTGCAGGTGCTAACTAATTGCTTTAATTAGGGGGCTAGTCCTCATGGGGAGCAAATGGAGAGCAAATGGAGCAAAATATCCTTTAGAAAGTGATTGCCCCTGACCCCTACAGATCTAAATTGCCTTTTCTCTGTTGTCTTTGCTGAGAATGCAGGGAGAGCAGTTTCTGTAAGCGTTTGATAGGTGGAGGGCGTTTACTCCTCTTGGAAAGTGGACAGGCTTGCTTGCGTTTGATGAGGCACATTAGGAGCACTGAAGAGAATTACTGCTGAGAAGTAGCACTCAGTAAATCCACGTCTGAGTTTTCTCCCTGTGCAGACGGATAAATCCTGACAGAGCTACTAACAAGCTAGTCCTAGGCACAAAGAATCTAGGAGAATCAGTCTGGTAAAGGTTTGCAGAACCAAACCCAGCATCACCACAGGAACAGGTTGGAGAGCTGCAGTTCAAAGTTTAGTGGCTCTCACAGGTTCTCAGGACATGTACAAAATTCACAAATTCAATCAATATGTTTGAAAGAACAGCTGTGGCCCCAGTGTAATAATGGCAAGGCATATAGGGCACTTGGAGACAATCAACTACGTGGCAAGGGCTGAGGTTGGCTGACTGGGCTGTTCCAGCAGCTTCCCTACATGAGTTTGCAGTGCAGTAGGTGTGGTTTCTTGATGTGAACAAGTGTTGTTGGTTACTTGGAGCCATAAAATAATACGGCCTTAGGATGTAGCCATCATCTTCAATAGCAGCTGGACACAGGCATGAACTGGGAACTTCTGTACAGCATTTACGTTGATGCAAATGGAGAATGAACCTTTGGGGTTTACTGTTAAAACCAAAAACTATTGCCTGTGGCCTTGCATGCCTTTGCAAGCATAAGGCTGCCAGCCCACACACCCCATAAAGAAGCCAACATCTTGTTTTAAATTAGCACCCAGTGTCTTGCCAAAGGAAACAGAAGAAGCAAGCCAGTCATCTCAGTTTCTGTCTCTGATCTCCCTACAAGCCGCTTCAGCTAAGTATCAAAAGTAAATGCCTGTGAGGGAGGACACTTACTCCGTGCAGAGGGAACACGCTTATTATGCGCATCTGCTGAACAGTGAGTCTTGACCAGCCATCCAGGAAATGCTTTTTGCATGCCTTCTGTTACAGAAAGGCTGTAGATCTTTGATAAATGTAGAAAATAGAAATGATGCCCAAATGCCGTGCCTTGTGGCATTCTCCAGTTTCCCTCGTTTTTCCCTAAGTATTGCTGTTTGTACTGGTGCTGAGTCACTGGCAACGAGTCCATTGTGTCCCGAGGCATCCAGGATAGGTTTTAATTATTTTACCTGTACTAAAACAATTTCTTAACGGTATTGTGGAAATCATTTCGTTTTGATTTCAATATTAAAGTAATTAAGGACAAAACACGCTCAAAGCAACAATGTTTTTCTTTACTTGTTTATTCACTCTCTAAAGGAATGGTACTTTGAGGAGTCATTCCCTTTGAGTATGCTGAGCAAGACCTTTATCTCCTGAAATAGCAAAAAATTTGCCGTTGGTATTTGCTAAGGCTCTGTATCCATTTTGGACCATGTCAGTGCATATCAACAAAGTGAAGTAAAAGCAAATGTGACTGACTGAAGCGTAGAGGAAGCTATAATGGGCATTTCTCATTTTGACAGCTGTCCTTGACATCATGCTCGTCAGACTTCTCCAAGCCTAACCAAGTAATTCCTCTAGTAGAAACCTTGTAGAGCCCGCTTTCCTGAACAGCAGAAGATCTGGATTTCCATCTGCATAGCTTTATCTTCCTTCGTTGCAGCAGAAGGCACACGCACTCAAGCGGAATTTGAAGTCAACAGCAGAAAATAAGGCAGCAAGATCACATGAAGGCAACTGGAGAAACCATAAAGGTGTAAGCAAGGGATGGAATAGTAATGAGGGAATTAGATAAAGGATGGAGAATGTGTAGCACTTGGAAGAGTAAAAGATGAGGAAAACAATGTCCAGTGAATGTCCCAGCAACAGTTTCCCAGCAGCAATAAATTCTGCTTGGGATAGGACAGGCCGAGAGCAAGCTGGGGGCTGATGGTTCCCATCTGCCAACAGCACGCTGTCAGCTGTACCGCTGTGCCCAGTACAACGCACAAAGCCCGTAGAGGTGGGCATGGCTTCTGCACGGCAGCTACTGCCAAGAAAATTATTCAGAGAGAGGAAAGTTGACAGACAGTGCTGATGATCTGCACTAGAGCCCTTTGAAGACGTATCTGTCTGCTGCGAGAATCAATTTGACTTCCAGTTCGGCTGGAAGACGCTGACGAAGAAGTCACATTGCTAGATGGGCAACCTGAGGGCTGGGTGTTCTGCACAGAGTGATGTTGGCTGCTTGCTTGTCTGTTACCAAGAATGAGCGATGGGATGGCTTGTGGCCACATGGATCAGTTTATCAGCGTAACTGGGTCTTACAGATTAAAATAAATGGGAATTTCCTGCAGATGAGCACCTGTGAGGCAGTAAAGGGTATCAAACAGAAGAAGGTTTGCATATTTTTGAAGGAGAAATGAGGCTCATGCAGGTATACTTACATATTTTGGCAATGTAAGGAGAGAAAGCGATAGTCAGAAGTCTCAGAAAAGCCTGAATGGAGGAATAATAGCCATCAGTAGTGAAAGACATCTGAATTGGATGGATCCCCACTTCTCAGAAAGAGTATCAAGACCCAAAGTTTACTATTGGTGGCACTGAAAATTTTACTTGTTTCCTTTTCTACTTCTGTAGTGATCTGGTCGGTACTTCAACTTGCAAAGGCAACGGAAGGAAGCATCCTGGAAGGAAAATTAGAAGTAACAGAAATGGGTTAGAACAACAGCTGTGCATTGGCAAGGTACAAAGAAAAGCAAAAGGAACCGGAATAATCCTAAATGACAGAAATTGTTATCCTGGCTATTGCCAAGACATGAGGAGAGAATCTCAGGACATAGCAGGTCACCATTTCCACAGGCTTTCTGAATCACTCAGCCTTTTTTTCCTTATATAATGTCCTAGATCAGATTTTAAGGGTACCTGAGATCCAAGAGGTTCTGTGAGCATATAGAAAATTCACTGCTCTGCTGCTCAAACTCTTATACATCTGTCACAGGTGAAAATTCTGCCCCGCATCCTGCCATGAGGGATGCCCAAATGGGTGCAATCGGTTGTCACAAGGGAGAATGAGGGAGCAGCCAGGTGACTGGGTATTTTGGAGATTGCTCCTGGTGAAGTCGTCTCAGGCAAAGAACATTTCTGGACTTTCAAAAGGTCATTGCAAGTTCCCCTGAAGTTTTAGTTTTAGTTGGCTGTTTAATAAAACAAGACAAAAAGGGAGAAATATTAGTGTAGATGAATGTCAGCTAGGTGAGCTACCCTGAGAAACGCTCAGCAGGTCATGCTACTTCCTCGATGGCTGTGGGGGAGGTTGAAATACCGTCTCTCTTTCTTGCAGCATATTTAAATGGAAGTTCATTGCCCTCCTGGGCTGCTCGATTTTATAGCTGAACTCTCAGAGGTGATGAAGCACCGGCAGGGCCAGTGTCAGCAGGCAGACCCACACGGCTCTGCTGGAGGGAGCAAGGCAAGGTATGCACAGGTACAGGACTACAAGTACGAAAAAATAGTAATTTAAGGCAGCAGAATTATGTTTCCCTTTGTTCTTACAATGATTTCAACTCCAGGTATGTAGATTTTTTATTTTTTATTTTTTTTTATTTTTCTCTAAAGCTGTAATCAGCCTTTGCCAGAAATGAGAAATGGATTGGTTTTTCAGCTCTGCTATGCTCCAGGTCAGCTTGATAACATGGAAAATAGCAGACTAATGACAGTTTAACACCAATTAACAGACCACTTTATAATAGATTAGCATTCTGAGTCTGTTGAATTGATAATTATAATAATTAACTCTCTGAGCTTGCATGCACTTCTGAACAGAAATTTGGTACCTTTGTTTGTGCTGAGGAAGCAAATGCACAGAGCAGACATGGATTGTGTCAAGAACTGCAGTTACTCATGATCAAAAGTTTACTAAATTTGGGCTTGTTCTTGAAATGTACTTGCAGCTGACACCCTCCCAGGTGGAAGTGACTATATAAATGACTGTACCAGTCTTAACTAAGCACAGCTGTGAGCAGGAGCTGAGATTTACCATGTTCCTGTAGTTCAGATAAGCTGCAGAAGGCATTTGTTCTGCAGGGCAGTTCTGCTCATTCTAGCTTTAGGATCCCTGCTTTCAGACTGATGGCTTTCCTACATATTCAGCCCAGTTATTTTCCATGTTTAGTACTCATAGCTGAAGTTAGATTTTCAAATATGTCCTTTCCTGTTGGGGAAACTACTTAGGGGAAGTGTTTTTTAAGAGGCAGCTCCATGCTGATGCTCACAGGGAGATGCTCAAAAGAGCCCTGCTTCCAGCTTGACTGTGTCCCTGGAGTTCCTTGAGAGAACTCCATTTGCCCTTGAATCCTTCAGGAAGCACGAGTGCTGCTGCCCCAGGCATTTTTGTACATGGTCGATGGGAGGCTGCTGGCACCCAGGTATGACCATAGTCACATTCCAAATCCCACTTCCTCTGTGGGTGCCATGCAGTATGGGTAAGGAGCCAGGGTCTGGCCTGGCAACAGGGAGAAAAAAAAAAAAGATTTAACAGCAATCTGGGTTTTTAAACTAACAGTGCATTGTTTGGGTTGTGTGGACGGATTGTTTTTGTCATGCTGTGCTGTACCAGGATAATTGGACGTGTGCAGAGCGCAGTGACGAGCCCGGGTGACAGTGGGTTTGTCAAGGAGCTAAACAAGGAGCCTGAAGGCAGAGGCTGCCGTTAAACCCTGTCAGCATCTCCCTCCGCCCCAGCAGAGCTCATGTCCCCTGCTCTTGACATTTCAGGCACTCGCTCACACAGCGCACATTGCTGTTCTCATCTTGTTTGAAAACAACCTACAGGAACAATAATGAGGTGGAATCATAAACATCAGTGGCATTAACAATACTGCAATTGTAAATAGCAAAAGCTTTGACTTTTCCCGGTAATGGCTCACTGGGGTTTGAGTACTATGAGGGACAAACATCATCAGCTGTGCTGGCTGTAGACATCCTGGTGGCAGAGGGCATCAGACGGGCCTTGCAGTGGAATTTCCCTGTGGTACACAGTCCTCTGCTGTGCAGAGTGGCTGGTGGGGGAGAAGCTGCCTATCGCAGGGGCTTGTGTTTCTGGTACACAAGGATGCTCAGACTTCCTAAAACCTACACATGAGAATTTTTAAAGCCATGAATCCCTCTGGAAAAACTGCTTGTTTGACCATCTGGACAGAAGAAGGTAGAATTAGTGACAAAGGCTGTGCGCTAATGGATTGAAGTAACAAACCAGTGACATGTACATAGATAGGGTGCCTTAAAAGGGCCCGTGTCATCGGGCTGAAGGCAACTGTGGGCTAAATCAGCTGGGAAGAAAGTGTTTGGCAGGAAGAAGGGAGTAATCAGTAAAGCTGACAAGGACTCCGAAATTCCTCAATGAAGAAAGACAGCTGCTGCTGTAGGAAACCTCTGACTTGTCTGGAAAATCATAAATTTGTTTTCTGTGAAGATTAGTAAGGAAGAACTGTGTTTTCAATGTTACTGAAGAAGAGCTGTGGTTTATTTTTTCCTTTTTTTTTTTTTTTTTTTTTTTTTTT
>VXAV01004018.1:9571-31924 GCA_013399715.1 Alectura lathami
ATATATAAACATCTGCAAAAGCCCATGTAAAAGCCTAAGGAATTAATCGATAATCTGTGTCCCAAGATGAGTTTTATACCCATCTAACACTACAAAACAAGTACACACATATGTAGATGTATGTCTACGCATGTCTGTCTATAGACAGATGAGTGGCTTTAAGAAATAGGCATGATTTCCTAACTTTTGTATTTTTATAATTTTTGTAACATCTTTATTCCTCCTGTACATTACAAATGTTATTTTTCCTAGTACCTCTAAATCCTCTTTCATTCTGCTTTTGACACAATAAATTCATTTAACTGTTATTTCCTTTGTCCCTGCTGTGCTATGGATCATTATCTATGAGCTATGGATCATTATTTAGTAAAAGCTTTCAAAGCTTGTCTCTGATTTGTACTACAAAGCAGCTTGATTCTGATGTCACTATATCTCAATGGTCACGATTATAGCCATGTCAAAAAACAATGGGTATGTTTTCTTAAAATGGTTTGTCTATGACTATTTTTTGCTTGGAGGGAAGTGTTTCAGAAAATTTTTGCTATGAGAAAAAAGGAGGTGCAACATTACTGTGGTTACAGCTACAAATTTTTGTGAATAGATCAAAGCACGCTAACTGGAAGGGTCCTCTGAAAAATTAAACACAACACAACCTTTATATCCAGCAAAATCAACAAGGCCTAAATGCTTTTAAAAAGTTAATAACTAAATGTACACATTTAATTAGAGATCAAACTTCAACTTGTTCTGGTTGTGTTGCCACAACCATCCATTTACTTAAAGAAAAAGCATTCCAAAGTCGTTAAATGCTTTGCTTTCTACAGGGAGAACTTCGGGAACTTTAAGATGATTGTCAAATTGAATGTGGCTATGTTTAATCAATAAAAGGATGACAGGAGTTAGGTCAATGAACTTTATCTAAATAATTGAAAATATATTTTCAATGTCAAAATATTATACTGTATGGAATATCAAGTAACTCACAGCAGTTTTGTTCTGCAAGGTGTGAGAGGTCTTTGAATTTTACTGTAGGAACTTAATTCCTCTACCTATTATATTACAGACTAACTGGAATTTAAAAGTGACATGCATTATTGGTTTTAAAATATATCACACCAGTCATTGCTGTAGAAAGAGCTCCAGAATGGCGGCACAAAACCTGGGGGATCTGCAAAGGTTACTTTTAGATGTGATTAAGAGCGGACAAGATGGTATTTTACTTCAATCAATAAAAGTCTATTCAGTATAGGTTGTTATTAGTCCTAAATACAGAATCAACTTCCCAGTACCGCAGGTCCTTTTCCTGTAGCATAGCTAGTATACTCTGGTCTCAAACTGAAATAATTTCATTTTACTTCCTACATCCTGTTATTGGAAGTAATTTTAGCACATGGTAAGAAATATTTCTGTAGAAATTTCGCATGTAATTGATATTCCTTTTGTGCACAGTGACACGGAGTTTTACCAAGGGTAACTTTCTGACCAGAAGCTCTTGTTTCCTTTATGTACATTCAGAAAAGATTCATACTTTTTCTCTGCCTCCCAGTATGCTGTGAGATGAGTATGCAGTATGTGAAAACCTTGTTTTCATCATAGGCACTGTAGCTAGTGCAGACCTTTAGAAGAGCTTTAAAACTTCTAGCTCAGGTGGAACCAGCTATGAAATTGAGAGATGTGAACTCAGAGTATGATTTACAGCTGTCATTGAGAGTCTCACTGACATGCCTGTAGCATGAGCCATAGTCAGATAGTTTCAGGCAAGTGAATTGGAGCATTGTGGCTGAGCAAGCTAAAAACATTCAGTTTTCTAATCAGTCATTCACTGGCCTTCTGGTGACTGTCTGATGACAATAGTTTTACCCTGACTCCCAGGAGAAAAGTGCTTTCACATAAAAACCATTACCAAATTTAGTAACAATAAATGTTCCTGTTATGAACCACACAAGAGAAACTGAATGCTTGGATTCTTATTTGTCCTTCCCAAGAGGTGATCCTACAAGATCAAGTACAGGACATTTTAAAGAGGCTTGTAAGTGCTTTTGCTGCTGATGTTCCTGTCTTACAAATTTATACTGGACTCAGCCTCCAAAGAAGGGAAAAATAGGTAATGTGTATTTTACTGCCTATACACTTCCTGTTAAATTGTTTTCATTTTTTTTTACATAGCATCTGCCTCATTGGGTACTCATCTGCTGCTGAACCATCTGATGTACAACAGATGTTAAGCACTCAGTGAGGCAGAGAGGGAGGTAAAAGTGTCATATCATGATTAAGTACTTGCTATAGCTATTATATAAGGTGACCATACTTGCTCTATTCTTGTGGTTAGTGTTACAGTGTATTGAACAAGAGTAAGCATAAGTTTTTGGTTTCAACTTCCAACTGCTATTGCTCAATGAAATTAATTTTTTCTGAAAGGCGAAATTAAAACATAACCAAAAAAAAAAAGAAAAATGAGGAAGAGAGTGAGAAAAGTTTACAAAATATTTTGAAGACACAGTGGTATGAAGAATTTGAGAGTGCTTCATAAAGAGGTAATGCACTGCAACTTCACATAGAATCCTTTCACATATAAAAACAGTTAAGATTTCTATTTCTCATCATATAAGAATTCTCTAATCATCTGATTTTGACTGATACATTAACATCTGTAGGATTATACTATTTTTTTTTACCATACTTGTGTAAATATGAGATTATATGGTAGGCTTTATTTGTCCTGTAACTATTCTAGCTGAAAGCATGGTAGCCATCTATTCAGTGCATCCTGTGAAAAAGAAAGTTCACCCACCAAAGATCCTGGTCATCCAGCAACAGCCTCATTTTGTCTGATATGGTATCAAAAAGGATAAGTGTAGGAAAGTGCAATTTACTCCTTCAGCTGGCTGGAGCTGTTATTAAACCATAATTAACTAGAAATCTCTTTCTCAGTAAATTTTAAAAATTGTAAAAGATTTGTGTTATATTTTCACACAAATCTAAATATATTCATACTGACATATATGGTCAAAATAATTAAATAGTGTTAGATAGATATGTTTGTCCACACAAGAGACATGTGGTTCAGGTGACTAGAAACTCTTTGGAGTCGAAGATAAGATTGAAACCCTAGAATAGTGGATGGCCAGATGAGGAGTTTTAACTAAAGGGAAAGACTATGTTGTTTATAGTTGCCTGTGATTTGTATGGGTTATCTGGCTCAGTGCTCTGCTCTGCACAAGCAGAGGGCTGATAGCCTGTTTCCTATAAAGTCAACAAGTACTCAGCCAACAATAAAACAATAATATTTATGTTTATACAGAAATTCCAGCCTTGACTAAGCCTCTTTTGTAACTTAGGTTTTTTTGTTTGTTTGTTTTTGTTTTTGTTTTTGAAAGGTTTATTTCCATGACTGTATACTAACAAAGAAAAAAGTTGAAAAATATTAGAAAAATTCTGAGGAACTTTGAGGGAGCTGTAATTCATAATATAATTTGATAAGTGATATTCTATACTGTGAATAATTTTGTTTCTTTAAATTAAATAATACCTTAATTAAATAGTAAAATTATGATGTTAAGTTACTATTCACGAAAATAGACTTTTATAGTGGATTATCACATAATATTGTACAATCATGAAAGCACATATATTTCAGGCATCAGATTTTGATTTGAGTCTCAGTGAAGTAAATAGGAATATTTTTACTCTTTCACTCTATACAGAACTCAGAAGACCTACAGCTCAATGTTTGAAAAACTAACACATCAGACCAGTAAATTTAATTTCCTAAAACAAACAATACTGTTTACAGTCTCATTAAAAGGATAATTGGAGAGCCTTTTCAGTCCTCCCCCAGATACTCATTGTCTTCATTTATTATTCTCTGTATGCAAGCAGAAACTGCTTTGATTAGTAGCCTCTTAACTTTGTGACTAGTCCTCCATTGACACAATGAGAATATAACTGATTAAATAGAACTATTTAAAGGTAAATGGACACTGGGAAGGTACACAGAATGATGTAGTGAGGATTGGAGAGATATACTAAGAATGTACTACACCTGAAGAGAAAAATAAAAGTATACTAAATTTTGAGTAAAACTTCTTATTATCATTAATCCAGATCTGAGGAGATCCTGCCTCTATGAAACTGAATAGGAGCTTTTCCTTGTGACCTTCTATAGAGCACAGATATGAATACAACTTTGAAAAAATGAAAGTGTGGAAAAGTGTACTGAAGCTTTTTGACAGAGTTAATAAGCATTTTTCATACTTTCTGCCATCACACTAAAGAGCGGGTTTTTAATATGGCAAAAGGTGAGTAATGAAAGGTATGAATTAAGAGTGATAAACTCAAATTTGCATAGAGTGGCTAGATAATCAAGCACTAGTTGCAAGATTGCACCCAGAGAGTAGTGGTCAATGGCTCTGTGTTCCAGTAGAGATTAGTGACAAGTGGTGTCCCTCAGGAGTCAGTTCTGGGACCGGTACTCTTCAATATCTTCATCAATGACATTGACAGAGGGATCGAGTGCACCCTCAGCAAGTTTGCAGATGACATCAAGCTGAGTGGTGCAGTCGATATGCCTGAGGGATGGGATGCCATCCAGAGGGACCTGGACAGGCTGGAGCAGTGGGCCCAGGCTAACCTCATGAGCTTCAACAAAGCCAAATGCAAGGTCTTGCACCTAGATGGTGGCAACTCCCCCTATCAGTACAGGGTGGGGGACAAGAGGATTGAGCAGAGCCCTGCTGAAAAGGACTTGGGGGTGCTGGGATGGCAAGCTGGGCATGAGCCAGCAGTGTGCCCTCACAGACCAGAAAGCCAGCTGCATCCTGGGATGCATCAAAAGAAGTATGGCCAGCACAGCAAGGGAGGTGATCCTGCCCCTCTGCTCTGTGCTGGTGAGACCCCACCTGGAGTGCTGCATCCAGATGTGGGGTGCTCAGTAGAGGAGGGACATGGAGCTGTTGGAGCATGTCCAGAGGAGGGCCACAACAATGATCCAAGGGATGGAACACCTCCCCCGTGAGGACAGGCTGACAGAGTTGGAGATATTCAGTCTGGAGAAGAGAAGGCTCCGGGGACACCTGATAGCAGCCTTTCAGTATCTAAAGGGGGTCTACAAGAAAGAAGGGGACAGACTCTTCAGCAGGGTCTGTTGTGATAGGACATGGGGAAATGATTTCAAACTCCAAGAAGGGAGATTTAGACTTGACATAAGGAAAAAGTTTTTTATGATAAAGCACTGGCACATGTTGCCCAGAGAGGTGGTTTCTGCACCACCCCTGGAGACCTTCAACATGAGGCTGGACAGGGCTCTGAGCACCTGACCCAGCTGTAGGTGTCCCCGTTCATTGCAGGGGAGTTGGTCTAGATGACCTTTAAAGGTCCCTTCCAACTCAAATGATTCTATGATTCTGTGATTCTGATTCTAGTTGTGTCACCTAACTTCTAAAATTAAAGCATAACTAGACCTAGTAGCGAAGGTAAATCTAATCAGTGGCATCAAGTAATAAGTGGCACTAATCTTAGGTGAGGAAAATAATAACACAGAAGAAAGTGAGATTTTGTTTGTCTCATGCTAGGTGCACCAAGCTTCAAAAAATATTCCCACACTCTACTTTTGTCTGGATGCCATGGTAAGTTCTAAGAGAAAAAATAGAACTGTATCCCATTGAAGTCAAGAAAGATATCTAATATGTGTTTTCTGATTTTTCTTGAAGATTTGCTTATTTTAACTATGTTTTCAAAACAGTATGGCATAGCATCAATGCAATTACCAACCTGTAATCAGTCATCTGTGTGAAATTTTCTGTCAACCTGTGGCTGAAGTCCTTGTGGAAGATACTAAACAGCTCAATGTTCCTCAAATTCTGGTGTTAGTGTGGATTGGGCTTGCATAATGAGCTTGGAAAAGTAGCCAAATCTTCTAATGGGACAGGAAAACTAATGGCTTATACGTCACTCATGAGAAGTTCATTTTGTCATTAGGTATTAGAAACTCAATCTACTTCTGCTGGCTATAGGCATTGATGAAGGGCAGAAACTTATGTCATGAAGCTGTAGAAGTGCCACGTTAAGAAAAGATGGGTTAGCCTGCAAGGAAGCTAATCTCTTGAAGTGTGAAGAATAAGTGTGTCAACAAACCTGTTCAGATCTGACCTGCCTGCCCAGTTGCTCAAGAAAGACAACCCCCTTGTGCCCGATTAGCCTGTCACTCTGACAGCCCACTGTATTGGAGGATGATTCGCCTAACCTATTCAGCGACTCTCACTGGACAGCACCACTGAGTTGAATTCCTTACTTTTAATCATTCAAAGCAAATTTTGTTATACAGAACATAGATCACGACAGGATAAGGTTCAGAGATTGCTGGTGACGGTAGACTGACTGTGAGAATGATCAAGCTTGATTATTGGTATTATTTATTTGGCATGCCTAGAATAGAGCTCTTACCCAAAAGACATCCCTATGGGGGCACAAGGAGATATGTTCAGCCCGTTGACTGAACCTGGGAGCTATGACGGAGTTCTTGATGACGTTTTCTCCCCGCTTTCCCACACAGTGTAAACCCATTTTTATTCTCTTACATTTAGGTGGAGCTTGAATGACTCTAGTCATACATACTTCGATTAGTGATGGGTGTTACTATGCGATTTACCCCTTTGTTTGGCAGTTGCTGTGGTGTGATCCCTTCGCCCAGCCATACAATTTTATTGTGCCAGAGAGAACATAGGGTTTGGCTGTGAAACCTTCACTTCACTCCATTTTATTAACAGGACAAGGTGGTCTAGTATGTTCCCATCTCCTGCATGGGACACAAAAAGTGTAGCCATGGAGCTCTGTGTTCCACTCCAACCTTCTTGTCATTCTGCCTCTTAGTTTCTGCCACAATGGCAGGATGTGTTGCCTTGGGAACCACTGCAGAACGAGATCTGGATGCAGCAAAAGCATTTTACACTAAAGATTCTTAACTTTGTTCAGATATGAAAAATAGCTTTAGAGAGACTATACGCCAATTTCAGCTATTTTCCCACAGGAAGGCATAGTACTTACAAACATCTATTCATAAAATCTTCCTAACTAGGTCTCCTTCCTTCCATCGCCTCTTTCGACCAAGAGAATTTGTTCCATATTCTTCCAACTCCCTTCTCTTTGTCAATCTGCAGTCATTCTGCAGAGTCCCATCTCTTTCTTTCTGGATCACCCTGCATTCCAGATACTTTTCCAGATAACAATTCTCAGGTATATATACAGGAGGAGACATCCTCCTTTATTCCCCCACAAATGTCTTCTGTATAAAAATGGGGGCTGCACAGCCAGAATAAGACAAACTGTGTACCTTTACTCCCTTCCACCTAGTTATTCAGTTTCCCAGCAAACTATGGACAACTACATCCCAAAATATTTCACACAAATATATTATAGCTGAATTATATTCTATTTTTGATAGAGTATTTTTTCCAGTCAATTAATAACTGCACATCTATAAGTAAGACAGCATTTGACTTTAAGTGTATAAGTCTAATATTTGTTGTTCTGGATATTTTTCTCTTTTCTGAAGAACAATAGTAGCTATATTTGTTGTTAAGACCATAAACTACTGTGAAGAACATTCTCTGAAATATTTTAATGCCAAAAAGTAAGAAGTAGCGATCAATAGGAATATCATATGATAAGCTGTAATCCTATACACTACAAATAAGAGGAAAAAATGGGTAGATGATAGAATCATAGAATCATAGAATGACTTGGGTTGGAAGGGACCTTAAAGATCATCTAGCTCCAATGCCCCTTCCCACCGTGGACAGGGTTGCCATCCACTAAATCTAGCTGCTTAGGGTCCCATCCTACCTGACTTTGAATACTTGAGATGGGGCATCCACAACTTCTCTGTGCAACGTGTTCCAGTGCCTCACCAACCTAAATGAAATGTAACAGCTTAAATCTTTAAGATCAGCTTAAATCTGAAAATCCCTTTCCTCATGTGGCAGCTTGACCTTGGCAGGGTGCAAGATGCCCATCCAGCTGCTCCCTCATTGCCACTCTTCGACAGGTGAAGGCCAGAAATCACATGAAGAAGCTCGTAAGAACAAGGAGATCATTTATGTTATGGTTACAGACACAATAGACACAAGTTAATGAAAATTAATTTACTTTCTTGACAAGTAAAATATATTTGAATTGGAATAAACAAAATAAAATTAAAACAACACCTTTTGTACACACACATTTTCCCTGGCTCAGCTTTATTCCTTCCTCCCAACTCCTCTGCCTCCCCTTCCCCAGGCAATGAAGAAGGATGGGGAGCAGTGGGATACAATCAGTCCTTAACAATTCCTCTGTGCCACTCCTCCCTCCTCACACTTTTCTTCTGCTCCAGCATAGGTCCTTCCCACTGGCTGCTGTTCTTCAGGGTAACCCTGCTCTGGTATGGGATCTTCCCAACAGGTTGCATGGGAATCTCTGCTGTGGCACCCTGAGCACCTCCTTCCCATCCTGCTCTCACCTTGGTTTTGCAGGGCTCTTTATCCCACTTTTTTTCCCTCGTTTTACCATGCATAATTTTGCCTGTTCTGAAATGTGTTTCCTAAGCAGTGACAGAAGCTGCCCGGACAGGTTCACCAGGGCCTGCAGTGGGACCATTGTGAAGCCATCCAGAACTGCATGGAACTGGCCATGTCTGGTACAGGGCTATCCCTGGTCACTGAGGCCCACTTCGGTCTCCTTCTCCACTGTCAAAACCTTTCCGCTGACACCCTATATACCTCAATAAAGTACCATTCACAAATCCATCAGAAAGTATCTAAAATCAGGCTCTGAAATTCATAGCTGATATGTAGTTGAAAGATATTTCTGCCTGGGCACCAAGCCAGGAGAAATAGTCTTTCTTTAACCTCCAAGCCATACAAAATTTTCTTGTCCATACTAGCACAATGCAAAATTCAAGCTGCTAATCTCTACTGAGAAACTAATGTAGTCACATCTCTTTGTTCAGCTTTGGAACTCAGGCACAGTGATCTTTCACCTGACTAGAATGCAAAAGTAATGCATAATCAAATGTGTCCTTAGATACCGCAAACTACGTAACATAGTTGATGTTTCTTGCAAGTGAGCCAAGAAGATAGAGTCTCTCTGGTCAACACTCTGTCATACACAGAAAATCTTTAGAGTGTCTTCAAATATTTATTCTCCTGTGGGCTGAATTCAAACTTATAGCTATAAGCTCAGAGACAGTCTATGTTAAATGAGTGTTTTTTTTAATATTTATGGAAATGTACAACATTGTATGCAACAAAACTTTTCAAAGCACTTTTGTTTGCAAAAGAAGTGGGAGAGGATGTTAAAATTTGCTCTTACAGATGTGAGCAATATCAGCTATTGAACATATGAACACTTCATCTTGATACAGAAGTCATATGTTACTGACAGGTCTTCAAAAGTAGGCAATGCTAGCATTCAATTAATGAGCAGAAAGCTTGCAAGTTAAAAACAAGTGACCCGTTCTTGAAATCTGTCCAGCTATTTGTCTCAGGTAACAAATCAAAATAAGGTAAAAACTTTAAGATGATTGCTATGAAGTGAATGATGTAACACAAAGATCTAAAGGAAAGTGGAAAAAAAAAAAAAAAAAAAAACTTACTTCTATATGCATCTAACATCTTTTGGAATTCGAGTATCAGTTCTTACGTAGACACAGGGACCTATAAAGTGTTGAGTGTCCATATTAGAGCAGGACTATGGGATCAGATGGACTCCAGTGGTCTCTTTTAACGTTGACAATTCTGTAATTTTGAGTTAGGAATAAGATGTAACAGGAGACCTTTAAAAGGATATTTTCAATCCTTCAGACAAAGCATGGAATATCTCCCCTGTGAGGACAGGCTGAGAGAGTTGGGGCTGTTTAGCCTGGAGGAGAGAAGGCTTCGGGGAGATCTGATCACAGCCTTTCAATATCTAGAGGGGGGCTACAAGAAAGAAGGGGACAGACTCTTTAGCAGGGTCTGTTGTGATAGGACATGGGGAAATGGATTTAAACTGAGAGAGGGGAGATTTAGACTTGACATAAGGAAAAAAAATTATGGTAAGGGTATATCTAGAGGGGGGCTACAAGAAAGAAGGGGACAGACTCTTTAGCAGGGTCTGTTGTGATAGGACATGGGGAAATGGATTTAAACTGAGAGAGGGGAGATTTAGACTTGACATAAGGAAAAAAAATTATGGTAAGGGTAGTGAAGCACTGGAACAGGTTGCCCGGAGAAGTGGTGGATGCCCCCAAGCAACCTGACCCAGCTGTAGATGTCCCCGTTCATTGCAGGGGAGTTGGTCTAGATGACCTTTGAAGGCCCCTTCCATCTCAAACTTCCCAAGCAGTTTTGCTTCATTTTGACTTTCAACTAAGCACAGAGAGGCAAACTGTTTAGGCATTCATATCATGGATGCTATTGTATATACTTCCATAAAAAAGACTATTGAAAAAAAAAAAAAAAAAGTAAAGGGGGAGAGCTAGTAGTAGAGGAACAAATAGAAGTAGCAATAATACTAATAATAAAATAAACAGCAGAGTCACCAGAGCATAAAATGATGTGGTTTAACTGATTTTTATTTTCATGTTTTTAAAAGTAAGATTTTGATATGACATAGATTTTTTCTGCTGTATTTATACCATAGTTAGAAAAACATAACTAAGATTTCTGAACTATACAGAGCTTGGGACAAATTCAGATATGAAAACAAAAGTCAGTAAATGAAGCTCTTACATTGAAACAATGCAATGAAAGCAGAACAATACAATCATCATCGTTCATGTTGTAACAATAGAATTGACTCTGCAGCAGCCAAAATAAGTTCCTTAAGCTGTGCACTGCTCAGATTACTAAGAAGCACTAAAAAGTTCAGATAAAGAAAGGAGATAAATTTTCTCTTGACTCAGCAGAGGAGTTGGAACTAGATGATCTTTAAGATCCCTTCCAACAGAAGACATTCTATGATTCTACGATTCTGTGATATTACTGTGTTGGAATTTATTCAAAGAATTAAGTCTGAAGCTGTTAGGGGTGCAGGTTCCAATTTGCTATTCCAGAAAAGCATTTTTGTCATTCCATACCTAACTGTCTATAAATCAGAGCGGTTACCACTAGAAACAAGAAAGCTTACAGGCTTACAAAAATCTTTGTAACAAAAGAGAGACGGTACAAAGACACGCACACTTAGATGCATACAAGACACCTCCTTAAGTAAATGGTATGAGGAAAAACTCTCAGCTGTATAGGATTTCAAGATGTTAATCTGAAGGCAGTTCAGAAAAATGGCTCTTTGACAGGCATTCTTGAAAGAGATACAGAGAAAATATAGAAGTGAAATGCTGGTGTTTTGTGAGTTTATAAAGAAATTTCTCTTTTGTGGTTTTGCATTGCTAAAAGGTGATTTATACATGTATTTATCTGACAGCAGATGCTGTCATCTGACTTTAGTTTTGTTTATGGTGCTTTAATCTGCTGCTAAAAACAGCTTTATCTTTCTCTTTCTGATAAAAAATTACAAGGTTGTATTTATTATCTTTGGTTCTCTGTGCTAAAAAATATATTATTTTAAAATTGCAGATCCTCCAACTATTGGCTCAATCGCATCCAGTCCTTTCTCTACTGCAATGAAAATGGCCTCCTGGGAAGCTTTTCTGAAGAGACCCACACATGCACCTGCCCTAATGATCAGGTTGCCTGCCATGGATTCCTTCCGTGCACGGTTGGAGATGGTTCTGCTTGTTTGAGCTGTGCTCCTGACAATCGCACCCGTTGTGGGAGCTGTAATGCTGGATACATGCTAAGCCAAGGCATTTGCAAGCCTGAAGTGGCAGAATCAACAGAGCACTACATTGGATTTGAGACTGACCTTCAGGACCTGGAAATGAAGTATTTACTGCAGAAGACAGATCGAAGAATTGAAGTCCATGCAATTTTCATCAGCAATGACATGCGCCTCAACAGCTGGTTTGATCCTTCCTGGCGTAAGCGGATGCTCCTTACTCTTAAGAGTAACAAGTACAAGTCTAGCCTGGTCCATATGATACTGGGCCTCTCTCTTCAAATCTGCCTAACTAAAAACAGCACCTTAGAGCCCGTTCTTGCTGTTTATGTCAACCCTTTTGGGGGCAGCCACTCTGAGAGCTGGTTTATGCCTGTGAATGAAAATAATTTCCCAGACTGGGAGCGGACTAAGCTGGACTTACCCCTTCAGTGTTATAACTGGACTCTGACTCTGGGCAACAAGTGGAAGACATTTTTTGAAACAGTACACATCTATCTGAGGAGCCGGATAAAGTCAAATGGTCCAAATGGCAATGAGAGCATCTACTATGAACCCCTGGAATTTATTGATCCCTCAAGAAATCTGGGCTACATGAAAATTAATAACATCCAAGTGTTTGGCTACAGCATGCACTTTGACCCAGAAGCAATTCGAGATTTGATTTTGCAGTTGGACTACCCTTATACTCAGGGATAACAGGAATCTGCACTTTTGCAGCTGTTAGAGATACGTGATCGTGTAAATAAACTCTCTCCACCTGGTCAACGTCGTCTAGACCTATTCTCTTGCTTGCTCCGTCATAGACTCAAACTGTCTACCAGTGAAGTGGTGAGGATTCAATCTGCTTTGCAGGCATTTAATGCCAAATTGCCAAACACAGTGGACTATGACACAACCAAATTATGTAGTTAACCATAAATGTGAAGCACAACACAAAACCTTGAAGGAGTTTTTACAGTGCTTTTGTGGAACAGTTTATGTTTGGAAGAGTAAATTTAAATTGTCTTTTCAATATCTGTCTTATATCAGTCAATACTGTTGAATGGCAATTTACACACATGAACTTGCTGACAATGAATATATTATACCTGAAGTTTTGGTTTATGAATGAAATAAATACTGACACCAGTCTAGAAGACATTCTACTTTTTACAATAAATTTCATTTGTAATTTTATATGTTCCGTGGCAATGCTTTTGTGCATTACATCCTCTAGAAGGAACATAGAAGGAGACCAATAAATTTTGTAGCTGAACAGTTATTAAAAAGAAATGCTTTGGGATTCTTTCTTCTTACACAAAAGTGGTAGTCCTGATATGCTTTTGTGTGTGTAGAACACAGGTTGTAGGCAAATAAAAGGCTCATGGTTTTAACACAAACCACAGAAATGTCTAAACCTTTGAACAGTGTATTGTTAGGATGTGAATCTAAATGTTCATACTGAGCTGAAATGACAACTGTAATGATGCTTTACTTGCTACACCTCTGAGACTTGAAAAATCAAGCCCTTTTCAAGTTGCTTAACATGACATACAGGCTCCCAGAGTCATAATATTGTGTGTTTGAGGATGGACGGAAGGTCAGTATTGTGAGACGTACAGTATGAAAGGTGGCATTGGCTCAGTAGCAGACAGGTGAGAGGCTATCTATGCAACTGATATTACTCACCTTACAAAGGAGACAACCATTTCCAGAGCTTTTTTGAAGTCTACATAATCCTTTGCTTTGCCTGTGTATTTGGCACATTTATAGCATATTCATCTAGAATTATCTATTTTGAATTGCTTACCTAAGCATCATCCATGCTGACAAGACTCAAATTCAGTTTAAAAAGTTCTCTGACAATGCAACTGTTTAATCTATTAATCTATTAATGAAATGAATTAAATGTGCATATCTGTGAATCAGAATTAAATTCTTTGGTATTTACACATTCTGGCAGAAAAATTGCATCCAAGTTGGCAGAATGTGGGACAGAATGCGGGAAAGTTCTGCTATATCTTACAAGAAGAGAATACTATGTTTTCGGAAGTCCTTATTAGTAAGTACAAGATAAAGTAAGGGAAACTTATACAAATTGTTTGGGTATCACCTCCTTATGTAATATCTGAATTTGTGCCACTGATGTTAAGGTAACTTTTTTCTATTTGTTTTTTTTTTTTGTTTTTGTTTTTGTTTTTGTTTTCTACTGGTCAGAATTTATATATAAAACTACTATTTTATGTGTCAGCACAGAAAGTTAAAAAAAAAAAAAAAGAAATTAATACACTCAATTAAAGTTTTTTAATTACTTTTAGAATTAACCTTAATTGAATTTCAATTGAAATAAATTTGGTAAATTTTAAGTTAGTTACTTTACAATTTAATTCTAAATTACATACTAATCTGAAGTTAGGCTGCACTCCTCACTTTGTTCCTGGGTAACCCACAATAGCAAAAGAAATGCTATGTTTCATAATTTTTTATAAGCAAGATAATATGGAAGGTCAGAAATACTTCAAAAATTCTACTGCCAAGGAAAATCTTCCTTTCCTTTGTGACTCCTCTCCTGCCTGATTTCACCATATATTTATAAATATTACTATTTCACCAACACACATTCAAGTAATTCCTCATACTTCCTATTCTAGGAAGACCAGCAGTACTAAAGTTAGCAGCTTTTTGCCAAAATCAGCCTCCAGATGAATTCCTATTTTGTTTCTACTCACAGCTTGCTTTCACTGATAAATAATGTGTCTCAGATTCTGTGTCAAAATTCTGTTTGATCTTGCATTGGCAGGACCTTCTCATTTAAGATTCTAACTACTCCTGACTACTCCTGTTCTTATCCTCAGATCTTTACATTGGTATGGCTTAGGCAACTGTAATAAGATGTAAAATTAGACAATTTGATTTTACTAATCAGTACATCTTGCAGCCTTTATAAATAAACAAAAGATGATGGTGTAAGAAAAAGAACAAAAAGCAATAAATCTTACTATGTTCATAGAAGGTAAAAGTTACAACCAAAATGTGAGGCAGTGATAAATAAAGCACTCACATACATTATTACTTAACTAAGGAAAAATATTGTTATGTTAAATCACTTGAGATATTTTCTCCCTCCTTCAAGTTCCTTTCTAAAATAGTAATCGATGGTTATATTTTTTTTTCTTTTTGTTTTTAAATATATTTATTTTATTGAGATGGAGAGTTCTTTCTGAGGCCTGAATATGTACACACAAAGAAAAGGAAGCGAAAACGGTCTTCAGACTTAATTCAATTATTATACAACCCATGAAGAACATTTAAACAAAAAAAAAAAAAAAAAAAGACTGTATCTTTTGTTCCAAATTAAAAGTATGATACAAATTTCTTAGTCTACTGGTCATCAGCTAGTTGCAGACTTTGGAATCAGTGGGTTCTTGGAATAATGAGAATTTCCAGTTTACCAAAACTAGACCATAAAGATAAAAATAAAGGAAAATCAGAAATGAATAGTGGAAAAAAAAAAAAATTGCAAGATTTATTAGGTTCTCAGGTTAGAAACAGGAGCCAACAATATCTCCATTTTAATACTTTTGTAACTGAGATATTTCTGTTTTTTGTGTAAAAAAAAAAAAAAGTACAAAACAGTAAAGAACTTCATCTGCAAGAAAATTTTGCATTAAGATGTGAACACATTTGTGGAGAAGAAGAAATTATGACTACACATATGTACAGTCATTTCCATCCACACTTTGCATATAATTTTTACCCTAATTAGTGTATGCTATAGATCAGATCCTGCCTTGGCTTCTTTGTTCTCAATTTCCCATTGCATTCACCTCTGCTGTTATTACATGCTGTTATGAACTGAAAGACAAGGAAATGATAGCAACATATGCAATGACACTGTGGCAACTTGAAAAAGTATTCAGAAATAAGTTTAGTGAGTATAGACATAGTAGCCAGATAGAAATTAATTATGACACAGAAACCTTCCTGTTTATGTGAAAGTAACTGCTATCCAACACAAGACTCTTACAATACTCCTTTCCAAGGACTAAGAAGCCAAATTAATCATAGAATCATAGAATCATAGAATGGCTTGGGTTGGAAGGGATCTTAAAGATCGTTTATTTCCAACTCACCTGCCTTGAGCTGGCTGCCACCCTCTAGATCAGGCTGCCCAGGGCCTCATCCAGCCTGGCCTTGAGCACTTCCAGGTATGGGGCACCCACACCTTCTCTGGGCAGCCTGGGCCAGGCACTCACCACCTCTGTGTAAACAATTTCCTCCAAATATCTGAAATAAATATTTGGAGGAAAGCATTTATTTTCTGAACTATGCATAAAATGACTGCATTTATCATGAAAGTGCTTACTTAGCAGATGCTTCATCTAAGAAGAGCTAAAGCTGAGTTTCTCTCAGGCTGAGTATGCAAGCTAGTGCAGGAGAGAGAAGAGACATGAAGGAGGATGTTATTAGAACTAAAAGACTATTTGCTTGAAAATACAGTGCATATTTAAAGTACAAAGCAAAACACAGTAGAACATGAAGAAATAAAAGTGATGAACACTTACGTCACTGCCCTACTGGGTTATATCTGAACTTTGAGTCCTGCATGACAATAGATGCATTACAGAAGTAATTAATGTGATATGATAATGGATCACTGCTTTGCAATCCAGCAGCTGTTGTTTCTTTGACATGTATGTGACAGAATCTGGACTATTGTTTGTTCTGGCACAGTCATCACCATAAATGGGAGCACGCAGATAGCCAAGGTAGCTGGAATGCCTGTTAGAAGCAAAGAAAATGTTGAGAGAGAGAAAGAGGACAACATTTCACTGGGCTTTTAAACAAGTGGAAGAGAACACCTATGTCTTATTGTATTTGAAACAAGAAGCCAAGATCGTCTAGGGTGTGGTAGAACTTTGGAAACCGAACACGTTACATCTCCTTTTCATGAGAATTGGTGGCGTGATAGACCTTGACATACAAACAGTAGCGTTATTAATGCCATACACAGTTTATTGAGATTTACAAAGAGGGCGGTGTATAGCGTTACACATACGACTTCAGATCCATGAGTCAGCGTCAGACTGTAAGAGTCTATTCTAAATGTAGAACGGTAATGTTCCGCATACAGATATCACTTATTAAGAAACTCTGGGGCACAGTGTATATAATATCAACTTACCCACATGAAAATGGGGCATATGGATTTCTGAGAGATTCTAGGATCACCTTATTTATTTATCTATGTATTTATTTATTTATTTATTTGTTTATTTACTTGGGCAGACTGTCCTCACCACAAACTACTCTGCTTTGGGGGTACATTTGTTGAGGAGCAGGATTCTTAATTTCTTTCTTACCTCTCATGACAAACAACAGTAAGATGGAGGCTATTACTTCCAGTAATGGTACAATTTTTTGGAAGATTGTGTTCATACAAAAAAAGCAGTGTCTCAACATAAAAATTACTTGTCTTTTTATGATACGTTTTAGCCCAGGATATGCATATATGAGCAAGAAATACAGCCATGCTGCTAAATAACTATGCTAATGGTAAAGATGGCTGATGCAGGATTGTGTGCTCTTAGGACACAACTGTGCTAGTTATTTTTTGCCTCCTCTTCAACATATGGAAAACAGAAAAAAGGATAAAACTGCCTGGGAAGTAGAGGCAGTTTTGCTTTCAGAAAAAAAAAAAAAAACACTCCTACAAGAAGACCTAATCCAGAGCATGATATTCCAAAAGCTTTATCCTAAAAAACCTTGATTCTCAGTTGACCTGAACAGAGAAAGAAATAGATGAAAGCATAGCTAGGTGAGCTAGGTTTGTGTGAATAACGAACTATGTAGGCAAAGGAGGAAGAACAGAGAATCTTTATAATCCCTTTGGGATCTCAGCACACGTATGTAACTCAATCCAAGAGCATTTGAATACAGTAAGGATAAATGCAACAGGAAAGAGAAAATATGAATATTAGGTACAATTGCTTGATGTGAATGTAACATAAAAAAAATTAACATAATTTGTTTTGAACAAAAATATTTTGTCTTAAATCTTTTTCTCAGCATGGAAAAATATTTAGGTAAGCATTAAACGTACATAAGAGAACAACAAAAGATAACTAACATAACAAAAGTTCATACCTCCTTTTATGTGCCTATTTTACTCATTTCCCCCCTTATTCCATGTCAGTCATTGGGTATACCAGCTGTTTATTAGAACATGACTCTTAACCTACAAAATTAAACATTGTAACACAAGAGAAAAATACTATCATGTGAGTTAATTTTAAATAAATATATGCCTTGCATATAGTTGTACATTTTCCAGGTAAGTCTTTCCTCAGTATTAAACAAAGAAATAAACAGAAATCACCACCACAAACAAAAGTAAAATGGAGGTAAGACAGTTTCCAGAGGGGAAGGCAAATGATATAGGATGTATAAATCTTGCTCAATGAACAAAAATTAATTTAACCTGTTCTCTTCTCAGAAGCTGAAAGCGTTTCTTCTTCTATTTCAATGGCATAACAGATTTATCATATCGCGTAACAACCCTAACCAACCACTTGCATATGATTTTGTTCTTTAAAAAGACATGCTATAGAGATACATTACATATAAGATTAGATACTAATTCTACAAGGCATCTTTCATCCAAAAGCGAATATACTTTTTAGTGGCTTTGTTCAAGTGAGATTCAATGAATTGATTTTATTGATGTTCAGTGTTTAAGGTTTCAACACCAAAATCAGTGTTTTATGAAGGAACTAGTTTGACAGCATTAGATATGAAAGTTCATGTTTAGTTTCAGGACAGATGCATCACAGTCATGTTTTTATATTTGAATCTATAAAGCTAAGAAAAGAACCATGTTGCTAGGTGCTTTAACATGCTGACTTGTCAACACATGGAAAGTCTTAGTTACAAGTTTAACTGGACCTCCGATCTCTAGCAAATCAGACTTGAGACATGCACAGAAAATTACCAAGCATTTGTTTTCAGGTACTATTTCTCAGCTTTTACAGATTGAGAAAGCAAAATAGACAAACACTGTTAAATAAGAATTATAATACCAGTGCTAATTCTAATAAGTCCCAGTGTGAATGAAATATATTGGTGACAGACATATTTTCGTCATCAGAGAAAGGTAACAGCAATGAAACTTCTGCCATATTCTCTTATTAGAATAAATTGAGGTGATTCTGTCATGGTATCATCCCAGATTTATTTTCAAAACCTTTATGAAATTATTTATAGAAGTAGCTGGATTATACATATGTACACACACGTGCACACATACACAGGCTTTTAATTTAACTTGCCTAGTTACCGTTTTCTTTAAGAGGCAACTTTTAATCTCTTTGACAAGGTTGGTAAAATCTATTGCATAAAGAGCTGAGATAAACTACTTAGTAATCCCCCTGCAAGCGAGGATATTTGACTTTAAGGTTAATAGTTGTCATTTCCACCTAAGCACTCTTGGAACAAGCAATTCATGAGAAGCAGAAGTTGCTTTGTAAGCAAGCTTTTTGTCTCTCTGATACAAGGTAATGCGTGTTTCAGGTCACTGAAACCATCCATACCTATATGGAGGCTTTCACCTGATAAAACCTAAAGCATACATAATTTTTTTAAAGATAGAGCCTTAGGCTTCTTCTGTTTACAATACAGCTCTGAAGGGAACTTCAGGCATCTCAGTAGCCTACATCTACATTTTACCAAAAGATGTTATGCTTCTAACCCAGATTACATGTGTAATGTCCAATAGAGTGACTAATCAAGTCATATATGAAAATGGACAGAAGTTGTGAGGATGTTATTTATGTCAACTTTGTTGAGCATAGGGCCATTTCCTAGGAAAAAAAACATGCAATATGAGTAAGAAACTAGGCAAACAAACAAACAAAAAAACCACCACCAACAAAACAAGAACAACCTCAACCATATGAGACATTACCTGTGTAAAAAATTAAGGGACACATTTAGCCATCGTTATGCAATAACCATGCAGAAGTTTCCTTTGTCATTGCCCTGAAATCCAGCAAAGTGTAAAGCAGCTGAAAGTGAAGACTGCTGTAGAATCAAGCCTTAAGGAAATATCTTTAAAACGCAGGAGAAAATATAAAATCTTCTCATGAAATATGATGTTCTGATTTATAATTTATTTTTGCCTGGTAAGTTCTGGGAAATTTCCCTAAATCACATTAAACTCGGGGATACCAGCCTTCATCATAAATCATGCATCTGAACTAGGCATGCTTCAGATGATGCATATCCTAGTCACAAAGTGTGAACATAAATTTGGTGACATGAAATGAGCCTGTTAGACTGGGATAAAACTGTGAATGTGTACATTTTATACCTTGTCTAAATGACTCCAAAATGAGGCCCACCCTACTCAATCTTTTTCAAGAGCTTATTGCACATTCACGGTAATGGAAAACTTTTTTGCTGAAAAAATTGTTCCGGTTAGTCTAAAATTTGAATCTGAAAGTAGTTAAAAAATACCACGTCCTGGATATTAGCTTACTCACTGTTCGTACAAGTAGACAGGAAACAACTAGCAAAAAGAGAAAATACTGTGAAGACCATTCAGCCCAAGGAGTGTATCACTGCAATAAGAATGAGAACTTTCTTTTTCTTGAAAGATTATCACATTCACAAGGTAAAGTTATAACATATGACTGTGCAAGAAGTTCTGTTCATTGAATTAGGTACAGTGAAAGCATCTGTTCTCAGCTTATACTTTCTAGGAAAGTAGCAGTGGCATTCACCAGTTAATTGAACCTGATCTGGGAGCTGTTCATGGGGCTGATAGTGTTGCAAGAAAGGGAAAGTGCCTGTATCTGGCTTCTAATTAGTATTTAACTGGCACTTAGGAGAATGGTTATCCTGATGGAGGCAAATAGGGGCTGTCAGAAGGGACGCAGTAGTTTGCAGTCTAGTTTGTGGGGAAGGGAGGTGTGCTGGGATGTTGCCTGAGCTACTGCTAAAAATCTGTGCTCTTGTTCTTGTAGGAAAATTTGTGATTATTTCTAATGGTGATGAGAAAACATAGGATGCTTCTCCTGTAGTAGGCCCCTAGTAGAGACATCAGCTCTGGCAAAGTTGCTGAGAGATGTGGTCAGTCATTCAGGTGACGGAAAGTAGTGAGTGCCTAGTGTCCACCCAGGAGCTGAGATGGGGGGATAAGTTCTGTGGGAGGCGTGCCTTGAATCACTGAGCTGTCAGGTGAAGGGGCTGTAGGAGGAGGTCAGTAGATTATGTTGCATATAGAATCAATCATAGAATCATAGAATCATAGAATCATAGAATCATAGAATCATAGGATCACAGAATGGTTTGGGTTGGAAGGGACGTCAGAGATCATCTAGTCCCTACCCCCCTGCCATGGACAGGGTTGCCAACTAGATCAAACTGCCCGGGAGCCCATCCAGCCTATCCTTGAACACATCCAGCGATGGGGCATCCACAGCTTCTCTGGGCAGCCTGTTCCAGCGCCTCACCACTCTCTCAGTGAAGAATTTCTTCCTGATGTCCAACCTAAACCTCCCCTCTTTCAGTTTTAGCCCATTCCCCCTATAAGAATGCTTATGGGAGGCTTAGCATGGGATCAATGCAATGCTAGCTGTGATGCTGAAAGGAGATGAGATAAAGCTCTAAAATACAATAATTTGAACTTGCTTTCTGAAGAATTAGAACAGAGTGTTTGTGCATATTTCTAGTGCGCGTGCAAATAAACATACAGAAACAAGTATACAAAGACAGATTTTTTTCTTCCTCCGGACATCAAAAAAAATCTTGGTTAAAAGTATGAATTCCACTGACAAAGAAATGCTTCATTGCTCAAACATCTCCACAACAAAGAGAAAGAAAACGAACAATTACATATAACAATTATTAATTACTTCTGTTAACATTAAAATATATATTTTAAACCAATAGTTTGTTATTACTTTATTTAAAACTGAAACACAATAATTAAAGATTTAATATTATTTGAGACCAAACTGTTACAGGAAAAAGAAAAATTATAACAATGAATGCTATAACACAGAAAAAAAGTCCCGATAACAATAGTCACAATAAAATGGCATAACGCACGTGAATATGAAGGAAGCTATAGAAAGTTATCAGCATCTCAAGCCCTTTGCTGAGACAAGTAGGATGTAATTTTTTTTTTTCCACTCCCTCAAGGGACCTCCTTGGAACTATTTTCACAGAATTTCTAATAAACCTATACACCTTATTCCTTTTTTGCCTTTATGAAAGGTGATATTATATCCAAATTTACTACATATAGTACATTTTAAATAGCTTAGATATCTGTGTTTTGTTTTCCTATTTTGCTTCTAAACAAATTTGGTGTGACTCCAGGTCTTCAACTTTTTTTCTTGAGTTATCTACTGCCAAGCTTGTGCCCCATCTGTTATTATGCTGTACTGTGCTCCTCTGCACCACAGCCTATGACCCTACTGGCTTGTGCTACCATACTGAGTCCATAAACCTCCATGCTACATCGTGTTCAAGTGATGTTCTGTTTTGCAAAATAACTACTTCACACTACTATTTATA
>VXAV01004019.1:32720-46267 GCA_013399715.1 Alectura lathami
GATCCTAGTATCCTCCACAATTCAGTGAGCTTCTTCAATGACTCCTGTAGAGACAAAATCTCCTGTGGTTTTTGTTTGAAATCTGGTATAATAGGCATCCATTTTGGAATATGAGATTGGTGTTCAAAGTTGAGGTTTTATTGAGAAGGGAAAGAACAAAAGAAGAAAAAAATAAAAATCCCACAATTACCATCTTAACACAGAGAGCAGTTTATCATTTTACCTTTGGGTTAACAATAATAGAAAAGTGTACGATTTCTGTACAGAAGGAAAAATTCAAGTGAAAACATGAAAGAAAAAAAAAAAAAAAAAAAAAGATTCAAAAAGCCCATTCAGTTTGGAAATCACAGTTCTTGAACCATTTACCCTCTCCCTTTTCTTTGNCTCCAAAAATTTACAGTTACATTGACAAAATGGATATTCACACTACCGGCAAGTGAGAGGCTTTGAAGATACTGGGAGGATATTTTCATTGCTTCAGGAAAGAGAAAGGCCTTGGTTAGGCGAAACTGAGACAACGTACGCTAAACATCCTCATTTCCTGACACTACATGTTCCAAGCTCTCCTCTTTCTTTCATGTACACAATGATGGATTATATGGTACTTAGAATTAAAGTCTATGTCTGAATTCAGATTAAGATTCTTTTCTTCCTTGTCTAAGTATACGAAACATTGGGGGTGGTACGGTACTATCAGCGGTAGTGATAGGTTATTAACTGATAGCTTCTTATTTCAACTCTGTATTTCAGTTGCTTGGTTGTTTTCATATTTTCATATAAAAGAATGTTCTTTACTGATCTTGTTTGGATGTCTAGAGAGGAAATTTGATCCTGAGCAACTACTGATTTGAATTTAAGTTTAGAAAACTGCATGGAACTAATGAAAAGGAGTGTAGCTTCTGAGGGGAAAACACCCAAAGACGGCAGGAATTGTCTACATATCCACTACTAGGACACCCCAGCAATATATCTGTAGATAAGATTAGTGACACTAGATAGGATCATTAGATAATGATCCGTCTTCACTAAAACAATCTTCTCATTTCCTGTTGGTTTGATCCTGTTAAAACTACTTACTGCATTACCTTAGGTTTCTATAGTGACTTTGATTATGGTGCCAATATCTGCATTTCTTTCCCCAGCAAATATAGCTAGCCTGCTATTTTTCCTCCTGCTGAAGTCCACTAGACAACATATATCCAGTTTCAGTTGCTTTTTAACTTTGATAATGTTTCCATTGTTCTGCTGAACTTTTCTATGTTGGCAATGTGCTTCAGGCAAGGTATTTTATGAAGCTTAAACCAAAAAGCAGTCAGTCATATCTAAGAATGACTTCTGTAACTTTTGTTTCCTCATTTAGAGAGAAAAAAGTCTGTTCAAATGCACAGTTGATAGTCTTTAGCATCTCTGCACATCTGTGCAAAAAATAAAAATCTATCCAATGGAAAAATAAAAAGAACACAACAACACTAGCACCAATGTTATTGTAGATTGTATCATAATGTATACACATAACAGGAGAGAATTATGGTTATTTGCATAATGCAACATCACTTCAGAATTTCCTGGCATTTTACTGCTTGGCTTAGCAACTTTACCACTCTTTTGTAAACTGTTTTATGTCTAGTGATTACCCTTTGCTATGAAAATGTTAGGCTTTTGGGTTGGTTCAATGTGGATTGGAAATTGTGGGGGAAAAATATGTAAACGTATATACATATATCAGCAGGGTTATTCTCAGAGTAGTTCATTTATTTACAGGCACATACTCAAAGTCTCATTTCTCTTAACAATAGTATAAGCATGCAGAACAAATGCACTCACAAGGCTCCCATGCCAGTCTTTTTGTGCTTCAGCTAGGCACACAGTTTCTGTCTCTTTGTCCCTATTTCTTTAAAAAAAAAAAAATAAAAAAAAAAATTAAATCCATAACACACGAAGTGACTGGTTTTTGGTCACTTTATGCTATGTATATATAAAATCCCTGAAACTGGGAGCACACCATTTAAAGATCTTATATAATGTTGCATTATGAAAGCAATTTTAAAACAAGCTGGTAATTCTAATGAATTTTCTGCAGACACACAAGAAGCCCAGTTTAAAAACCAGGTCTTCTAAGATGTCTCAGCCTGGGCCTTGAAATTCACCTGTGATTTCGAAGGGCTAGAGAACTTGCCTGCATATAATAGACTCTGAAGTCATTGTTACAGTACTAATGTTAACACAGCTTCAGAAATTTAGAATGCAGTGATTTGGAGCAGTTGAAGACCCAGAAATACTCATTATGAAGACAGAAAGGTTTCTCGGGGATCAGGTGCTTCCATTTTGTGGGAGGCATATATGAAAATTAACAAGAAAAGATGATTTCCCATCTCAGACAGCTGCAGGGAGCAGAATAATGGTTAAAGCATCAGATGTATTTTTGAAAGGGAAAATGAGAACAGATTAGGTACTTCAAGAAGCAAAAGCAAGAGGTTTAGCAACCAGTTAAAGTTTCTCGAATTCAGTTCATTCTCCTGCCTGAAGAATAAAATAGGAAATAACATTTAAGCTACTTGAAAAATTCTAGTTTCTCTGATAAATCACATGTCTGGACAAATACCCAATTAAACAATTCACTGAAATAAAATGTCTCTTTTTCCTATTGCTCTAATATTGCACTTTATAGTCTTGGTAACATTTCCAGGTGTGTGGTTTCTGCAGAAGAATTACACATTTCATGTAGAAGCATTACTGAAAACTCATGATTGTGAACCTACGCTGGGAGAATTCCTGACTGCCAGGGAGCAGGACAGAGTCTGGACACTTGGGAGCCTTCAGCAGTATGTGCAGAAGACCGATGCTTGCGTAAAGGGAATAGCAGCTGAAGGCTCACAGTTAGAGCCATCTCAGCAACAAGCTTTGTATTTCTCTTCTCCTACCTATCTGGATTATATAGATTATGCAACTTGCATACTTCTTCATATTCCTTTTCCCCATTCACTCCCNGCTCAAGAACGGAGTTTGCCAGGTCCCACTCTACACCTGCATTTCTGCACATGAATCATTTGTGCTCCACTGACGTGTGACTGCCTGATTTACAGGCAGCTGGGATTTTAGCACCACAGGCAATCTTGCCATTGCTGCACATGATGTCAGACCCTTTAAAAGGATCACTCAGCTAACTTGTCTGAACTACATCACTGTCTCTGCAAGAAACAACACCTGGCAGCAGACTTGGCAGAACACGTACATCCACACCTAAGTTACCTGCAAAGTGATCCAAAGGCATGCTGTGGCAAAAAACTGACTCAGGCTTCCTTCCTGACATAGCTTGTTTCTTGCACTGAAGCCTGTGGGTGAAGAATTGCAGGCTGAAGGTTACAAAAGGTTTAGCTGCTGTAGTTCCGGAAGTTTTAACAATAACAAGGAGGGTGAACAGGTACAGAACCAGCACAGTGGGAACAAGAGACAAGAAGAGTGTGTTTACTTTTCCTCTCACATTTTCAGATACTCAGGAACAGAACAGACGACTGAAGAGTTGTTCAAAATACACCTGAGATTTATAACTAGATTAAGGATAGTAATAACATGTACAGCTCAGAGTGACTATTTGCCCAGAACTAGAGATAGCGCAGAAGTCTGTAGCTAGACTTCAGTTCCATGCATCTCTTATTATAAGGTCAGTTTCAGAAACCAATATGCATGTTTATGGGAGCATTTGACAAGAGAAAGGGAATATTAAATCTATGCTGAAATGCACATGTATACAAGTCTATGTCAAATACTTCAAAGGCTGTTACAGCACTACACAAGTAAGCCTTGCCAAGAAACCACTACCCTAGTTGGAGCTGAACAGCTGTGTTTTTGTTGCCACAGACAGATGTGAGCAAACTCCTGGCAGCAGATTACCCATGTTACCTATCAATCAGTCACTTTCCATGAGTTTGAACAAAGGCTCTTGATTTCCTTGTTGTTACAGCTTTGTTCCACTCTACCAAACCATGCTCTCCTGACTGCTTTCAGATCCAAGATCTGTGCAACAGGGCAATATGGAACTGCAATGATGAGGGCATACATTGCAAAAATTATTTGCTTGATGTAAACAGATCTGTACCTCAAGTCATATGCTGTACCTGTCCACCCTTCCACAAGGACTTAACACTTCTTTTTGGAATTTTCACACTGCAGCACATTACAGAAGTGAAGAAATTAACTACCATATCAAACCCTCCACACATACTCATAGGATATTAGGATCATGAAGAGAGGTGTTCAGACCTTCTTTCAATCCTAATTTAGTTCCTTCCTTTATGTATGTTACAGCTACTTTTAATTATGAACTACTTATTTTCCATAAGAACCTTGCTTAAATGAGAAGCTCAGAATGGATGGCAATTGCTTCCTGGTTGACTACTCAATATTTTGTTTCCTCTTCATTGCTTATTTTATGACCTCAAACTTTATTTACTACCTCCTGTTCATGATTTGCTATGAAGACAGAATTGTTAATTCCCTTAATAGTTTTTTTTTTTTCCCTATAGCTCTCATTATTTCAGTATTGAAGTGCTTTACAAACACTAATGGCTACAAAAACTGAAGAGAAGAAAACCTATTTATGCCCATCTACAGACACGCAAATGAAGTAAACAAAAAGAAAGATATGTAGAATTTCAGCTATCCAGAACCAGATTTTTTTTTAGAGTAACTCATTTCATCAAAATACTCATAGCTTTAGAAAACACTGTCCTTTGGTCCTACTAACAGTTACTTTAAACAATATTACCTCCAGCCCTTGCAACTGCCCTGTCCTTACATGAAGATCAGCTTTATTATTCCAACAGACTTTCTGTACAGCAAAGTAATTGCGCAGCAGCCATTCCTGCCTGATTCTTATGCTTATCTTTCCCGTGGGTTCTTAAATGATTAATAAAATATTTGACCTTATGGTAAAGTGTCTCACTGGAAACACTGGTGTATGATTCCCAACCTAAACTGTACTGGCTACTTACCTCCACAGACCCTGCAAGTATTAAGAGTTCCCTCCTGACAGGGCATTTTGCTGTTGCTAAACTTTCTCCTAAGTGTGTTAAAAAAAGTCAGTTTTAAAAATTCAAGAAATGCTTTAAGAAAGAAAAAGAAAGCAATTTTATTAATTTCAAGTATTCTTCCTCTCAGCCCCAAGAAGGCATAGAAGAGGGTAAATGAATACAGCATAATGACAGCTCAGAAAGAACTACACATTGCTGCTGAATGGGAGGCAAAACTAACACATTATCCCTCCATTTACAGATGTTACTAAAGCAGTTCTTTTACTTCCCCAACAGAACAGCCAAAAACAGTTATTTATCAATATATTATTTTGCTAAAAGAGCATGTCTGAAGAGAGAGTAGTTGAATCAAGTGCTCTACTACCTCACTGAATAGACAGAAGACAGACATCACCCACTACTCTCTTTCTCCTGCACTGTTTTCACTGGAAGCAGTATTTTAAATCACATTTGCTTACACAAAGACCACCAGACCTCCCTGTCTATAAGCAAGGTATCTCATTTCAGTTAATTATCTAGATTCTATATTATCAAGAACCATCAGACTCAACATCTTCAAGACAAGCTAACCCTTTGAACTGATTACTTATTGACCATATAGCCCATCTATCTAGGCTTCACACGAAGAGAACTGAGGACAGAAGAGATGAATATGCCTACCTGCTTTCAAAACACAAGAAAACAGATCATAGGAAAGCCTAAGTCATTAGGCAACTAATATTTCAAGCCAAAAAGCAGAGCTAAAAACTGGATGTATTCAGAACTGTAGAATGAAGCTATGCTCTTCAGTTTGGGCAACTTAAGAAAGATAAATAAAACCTAGTTAAATGTCTGCAAAGCTTCCACAGGAGTCACCTATTTTAAAAGAACAGCCATTCCTGAACACCAATCCAAACACAAACAACTCATATTCCCCACCCTTTACATCAATCACATTTTTCTTGTGCTCATCAAGTCAGAACCCTTTAGCCTCCTTAAACTACCCTCCTTTTCACTAGTCTCCTTAACCAAAGGAGCAAAGTGCTAACAGCCACAGAAAAATCCTTCAGCCATCACAGCAACAGCAAGCACAATGTTTTCCAGGAGGCAACTCTGAGTGACAGCCTGTTAGAAACCGTAGAACAGCACAGGTGTGCCAGTAACAGAGCTAATGAGTAGCACATGTTTTCAGTTAAAACCCTTAATTTAAAGCAATTCCTGAGCCAGAAAAAAATATTGGGAAAGAAGATAACAAGAGATCAGTGACCCCGTCAGCCTAAGAAATCAAGATTTAAGTTCAGTTTTACTGCCAATATACTACCAAGCCAGTATTTACTGGCTGTTTTTTTCTGTATGGCATAAAGAAAAAAAATGGTGCTTTTATAGTTGCATGATCTACAAATAATTTCTGAGCATAATAAGAGACTTGAGAAGGGCTTTGAACAGCTGTGCATGGTCATACTGCTTTGCCTTATACCTGTCTCATTAATTTGCTTTACCTAGAGACTGAAAACAGCATTAGAGGACGAATCGGAGATTGAATGAAGTTTCTCTTGTATGCACCTGCTCATTGTCCCACCTCAAACTTGAATTATATTATTGAGTTCCTTGCCAAAAACATTACAAGCTTGTTTAGGTGATCAGAAGAGAATTAGGATAGTTCCAGTAGCACACAGCAAGAGATCTGGTAGCTCTCTGCCCTCTTAGCTCCTCGCTCTGCTTTTATGCTGCAGCTTTCGATATGGAAGGGAAATTATGTCAGCAGCTGCCTGGGAGAGGGAACTTTCGGAAGTAAACAACAGGCAACTGCCTCCAGCCCCCTCCTCTGCTTTGTCATTTTAGAGCTGGGGAGAAAAGGATGGAAAACAGGCTGATGAAGCAACAGGAAAACATGGAGACGTGGCAGAAAATGAAATGGACAAAAAAAATCTGAGAGGTGTCCCAAAGCAGGAGGAGGAGGCACCCACCTATATGATATTTGTTCCCTTTTCTAGAAAAAGGTGACTCCAAATAGCGGTCCAAATAAAGTAACTCCGTCCTTCCTTAAGGCCTTTGAGAGGATAGCCTTTTCCAAATGACACTGGAATTATTTCCACCAAGAAAAGGGAAATATGAAAGAAGACCTCCCCGCAGTGGAAGGCACGTTGCGGTTCTGGAAATGCCTGTATACCATCTTACTCTTTGCTTCCCTCGCTATTGCCAAGTAGAAGAAAGTGCAATAGTCGCGTTACAGCCAAAGCAGTCTCTTGGGTGTACATACCACCACCACCTGCCTTGAAGAGGGGCCCCAAGAAAACTCAATTTATTTGTCCCTAACTGGTCTTGCTCGCCGTGGCAGCACACATGTAGCCTCTCAGGGTCTGCAGGCATTTGCTGCCTCCTGCTGGTCCATGTTTGGGATGGTTTTCTAAACAACTGAGGGGTGGCTGATTTCCAAGGAACACAGGGATAAATTTAGCATCGAAGGTCAAAGAGGACAACAAATTACAGGAATTAATACTGACGTCATTAGCACCATGTGCTCAGATATTGAATATGAAGGTTAAGGATGTCAAATTGCTGCCTGAATGGATTTCAGGAACTCAGATTCCTGTAGGGTGGAGGCTCCAAATGAAGCTAATGTGAAAGGGATTACCTTGCCTGCTCACGGTTGGTCGGCACTCACGAGATCCCATGACATGCTCTGGTGCTTCTCTGATTGTGTTAAGTTTCTTTAGAACCTGAAAAAGTGTGGTACTGTAACTGGGCAGAGATGTTGCCATAAGTGCACTTTCCTTCATCAGAATTCCTCTTCCTTTCTTAAAGGGGACACAACACATTCCAAAATTAGTTGTATTCCTGCATCACAGGAAGACAATAAGCTTACGTCTCATAAAAGCATCTGTTCATTATTTTGAACAGTCTCATAGATTTTAAAGGTCGTGGTTAAGGAAATATTTTGTTTTCAGTAATAGCTACTCTGTTAATGAATATGTAGTTGTTCCTTGATTGCTGCTTGAATTCTTTTCCTCTTTTGCTAGTGTTTTTATGAGAAATCCACTTAGAGATCCCCTTGAAGTTGTTTGTTTTGGTCCATAGAAACAGGTCGTTTTTGTAAAATGAGGCAGACATGACTCTAGATTGAAAATTTGGCAAATTCTTTATCTAACTTTAATTTTTACATAAACATTTTTAGAAGGATGAATTACTCTTTATGAGGTTGATTTAAAATATATTAAATGCCATAAATCTTTGTCTATAGACATCATACTCAGAAGAGAGAAATTCTAAATGAACAGATTTTATTAATATCAGGATGTTTAAGTCATGACAAGAAATGTCACGTAAGTTGCTATAAATGAAATTCATTCAACTTTTCTCATGACCCCACCCCCAACATTCCTCCGACTTCATTTAATCAAACTTGAAAGAAGATTTGCTTTATCCAAAACAGAGGATATACAAATATGTGGGGTGCGGGAGCCAAATGGATGGGGCTATTTTCAGTTGGGCCCCGTGACAGGACAAGGAGTAACAGCAGAAACTGGTCACACAGGAAGTTCCATACGAATGTTAGGAGGAACTTCTTTACTGTGGGGGTGACAGAGCAGTGGAACAAGCTGTCCGGAGAGGCTGTGGAGTCTCACTCTCTAGAGATATTCAAAACTCTCCTGGACTCTTTCCTGTGCAACCTGCTGTAGGGAACCTGCTTGAGCAGGGGGGTTAGACTGGATGATCTCCTGAGGTCCCTTCTAAACCTTACAATTATGTGATTCTTGTGGAGAACTAGATTTCTGGTTATCTCATCTGGTCATTCATCAGAATGTTTAGCACACCTGTTGCTATTGCTAGATAAATGAATATGGACCAATAACTTTAGACATCAGCCTGAAGATCAATGTTTTTAAAAAGCCTTGAGGTGAACAAAGAAACTTGATGCTGGAAAACACATGTAAATGCCTTCAGGAAAGTGGGACTACTACATAAATCACAAATGCAAGCAAATGATAAATCAGATGGCTATGCATTCTAATAAACTAAGATAGTGGCAACTATAAAACCTAATAATTTCAGTCTCTGACACATTTGTTTAGCCCTTCCACTGCTCACCTCAGTCAGACCATCTTCTTCCCCTCCTGTTCCTTAAGGGTATGATGTAATGCAATAATATGGAATTCTGTTTCACAACAGCATCACAACATAGCTCAGTGATGTTGGTGACCTCTAACAGAGAAACATTTGAGATGAAGTGTTCCCTTGATTTTCTAGCATGAAAGCATTCACAGAATTGCAGAATGGTGGAGGCTGGAGGTCATCTGGTCCGTTCCTCTGCTCAAGCAGGGCCATCTAGAGCAGGTTGCTCAAGATCATTTCCAGACAGCTCTCAAATGTCTCCAAGGACAGAATGATACACAAGAATAGATACATATGCATAAAATCTTCTGTCATGAATAATAAGCTATTGGCTTCCTGGTTGAAGACGAGCTCTAAATGATGAATCATCGTCTCTGACCAGACTACTGATTTATGTGAGAGCAGGGGCAGAGACCAATGTAAGTTTCTACAAAGTCAAAGCTGGCAATGACTTCTCTTGATTATAATAAAATTAATAACCTTTACTTGCAAATACTATAGGGCATATAACATTTTCTTTCACTTCTAATAACTTCTCCAGGGTCTTCAAAAACATATTTTTCTTAGATTGCTTCTTTGTCCTATTTAGCATACTGTCTACTAGAGTGAGCTATTTCTTTCTGATGTGTTTTTATTTGTTTACTAACAAGTAATTCCTGGTTTATACATTTTTGATTGAAAATATTATGAGTTAGCTGTGACAGGATAAACTGCTCAATTTCTCCTAATTAACTATTATCTGGAATGCTGTGCAAATGTGTGCAATTCAGGATAATTTTTTTTCTTTCCTCTAAGAATGTTTTCAATACTATCTTAGATTTAATACCCAATTTCAACATCAGCTTTCTATCTCAATATATATGATTTTCACTCTTACTATTGAAAGTCCACAAAATTTCTATTAACCAGACAGTGCAGGGTCTCAGGACTTATCTGGGCTTTTCCTTGCATGAGTTGGAGTAGTCTGTGGTCACAGCTGTCTAGAGCATCAAGTCAAGTGCCTAACTTCTTTCAGCTTCACTCTGTGGATATCATTCATGTTTAAGACATAACAAAAGTAGTGAGTCACTGTGAAACAACCAGTAGCCTGTTCTGTTAATAAGAGGTGGTAAGGCTGTAGTGTAAATCTCAAACTTTAGCTGGGAACTAATGAAAATTAAGCAGACTTTGCTATAAGGAAATATAAAAATAACCACAGAGCAACACCACCAGCAATGAAATCCTCTTACTGAAGAGCCTGTCAGACAGGTAACGTGATGCATCTGCCCCAGCTTTCTGCTTGAGGAAGGCAGACACTGTAGAACTTTGGATCCAAAAGCAGTTAGTGCAACATCAGAGGAAATCTTTAGGTACAACAGTGTTAGCTGGTATGAGGCCTTTGAAATTGTGTGTTATAACTATAGTAGCTGGACTAATTATAAGAAATTTGTGGTACATACTTTGTTTGTATGGAAACAAAGGGTTATATTTAAAATACTGCTTAAGTACTTGTTGTGTTCTTCCAATAATCCATACAAAAATATTGCTAACGGTAACTGAAGTTACTCTTCTCAGATGATGCTTTGGGATCAAATTTCATGCAGTTGTTATTTTTTGGTATTTCTACTTACTGAAAAACCAGAGAATGAGTTTGTTCTCACAGCCCCAGTGCTGCACAAAATTCTAGTTGCATTGAAATTAAACCATCTACTGACATGCTCATTGAATCACAGAATCATAGAATGGCTTGGGTTGGAAGGGACCTCAAAGATCATCTAGTTCCGACCCCCCTGCCGTGGACAGGGCTGCCAGCCACTAGCTCACTAGATCAAACTGCCCAGGAACCCATCCAGCCTGGCCTTGAACACAGCCAGGGATGGGGCAGCCACAGCTTCTCTGGGCAGCCTGTGCCAGCGCCTCACCACTCTCTCAGTGAAGAACTTCTTCCTGATGTCCAACCTAAACCTCCCCTCTTTCAGTTTTAGCCCATTCCCCCTTGTCCTACCATTATCCACCCGTGTAAAAAGCCAGTCTCCCTCCTGCCTGTAAGCTCCTTTTAAGTGTTGGAAGGCCACATGCAAGTTTGCTTCTCAAGGAAGCCAGATCAAACAAACAGAGAAGAAACAGACGAAGTCTGTAGTGTTTTCCTGTGCTTTACGTCAACATAAGTCAAGGACATGTCCAGAAAATAAAACCTAGGGCTGGTTCTTTCTCTCTTCAATTCAGACAAAGCATTTAGTCTAGCTGTTCCTATCAGATTTCCCTAGCACGGGGCCTTAAGAAGGAAGCAGCATGAGTATTTGCAAGTTCTGGAAACCCTGCAGATGTGTACTGGCTAGTTGTAGACTGGGAGAGTGGAGTGTATGCTGGAAATGTACAGAAGCACACAGGACCCTGCTAGATTTTCTGACGTATTTCCGAGGGGCTTCTGTAGCTCACATGGACTGATTTTCCAATCCGTTTATAATGTAAGTAGGCCTGACTTAGACTGCACTTTAAATATTTCACCCTACATTAAAGATGTAATTACAAGTTCTGACCTCATGTTAGAGGACTTGGTAGTTAGAAATGCTAAAAGCCTTCCTAAGCAGCAAGAAAGAGCATATGAACACAGGAAAAAAAAATAATAATAATAATATTAGAAATGCTTCCTATATTCCTCCAGAAAAAAAAAAAAAAAAAAAATCTAATCCATTGCTGCTGGGCTAGATGAAGGGTGAGGTAGCATTGGAGATGCCAGTCACTATCACTCTTAGAATCCAGCAAACCGGATTTGGTTGTTTCGGTCCTTATGCCAAATGTTATCAGCAAAGTTAGCACAGTGGTTTGGAAACCTTTAGAAACTGCAACATAAATAGTACTGTTATGCTTTCTTTGGGAGGTTTGGGCTCTTTCTGTTTGTTACTATCTGATTGTTAATAACCTCTGTTACATGTATACCAGGAACTGAAAAGATAACAAACAATATGTTTCATTATTTATTTGTTATTGTTGACCAAAGAGACACATACTACCTTTTCATAATTAATTGCCTTAAATAACAATATGACTAACAGTTATTCAGGAGAGCCAGTAAGAACGTGAAGCTTCTGAATTGTTTTTCTTTTAAATACAGAACAAAGTGAGCTAGAGAATTAAGCTTTTGTACTGTAGACAAAAGTGCTTTTATCACCTGACCACCTGAGTGACAAGCCTTCTACATTATGCCATTATGATTCTGAGATGAAAGTGACATACAATATCACAAAGTGTTTTTTTTTGCTACTGAAAAAGTTAATGTGGAATAATAAAGATCGTTAATAATAAAGGCAATTATAAAATGCTCACAACTAGCTAATAATTTAGACAGGGTTTTTCAGTAAGTATACTAAAAAATGTATAGCATGTTATGGCAAGAAAAACAATCGCTAAACTGAAAAAAAAAAACATTCATATCCATATAGATAAAGCACTTTAAGGTGAGACAATTCATGTTTGAGAGACTGAGTAATGGAAGTTTCAATGTGATGGGAGGATTTTACTACCTACACATTATCTTCCAATAGTTCTCTGAAACAGAGTTACTAAGAGCTCAGTGACTTTTGACCTAGGCATGTTCATGCTGAAATCAGGCAAAAAAAAGATCTCTATATAAAATTGTATTTTTTAAACATATTTCTGATATCAGTAACAAAGCAAATGAAATTTCTCTGGATATACATATAGGCTGCAGCAGGAATTTTACACTTTTTTAAGTGCAGAAGCTAAATGAATAACCCTACTTAAATTAGGTTATAACTATAATGCTTTGAGTTGACCCCAATTCAACAAAGCAGTATAGCACCTGCTAAAATCAATAGATATTCAGCAAACTATACAAACACGCGTTAATTACCAAAGACATAAGTAAATTTGAGCATAAAGGTTTAAGCATGTGTCTGAGGACTGTCTCTGCAAAGATATATAGAGGCCCAAATACGAACATCAACACCTTCTGAGATTTTCAGAAGTTGCTAAGCAAGTTGGAGAATAAACTGCCAATTAAATTCCCAAAGTTATTTGCACCCGAGTCATAATTAGTTACTATATATCTTGCACCTTACAAATTTAAGCCAACAGATCAAAATATCCAACTATGGCCTTTATTTTTGGTACTGGTGGAAGTAAAATAGATCATCATTATTCTCCATGTAAATATCTGAGCATTTGCTGTAAAATATGGTAAGTTGTGTACAACATATTGCTGTAATGTTTTGAAGGTTTGTTCCTGAGGAAGACTTCATTATTTGCCTGTCCCTGATGGTATTCATTTTAGTGTTGTTGTAGAAGGGAGTCATGGAGCACGGTTTGTTAATCTATAAATTCAGCAATAGCCAGAATGTAAAGGAGTGTAAATAGGAGCAACAGAAAAATAATGACTGGATAACAAAAGGTGAATACTAGGGAATAGCTAAAGAACGCAGAAAC
>VXAV01004020.1:6515-22545 GCA_013399715.1 Alectura lathami
CCTCTCCTCTCCTCTCCTCTCCTCTCCTCCTCCTCTCCTCTCCTGTGAGATCTATCATTTGGTAGCAGCATTTGGATCTGGGAACTAATGCACCAGAAGCAGGCTGGGGTTTTACAGTAAATGGCATGCGACCTGCACTATTTGACAACAGCAATCTCAGCAGAGCACCTACTGCCAGACTGCACCTCTAAAGGAGCTGAGACCTAAGGATGTAGTAGCAAAGTGTTTACACAGAAATGGATGTGAAATGTGCTACCCATCATGGTGCGCAGTGACTCCGATAGAGGTGTAGGTTGTGTTCCAGGTGGTTTTTGTTGTAAAGCTTTTAACTCTTCCACAAGACAGAATAGTGATGTGTGTTTACTAGTCTGTTCTTTCAAGGCTGGCTGAAGATTTTCACTACTTTAAGGACTATTTTTTTTCAGTAGTAGATGTCTAAAGCTGTCTGAAACATGGGTACAGCTTGTTCACAAGCAGTGACAAGAATCACCCAAATCTGTAGTCTCTCATAAAATTGTCAATGTGTATTTTGTCAGCCCCTTGAATCCAGAGGCTGTAAGTTAAGGACAGCTCAAACACAGCCTAGATCAGTCTCTAGCTGTTCCTACACGTATATACTTGTATGCAAGGGAGAATGCTATCTACTTTGCAACATTTGATTTGTCTGAATAATCTCAGTATAGACAGTCTTAAGTTAGCCCTTTTTAAGGTTGCTAGTTACATTCTTTTGAGTCCACCTGCTGAGTATGCTGCATCACAAAGCTGCGATAGATATTAAGCTCAGGCATAGTGTAGTAACACTGCTTTCAGATCCAGAGTTTGCTCATGGTGAGACGGGTGCCAGGTGTGCTTTGCACAATGTAGACATTCTCTGCTCAGATGGGATTTAGTGTGGTCTCCCAGAAAACAAGGAATGGACACTTCAGCCAAACCTTTTCAAAGTGGTTGAATAGGGACACTTTTCTTGGAGAGCATTCTCTATTTAAATTTCTCTGTGATGTAGCTCCAGCTTCTCAGTAAGAATAATAGTAAGTCATCAAACAAGTCATGAATAACATGAATGTTGTGAAATATAGCCGCTTGCGTGAATCCCAGAATCAGTAGCTCTGCTGCGTGCTGTAAAATCATGCTGTATAAATGGCAGTATTTAGATGGTGCATAGTAAAGCACATACTTTGAATGGTTAAGACAGAATAAAACAAAGAATTTTTAATCACATACGAAGTGCCAGTGATTTTAGGCTTATTACAGGACTTTGTAATGTAGTGGAATACATACGGGGAATAATGAAAAAAAGCTATGAAATATTTAAAGACAGTGTTATAACGGCTTCTCATAAGGAAATTGAATTCAATGTGTTGTCAGTTTTAAATTAGACATTTAATTAAAAAAAAAAAAGAAGTTTTACTTATGAAACTCTTGTGTAAAACCAAACATTAGAACTGATTTGTAAATGTCTTTATTTCCTTTTCCTGTAATATTTTTAATTTCTACAGAAATGTGCTCCACTAATTAGTGTGTGCAGATGTGTGTGAGTGAAGGAGTGTTCAAAATTCTCCTCCAGTTGGCTTGATCTCTGAAGTCAATGAATCATACCAGTGCATTCATAAATAATTCTATTGGGTCTCAGAAACATCAAATGCACATGATCTCTTATAGTTATTTTCCTTTACTCACCACCTTCATGCCTCTGAAAGCAAAAGAAAATTTCATATAGATTCCAGGTCAGGGTGCTGGTGATGTTTTCTCATTCTGGTCTGCAATCTCACTTTGGAAGCACAGACAGTGGTCTTACCTTTACCAAAACGGCTGATGCTTACAGTAACTTCAATTTTACTGAAGGTGATGTGATTTTTTTGTCCAACCTGCATCCAACAGAAAAACATTTCCACAGATCGTTTTGAAAAACAAATTTGGGGGAGAGATTAATGTTTGCCTTCCCTGAATTTCATTCCATTTGTAGTTTTCTTATCCACAAGTTTCTACTAAAATCATACTTTTAAGGTATATCAGACTTTCCCATATACAGCGATTTGTTTTGTTATGCTTCCCTGCATTATTTCATGCATGGAATAATAAGCGTTTATGTCTGATACTGCAATATTCATTTTCAGACCTCAAATAGTGTTCCAGAGGTAAGAAGGCATTGTTATCTTCACATTGCAAATGGGAAAGAAAAAAAAATAATAATAAAAAAAAAAGATTACATGACCTGACAAGAAACACATGAAACACATGCAGTGCCATGACTCCTCCATTGCATCTGTCCAGATGTCACTGAATAAAAAACAACAGGATAAGATGGAATGTTCTGTGCTTGCTTGTCTAAAATACATAGAGAAAAGGGAAAAATAGCTACTGTTGAAAAGTGCCTAGACACTGTCACTTTTTTTCTAAGCAATCTGAAAGGAAAACTGCATTTAAGAAGGGAGGCAAAACAACTTGTTTTGCAGGTGTTTAAAAAGACAAATCTTTCCAGTCATTAAAGGAAGTATATACATGTATTTGGAAACAGACAGGTGTCATGAAATGACTGAAGGTAGGACAGGATCTCAAAGACGTGATAAAAGTGAGAAGCAGTGAAGTGCCCAAATTATTACTTTTGCACATAAACAACAGAATATTTAAACTCTCTGAATATTCTTTGTCGTCAGTCAAAAAGCAATTAGATCTCCGAATGACATTTCTAAATGCATGTGCAGTGGATTTTGTTAAGGGGTCAAGCTAACAAAGAAAGGACCTGCCAGGGGCTGGAAGCTTCACTCTCCCTCTGATGGTAGTCCAGAAATATTGTACCACAACAGAAGGCAAACAAACTGCTTTCAATAATCTTAATGATGAAACACAATTACTATGGGTAAAAAAATTATATTGTCTTAGAAAAATCTTGTAGTATGATATAGAAGACTTTGTTCTCCATATTTTAGCACTTGTAAATCTGTACTACCAAAAGCAAAGCACAATTTTTTACTTCTTTTTTTTATTATTATTATTTTTTCCTTGAGACTATCCTGTTAAACTGGAGCTTAACTTCACCCTGTAGTTTACCCTACCCTTTTCCAAAATCATTTTCTCATTAGCTACAGATGTATAGCTAAGTAAATTAAGAAGGGTTCTTACTACAAGAGGACATATTGAAGAAAATTAAGTTCATTTAAAAAATGCCACTGCATGCATTTTGTAGCTAAGAAAACCGACCAGGGTCAGCTGCCTAACGCCTAACCAGCTTACTGCAGCAATAGTATCCCTATGAATTTTAAAAGGTGGGTTTGGTTCCATAGATACTCTTCCACAGGCAAAGTTTAACGGAAATCTTATCCTAATTTTGAACAAATTGTGGAAACAGAACTGGGCTTTAGGAACATATAGGTCTCTAGTGTTAATGAACACACAAGGTTTAAGAGAGATTAAGACGGTAGGAAAAAAAAAAAAACATTTCCAGATCAGTTCTGATCCTTTCTAAGTAGAAGTACCATGTAGCAAAACTAGGTACCACTATTTCAAAAGGCCATCTTCTCTAAGGCAGTTTATCACTTAGTTGTTCAAAATGATGTGTGGTTGGTTTAATTACCAGATAACATGGTAAATCAGTTCACTGACAAACTACTGCTTTTTCAGAAATTTATTAGTTCTTATTACTGGCTTTATTGCTAATTCGCTTTGTGAACTTGGACAGGTCCAACTCAAGAGGTTGGCCTATACTTCATAACGCGCAGTGTAGTGCACAGATACACAGTTTTGTTCCTTTTCAAAAGAGGCAGTTCAGGTATGAAGAAAGACCTTCTATCAGTCTATAGCTCTTTATGTATTGATTTACTTCACAAGGCAGCTAATAGGATAGACATACTCCAACTTCTTTTATGCCTTGATCCAGATAAGTGGGTTGATAATGTACATTAGGCTACCTCAAAGGTAACTCACAGAGGCACTGCTAAGACCTGGAGCACAGTGGCTATTTTCTGCACAGACAGAAACGGCCCTGGGGATCTCTGGACTGGGACAAATGGTTAGGGCAGGGGTGGGAGGGCGCTGTCACAGCCTCCTGCCAACAGTGGCTATCACTTGTTCATGAAGACCTCTGGGCATGGAGTCTGTCTGGCAGGAAACCATGTCCTCTGCATCCCCTGCAGCCTCTCCAACCACGGGAACCAACGCAGCTATCCCGACAGAGCTCCCAGCGAATGCGTGGCCACTCAGGTCTCGGGATTTCTGTCAGTGTCCAGCAGCAGCAGGGAGCACACCTGTGGGTGGTGTACCTGAGGAGGAATTTCTCAGCCTGGGGACAGAGCTCCAGGAGGGGACGGGCAAACTGAGGGATACCAGAGAGTCAAAGAAAGAGACAGACTACTGGAGTTGTGCTCTGCCATCCCTGAGATAGATGTGTCAGCCAGCCACAGCACAAGGAATAAAGGACCCCCGGCCCTCTGCCACCAGGCAGAAGGATGAAACCTAAGAGACAGATTATTTTTCAAGTTTCTTGGGAATCTGGAGAGGTTTCAGCTGACTGGAAGCTGGCAAGTGTTGTCCCTGTTTTCAGGAATGGCCGGAAAGAAGACCCTGGTCAAAACAGGCCTGTCAGTTTCACTTCAGTGCCTGGCAAAATTATGGAGCAGATTATTCCATGAGTTACTGAAAAACACCACTTTCATGAAGGGCAAATCCTGTTTAATGAACTTAATCTCTTTTTATGGTGAAGTTACCCACCTGGTTGACTAAAGGAAGATGTTTAGTGTAATCTTTTCAGATTTCAGCAAAGCTTTCAATGCTGTTTCTCACAGTATCCTTCTGGACAAAATGTCCAGCATACAGCTATACAAAAAAACAATGCAATGTGTGAACAATTGGCTGATAGGTCAGACTCCAAGTGTTTTATTAAATGGGGCTACATCTGGCTGGCAGACAGTCACTAGTGTGTTTCCACAGGGCTCCATTTTAGTGCCAGTTATCTTCAATGCTTTCATCAATGTCTTGGATACAGGACTTGAAGGGATATTAAATAAGTTTACAGTTGACACTAAATTGGGAGGAGTTGTTGACTCCTTCGAGTGTAGTGAGGCCTTGCAGAGAAATCTTGATAAGTTGGAGGGCTGGGCGATCACCAACCACATGAAGTTTAACAAGAGCAAGTGCTGGATTCTGCATCTGGGAGGGAACAGCCCTGGCTATATGCACTGACTGTGTGAGGAGAAGTTGGAGAGCAGCCCCATGGAAAGGGATCTGGGGGCTTTGGTTGACAGCAAGTTGAACAAGTGGTGTCCTGTGGCTTATATGTCACAATTATTGTAGGAAAAACAGCAAGTTTTAACCCTCCTTCTCCACCACTACATAAAGTCCTGTCTCACAAAGTGTGTGTAAACTGCAAGAGTCATCTGTGCAATTTCTCTGCACTAGCAGATGTAACTGCATGCGGGAGCACCTTCCATGGTTTCAGTTTCTTTCTGAGGAATTCTGAAATGCTCAACACATGTTCAATATGTCCTGAATGTTATTTTCTTTGCTGAGTGGTAGATTAAATATTAGCCTGTGTAATCCTGTAATCTAGAAACAGTCACAATACTAGCCAGATCATGAGCAAGTGAAAAAAATGATAATTGACACTCCCAGATCAATAAGCACTAACCTGAGAGTACAAAAGATTTTTTTTTTTATATAAAAGTCTGTATTTATTGATGCCTAACTCATACTCATTCTATCCTGTTTTATGACCATCATAGGAGTCTGATGTGGGTGTGGGAAAAAACTTCTGTTTTACTTCAGGTGCCAGCAGAGCGGCACTTCTTTGCTATTAAAGGGTGGCCCTGTAGAAATGCTATACTTTTTAAATTCTATTCTAACCATAAACCAGGTGGAATAATAAAATTTTTCCTTCTTCAACATTTTAGTTAATCCTTCGGGATGTTAAAACTTTTATTCAATGCTACAAAACATTTTGAATTTTGGTCATTTCTTCTCCCTGCTATTTTGCAGTATTCAGAAAGCATGAACCTTCAAAAGTGGATCTCAGACAGTGGACAAATATTATGATTATTTTTAATTAATATTTTTTAAATGTTTTTAGTAAATATTTAGTTCTGATATCCTAGGTACTTCTTCCCTATTCAAAGCAGAGCTTCTCCCACTAGCCTGGCTATAAAATAGGATTTAGAAACAAAGAACCTCATCTTAGGGTATTCTGACTGTAAAACAGAGAAAGATTAATACAAAAAAAAGTAAGCCTCTTTTAAGAAGTCTCATATGAAGCTATAATTTTCACATTATTATCTTTCATTATAGCAGTATTCAGAAAGATAATTTCCTATATATTTCCCGGGTGTAGAATAAGCTTATATTTATATAACCAATTATAACAACTGGTTAGAAGAAGCTTTTATTTATTTATTACCTAATAGCATAGCTTTAAATTGCGTGCCAGCTTCTGCAGCAGCTCACCAGCAAAGGCAAGATTCATTCTGAGAAAGCAGAGGAAGCAGAAAGTCAAGACTAAGAGTACACCTAAACTACGAGACACTCTAGGTGGTGGGTTGTTTTGTTTGGTCAGTTTGTGAAGGTTTTTTTTATGTTGTGTTTTGCTTTGTTTTTATAGGGCAATATCCCGAAGAGATGCATGTTCAGGAAATATACAAATATACATGCTCTAGTTTATTTTAAAATGTATAAATAAATCATATATAATATGTTTTTTTTCATATTTATCAAGTTAAAAATTGGTGAACAAAGTAGAAACAGGTAGGGAGCAGTCAGCAAAGGGCCAGGTTAGTTGGTGGGAACTTAATTAAATCTACTGAGATTCTATAAACTTCTTTCAATAAAAATGTGTAGAATGTGGTTAAGTTCTTACAGAATGTCGCACTTAGATATTAGTGCATACTTAAAAACTAAACCTTCTTTTTTTTTTTTTTTTTTTTCTGTTGTTTAGGAAATAGTTCTGAAAAGAAAAACTATCCAGGGCAAAGATTTTTTTAACCTTTGTTTACTAGTTATAAAAAATTATAATACAAGTATATGTGAAAAACATACATGCATATATGCAAAATATGGTAAGAAAACCAAATTGCCTACATTATTATGGATACTAACATATATTTAACATATATGTTAAATATAACATATATACATATGTTCTATATATGTATATATATATATACACATATATACATACACATTATAACATAAATATAACATATATTTAACATATATGTTATGTTCCATCCAGAGGAACCTTAAGAGGTGGGCCCATGGCAACCTCATTAAGTCCAACAAGGGCAAGTGTAAGGTCCTGCAGCTGGGTCAGGGCAATCCCAAGCACAAATGCAGGTTGGGTGGAGAATGGCTGGAGAGCAGCTCTGAAGAGAAGGATTTGGGGGTGTCGGTTGATGAAAAATTCAGCATGAGCCAACAGTGTGTGCCTGCAGCCCAGAAGGCCAACCGCATCCTGGGCTGCATCAAGAGAAGCTTGACCAGCAGGGTGAGAGAGGGGATCGTGCCCCTCCACTCTGCTCTCATGAGACCCCACCTGGAGAACTGCATCCAGTTCTGGGGTCCCCAACACAAGAAGGACATCGAGCCATTGAGAGAAGGGCCACGAAGATGATCAGAGGGCTGGAGCACCTCCCCTACGAAGGCAGGCTGGGAGAGTTGGGGTTGTACAGCCTGGGGAAGAGAAGGCTCCGGGGGGACCTGATAGCCGCCTTCCCGTGCCTGAAGGGGGCCTACAGGAGAGCTGGGGAGGGACTCTTTGGAAGAGCATGTAGTGCCCTGTAGGGCACAGGACAAGGGGTAATGGCCATAAACTGGAAGAGGGGAGATTTAGTCTAGATATTAGGAAGAAATTCTTTCCTGTGAGGGTGGTGAGACACCAGCCCAGAGAGGCTGTGGATGCCCCCTCTGTGGAAGTGTTCGAGGCCAGGCTGGATGGGGCTCTGAGCAATGTGGTCTAGTGGGAATGTCCCTGCCCATGTCAGGGGGGTTGGAACTAGGTGATGCTTAAGGTCCCTTCCAACTCAAAGCATTCTATGATTATATAATTCTATGATTTCCTTGTGTTTATACACATTCCAACTTAGTGGTGGAAATCATAGTGACCTCTGACTGTGACATCTTGAGAAAGATCTAACTTTTTATTAGCTTTATATTTTTGCACATCCTCACCTTGAGTTTCTTTTTGTCTAATAATTGATTTTTTTTTTTTTTTTCAGTAAGTCCCTAGAAGAACATTAAGAGAAAGTTATCAAAGCCCATAGAAAGCTAACAGAGAGCCTGACCCAATCAGGCATGGGGAGGGTAAAGTAGATCTGTAGAAAGTAAAGGCACAATGCTGGCAGTTAGGTTGACAGCCCAACCTTTGTTTCACTGGGTAGCTGTCCCTTCAGGAAAACACAGTTGCTTTGTGTTAAATAATTACTTCTCACGTGAGTGAAAGGAAAGTTAATTTAATCTCTCACACTTGTGAAGAACAGCAATAAGCAGTGCAAAAGCTGATTAAATCTTCTTTACATTGCCAAGTTCAGCTCTAAAATTTCGTTTTTTCACTGTAACTAACCATGAAAATAATTAATATGGATGTAACTTCATAGGTAAGGCTTTGCCTATGGAGAAATTATGTTGCTCTAGGCATTTGTTTTGAACTTACAAGAAAGGAAAGGAGATGTAAGAAACATAATTTGTCCAAAGATTAATTAATGGCTAAGTGGCAAATGCTCATTACATGCAGTTTTGAGCATGTTATATTGCAATTATTCTGAGAGTGAAGTGGGCACAGCAGAGTCAGGCTGAAAGCACAATAGTAAGCCAGCTCTTCCCAGAACGTCCTGGGGGAAGCTTCTCTAGAGAGACCTTTTCAACAGAAAAAGAGGACTTACTGCATTGCAGTACTGGTGGGTTTTGTATCGTTCAGTAGAGCAATCTGACTCACTTGATTAACCTTGCCATTTTGAATAAAAAACCTGTAAAACAGCCAAATGTGAAGTTTCACACAATTGAGAAAAAAAAAAAAAAAAAGAATACAATGCAGACAAATAGAGCAGGAAAAGCGTAGTCCTAGAAAAAGATGTCTTAACGAAAATTATGTAGGGATTCATAATGTATAGACAACTCAATTGGAGCTGCCATTGTAACACTGGATCAAAAACGACTAATGCAATCTTTAGATAAATACAAAAAAAAAGGATGAGTAGAAGGCAAGAAGCAAGGTTTTGCTTTTGTCTGTTAGTACTGGAGTGTCACGTAGGATTTTTGTCTCACATTTATAAAAAGGTTTGTTGAAAATGTAAAGACATGCCAAAGAGAGATGTGAAAATGAATAGGTGGGGGGTTAGAAAGTGCCTTTCAGAAAGTACTTAGAATTTAGTCTTCTTAAATTATGAAAAAGAATTCTGAGAAGTGAGTCAAATGCTGGACATAAGAACCTTTAGAGAGAATATCAGGTAGTGAAGGACTCTTTAATCCAAGAGAGAGGCACAACAAGGATCAGAAGCTGAAGACTGAGCCCAGGACAATTGAAAATTTGTATAAGCCATATAATTAAAAAAAAATAAAAATGGCTAAATACTGGCAAAGAGGTTTTCTATCCCCTAATGTCTTCATATCTGGAATGGAAATCTTTCTGGGTAATTTTTATTATCTGAGCACAGCAAGGGAGAAAAGCAGAAAACTTTTTGACATTGAAGTAACCTGAGACCCTTCCTGGAGTAGATCCAGTGTATGTCAGAAGTCCACACAGCATCTTTCAGAAAGTCAGAGGAGCGAACATTGGAGGGTATAAACACATTGCAATTCTGCTCTGCCCACTTCAGCTCTAAACATCACTCTGGGCTTAGGAAGTATAGCAAGACCTTGAGGTGTGAAAGGTCCTGGGGGTCCATGTGGACAAGAAGCTGGACATCAGCCAGCAGTGTGCGCTTGCAGTCAGAAAGGCCAACAATGTCCAGGGACTGCATTAAAAAAGGGGGGGCCAGCAGGGACAAAGAGGTGATTGTCACCCTCTGCTCTGCCCTTGTGAGACCCCATCTGTAGTACTGTGTGCAGGCCAGGGGCCCCCAGAACAAGAAGAATGTGGAGTTCTTGGAATGGGTCCAGAGGAGAGCCATGAAGATGCTCAGAGGACTGGAGCACCTCTCCTATGAAGAAAGGCTGAGGGAACTGGGCTTGTTTAACTTGGAGAAGGCTCTGGTGAGACCTCACTGTGGCCTTCCAGTACTTGACGGGAGCTTATAAACAGGAGTGGGAGAGACTTTTTACGCAGGTAGATAGTGATAGGACAAGGGGGAATGGTTTTAAACTAAGAGAGGGGAAAATTAGGTTAGATATTAGGAGGAAATTTTTCACTCAGAGTGTGGTGAGGCATTGGCACAGGCTGCCCAGGGAAGCTGTGTGTGCCCCATCCCTGGAGGCATTCAAGGCCACGCTGGATGGGGCCCTGGGCAGCCTGATCCTGTGGGTGGCAACCCTGCCCACGGTAGTTGGGGTTGAAACTAGGTGATCTTTAAGGTCCTTTTCAACCCTGGCCATTCTATAAATCTAAAGGAAAGAGCTGGGAGTTGTGCAGGTTTAGGTACCTGCTTCTGCCACAAAGCTGCAGCCCCTTGGACACAAAAGAAGAAGGAAACACCTTGTGACATGCAGAGACTGAAGCTTGAAAGGGAGCTTGGGCACCATCAGCCCTTGGCAGTGTCTGTGCCTCCAGGGTCCTTCTACCTGCCAGCAAGAAAGGAAGCTGTTTCCATGTGTCACTGTCACATGCATATGCAGATAATATATGTAAGTATTCCCTACTCACTAACAAAGCTGCTTATTATTCATTGGAAAAAAAAAAAAAAAAAAAAAAAAAAATTTCAAGAAGTTTTTTCCTAAATTNCAGAGTCATTCTTCCTAACTTTAGTCATAGTCTCTAAGGTTTTTTTTTTGTTTTTTTTTTTTTCCCCTCAGTGGGCTAGTCACCATTTTCATAAAAAAATAAGATCTAAGGAGCTATTCTAAATATTTATACATGTGTGTTCTAAACTATTTTCCTTAAATGTGCATATACATTATTCTGTTCAACTCGTCTTTCCAAAATTTATCTTCATTTTTGCCTTTCTAAATGAAAATCTCAAAGGATTTTTGCGTAAGTAAACATTTTGTATTGAGATATTCATAATGAAAGAAGTGAAAACAAATATCTAAACTCTCTGATTCAGTGGTGGCTTCCTTTACCTTCATTTTTGGAAGAAGTGTATGGAAAGTTAGTCTGAGACCTCCCATATTCCATGCAGATTTCTTCTGCTGCTGAACACTAATCAGATAATATTTTTTTTTCGTCTCAACTACTTCTCTAATTCTTAACAGTTTTAAGATGGATATATATACATTTCTGACAAACATAACTGTTTATGGGACGGAAGTGAAAAGGCCTCCTTCTTATAGATGGAAGGTTTTTCTTTTGAAAATGTCATTAGAAATATGAAATTATGTAATGCAAACTCCAGAGTTCAAATTTTAGCCACGGATTTCTTCCCTATTTTTCTAGTAACATCTGACTTTTTTATTTTTTCATTTTTTCTCCACTGTAGGACCAATATAAAATACATTTTAAGCATCCCACACAATCCCAAACTATACTTCTACTTAGAGAAACTTTAACTAATTAAAAGTTTTAGAAAACTGCTTTTGATGAGACTTGTACATGTCTTACAGGTAAAGAATATGATCAAGCTACTCTTCTTTGACATCCCGATACTCCCATCTGACTCTGGTTACTGTTAAATCCTGAAAATAGATTTCCTGAATACATCTGCTCTGAAAAAAATATTTTATCACAAGCACTGGTATATGTTATCATATGGAAGGTAGTTCATGGCTTCAAGGACTTGGTGTGGCTTGGAAGATTCTGCTAGGTGCTCTGCATTAGCTGTCCACGTTGCTGAATCTTTACTGCTATTTTTACTCGCACTATCTGAATGAAGTGTAACTACTTCTGCTTTTAGAGTGAAATCTCAATTCACATGCATCAATGCACAGATTTCAGAAGGTAGTAATCTATTTTTCTCTTGTTCCATTTAGATCTGTGCTGAAACTAAAAGCAGATATCATGTATCCATTTACAGTGTAAACACTATTCACCCATATATTTGGGTATTCAGTTTTTTAAAGACTAGGTGTCTTAATAAGAAAATTTGGGGCACCAAATAAAATTAATAAATTATATAGGGGGTGTTATGATAATTGTCACTGAACATTAATTTTTCCTGCCCTGTGAAAGGAAAATAACTTCAAAACTTTATAAATTTTAATCATTACATTATTGTCCACCACATTTCTCTTTGGTACTTCTGTTAACATAAATCTTCAAGCCAACACATGTGCCTGTTCAGAGATGCATCTTTAACTTAGTGGAGTCAATACACCATCAAAAATGTCGTTTTCACCCTTTACTGCCCACCTGCTCTTCAATAGCAACAACAGATAGGTGAGAAAGATAGATTTCAGCTAACGGCTTTGATGCCAGCCAGTGTCGGAGAAGTGGTGCAATGGAGGGGTCATGGACACACTGAGAGAGTGCCATGACAGAAAAAAAAATGTGCTTAATACAATCTCTGGGGCCCAGGTTTAGGTGTGATTCATGTTTCCAGGTAATAAAACTCAGGTTTGGTACAGGCAACAGGCTAGCATCTATGACTTGTGCTGTTAGTGGCATGCTCAATGTGCATGTACACAGCTTGGTTTCCAAACTTCTATAATTGCATTAAGTTTAGAATCTGTCCTTATCTTCTTAATTTGACGTTAACACAATAGGAAAGACATGATATATACTCTAATCTTTTCTACTTTTCTTCACTTTTCTACCAAAAAGCTGAAACATGAATAATATTTTTGCAGTAGTTCATTGCTTTCACTTCCCTGGAGTCCCTACCGCAGCCATCTTTATAGAAGCAATAGTTCCTTCCATTTCAGAAAAGTATGGGTCTAGCTGAAGAAAGAATTGCAGAAAGCACAGTGTCTCACATTCTCTTAGGTGTGGTGTAATGTTGTATTTCCACTTGCTGAGCAAATAGTGAGAGTCACTCACTTTTCCCTGCAATATCTTTTAACAAGGTCTCCTACCTGTGCAATATATCCAGGATAATAAAGATCCCTCTCAATTAGAAAAGGAGAGCTTGTGTTACAAGCTAAAATTTTTCTTTTTTAACAAGAGCTGGAAAAAATGCCTTCAGTGCTTTCTATATTAATCTGTTCCTTTTATTGTGTTGTATATCAGTGGGTGACTACTTCTAAATTTGAGCAGAACAGATTTATCTTTCCAAGGAATTAAAGATAGTAAGATAAATTTCCTTTCAATAAGAAACATTAAAATGGTCATGTATTTCAGAAAAGCCATTATTAGTCAGGCAAGTGTTAATTTTTACTAGGTTGATTAGTGTTAATAGGAAAAATGAAAAGAAACCTGATGCTAGATAAAATAGAATTTTGATGTTGTGGTAGATGTAATAACAAACTAACCAAGAGATGGTCAACTATTTTTGAATATGCTATTTTTTATTTATAGGTGCTTACCTTGTGTTTTGCTGCTTATCAAAAACATCAACTGATGTAATTCAAGTGAAGATACTGTGATGGAGGAGATGAAATCTCAGGGTCTTATGGGTTGGAAAAATATTCTTTCACACTTCCTTAACTGCCTAATTCACAAGTTTCATTCTGTAGGAAAACCATTTTACTGTCATATATTGCACCATTTCATATTAGTCAGCAACCTGTAATGTTTTCTGTAATTCAGCTCCCTACAAGATTCAGAGGTGCCATAGTCATGTTGCCTGAGGATGAGATAGTCATCATACCTGATTTATGTAGGAGTCAAGGTGAGCAATTTATTGTAGGTCATTCATACAGACTATTTATTTGAGTATTTGTTGAATGAGGAAGGCTATGACTAAGCAGAATAGCTGTGTATGTACTTCATCCACCAAGAAGACAAAGACATGCAATTCAAGGGAAATGGTTTTTCTGTGCAGAGCACTAACGCTAACTTGTAGGCTGAAAGATACGTTGAAGGGACTTAGAAGGACTGCAGAGGAGCCTGTGGGTAAGGAAGATTTCTTTGCAGTTTTGCTCAGCATTTTAAGCTGTCTGATTAAAATCTCTAGATTTGACCTCTTGAAAGACAACTTCTCTGCCTGAAACTGCTAATGAGTGCAAAGGCTACATCATATTTGTCAGGAACAGTAAGAAAAGGCACTGCAGTAACAAGATCTATGTTGCACTCCATGCCAATGCCAAGTAAAGTGGAGTGTGGAAAGTGTATATACATCCATAAAACAAAAACAAAACATTAGCAAAACTTTAGCAAAATAGATGATCTTTAATTAACCCACAACTATTGGAGATCAATCAGCAAGGCATTCATAGGTAAAAGGCAGCAAAAGCAAAAGCCAAAAGCCAAAAGACAGAAGCCAAAAGCTAAAAAGCCAAACGAACCAAACGAACGTTTATTGCGCAGATACAATTGCTTATATAGCATTAGCTTTGTGACTAAAAATATCTTGTGTTTTTATTAGGTTATAATAGTGTCACTCATTAAGCTCTAACCTATAACTTATCCTCTAATTATAATATGCTCCTGCCCTACCTGAGTGCTAGCTCCTTATCTTATACTTCAGAGACACTGTGTCCTTGAGGCCTACTCTTTAATCACTGTTTATTACAGAAAGGCCTGTTCGTGCAGTGGTCTAACATTCATGTCCGTTATTCCACGCTCCCACACACAACAGTGATATAAATTATTAATTACTACACCTTTCTCTATGTTTTCTCCATTTCTTTAAGGAGAGAAGGTAGTGGAAGGAAGGGAAAGTGGGAAATAGTTCAGGATTATTCTCCAGCAAGGACTTTTTCTATGCTGGATGACATTGTCTTCTTGCAACTGCAAATTAAAACAACAACAACAACAAAACAGAATATGAATTGTTTCTTGATAGTTAAATTTGATTTCAGCTATAAGATTCTGTTCTGATCAGAAACCAAATATCTTCACGAGTGTCATATAACTACAATGAGAATCCAATTTTTGGTTTCTGTAGTAGTCTCTCTTGTGCAAGAACTGAGCCTGCATTTCCAATTAGTGGTGATCCACAACAAGTACGGCAAAGTGATTGCCAAATGTTCTGCCTCAAGGATGAAGTACTGGAATTTCGTGTGGTCAGATACAGCCTGAAAATAATACAAGAACATCACAGAAACTGTAATTCAGCAAGTTCTTAGAAAATGCATAGGCAAATGTAGTCCCAACCCTTGGGAAAAAAGGTGAATTGATCTTACAGACACCATTTGAAAAATTGTCAACACTTGGTGTGTCAGTATTCTGTTACATTGAGGACAACTTCCAACACCATTTTTAATAGAAAGGCAATTAGGATTCTCAGCAAGGGCACACTGTTAAACATCCTGCGACTGAATTACAAGTGACCTGTGCTGGTAAGCATGCATGAGGAGGTGTGAAGAGAGAAAAGTCCAACCAAATGCTTCAAGCTGTCTATAGAAGGGGTAGCTTTGTTTGAGGATGCATTTGAACCAAAGGGTTTACAGAGTCTGTCTCATAGCTTTTTTTGCCTCCACACTGAGTTATCTGGAAGGTACCATGGAAACGGCACTTATTTCTTGTTTAGGATAAAATTCAGGAAAATAAATTCTTCCTGATAGGTTTAGACTAGAAGATCATTTTAGTCCAGGTGAGTTTACACACAATATAAGGTATTGTAAATCTTCCTATGTTCAGGAATATTTTTTTGTAAGCTAATTTTCAGTGGTATTCAAAACAACATATTTCATTGTCTTACTAATGTCTACAATGCCTTATTGCACTGGACACAATGAAAATGCTGATTACACCACAATATAGCAGACCACAGTGAATGTTAATTTTCTTTTATGCAGGTGGCAGGTATCTGTACTGTATTGAGGATGCTGTGCAGTCCATTCGGAGAGACTGACCATTTGTACTAGGAATGATGGCTGTCTATTTAAGTCTGCTTCACAGAAAATCAGTAATGCAAGAGAGAAT
>VXAV01004020.1:22568-42951 GCA_013399715.1 Alectura lathami
TCTCCTCACTTTATTGTTGCAGTTCCTGGAGATTTCCTTTCAGCTTTTGCTTTAAGTAGAGATCCACAGCTGTCAGCCCAGACATTCTTTATTTTTTTTCCCATGCTTACTGCATCCTCTTTACTAGGTCTTAATTAAATCAGGAGCAACTTTTTGGAGAGACTGTCTAAACATCACGACAGTCTAGATGCCCATCTTCTAGATAAAGTCAGATGAGATAGGCCATACCCTTGGAGAAAAAAGGTAGCAACAGAATAGAAATGGTGAGATGAGAGAAGTGCATTTAGTTTTAGAAAACGTAATTTTATTTACTTAAAAATATACTTAATATATCATAACTTTCAAACGATAAAACTTCAGTGGAATATAAGAATACATTTACATTGATTTCCCATAAAACTATTTGTTGTTTTTGTTGTTGTTTAACTAAAAATATTGAATGAGAGTGTCTATAATACTTATTTTACCCTATGAATTGGAAGGTATTTACTGAATTGTACACTGCATCCAGAGTATGCTAATCCAAGTGTTTCTGTTTCTGTTCTTGAGAAAGGAACTGTGTTCATTCTCTCTCTGTCACTTCAGGGTATTTCCACTGATTATAGAATCATAGAATCACAGAAACTTAGGGGCTGGAAGGGACCTCTGGAGATCATCTAGTCCAACCCACCTGCTAAAGCAGGTTCCCTAGAGTAGGCTGCACAGGAAAACATGAAGGTGGGTTTTGAGTATCTCCAGGGAAGGAAATTCCACATAGTCTCTGGGCAGCCTGTTTCAGTGCTCTGTCACTCTCAAAGTAAGTAAGTTTCTCCTCTTGTTCACATGGAACTTCCTGTTTTCCAGTTTGTGCCCATTGCCCCTTGTCCTCTCACAGGGCATCACCAAAAAGAGCCTGACCCCATCCTCTTGACATCCACCCTTTAGATATTTATAAGACATAATAAGATCCACTCTTAGTCTTCTCTTTTCCAGGCTGAATGTTCTCTCAGTCTTTCCTCACAAGGGAGATACTCCAGGCCAAGAATATTATTATGTATAATGTTAATTAACAAGAATAACTGTGATACAGATGACAATGGAAAATATACTGTAATGATATTAATACACTGTTACTAGGACAGTAACATCGCACCAAAAAGACTAAGAAGAATCAAAATCCAAACAAAGAGTTTATTTTCAAGCTTGAGAATGCCACTAACAAACTTAGTTTCCTTATTAGCATGAGTGCAAGTCAATATCACTAGGTATTAACATTTACCAAGCCAGCTTTCATTCAGAATGAATAGTAAAAAAACTAACTTGTATAAAAAATTATGCACGAGTAGAGCTAAAGCATCCCCACCCATAAGTAAGTCAGAAAAAATACTCATTAAATCAGAGGTACTTTTAATGTTTCTATGTAGTCTTTAACGCTTACAAATATGTCATTATCTCCGTGTATAAAATAGGGTAAAATTTACAATCAGACTCTCCATCCTGTTGTTTAATGCATAATAAACTGCAGTATTCTCATTCTAAAAAGCATTTTTCACTTTTCAGTTTTGTCCACATGTTTCACAGAATAATGGAGTCTCAATTCAGCTATTAAATAGAACATGTGGAATGATAATCACATACTCTGCTAGGTCAGGATTCGGTGTAGTGAAACTAGGGATCATTGTCGTTGGACACCCTTCCAGGCAACCAGGGAATGTGAACAGGGATGAGAGCAGCACCTGTCTGCTCCACAACTGCCTCTGTGGAGAATTCCAGCAACATACAACATCAAACCCAAATTCTGCTAGAGAGAAGACTACAGGTAGTCAATAGTTAGTTGGTTTCTAAACATGAAACAAAAGCCATGGAGCATCAGACTGGAAAATGAACACTTTATCTGCCCCCTAAACAAACAAATAGTGAAACTTGATTTGAATTGAGCAAATTCTTATCTGTTTTACATGTCATCACCTGTGAAAATTGAATTTCTAGACCATGTTCCATTCTGACTGTTATTTATGTGATCTTATTTAATTATTGCTATCAACATTATTTTCTGGATTTTGAAAGCCAACAAATAAACTGACAAACATACAGACAAATATTCACCTGATCCCAAAGATAATGAGACTAAACCATGTGAATTAAGACTGCTAAAACAATGAGCATTTATTATGTTGGTTTAAAGGAAAGTAAATATCTGTATGGAGAATGAGTTGATAGAAGAAGATGGTGACAAAGAGGGAAAACCAAAGAGAAACAAACTTTCTATTTCCTTATGTGAACCTAATATGTATGTATTAAAAAGAAATGCAATCTCTTTTTATTTAATTTAATGCTATTTATTTGCCATTTCCAATATTGTTTTGACTCCTGTTAATGAAACAGCAATTGATGAATACCCTGCAAAGCACTTCACAGGGACAACATATAAACTTAGAGATAGAAAAGGAAAGCAATCTTTTATGAAGATTCTCAAAAATGGAACCACTCACCTCTGAATAACTGACGTTCACTGGAAAGAGGTTCAGAAACAAGGTGTTCTCTGGCCTGAATCTTTGCTGCGCAATATCATAAAAATCAACAGTCTGTACTATAAATCAAATGTTTTGTGGTTTACAGAAACAAGGAATAAATAAACACTGACCATTATGATTTTCTGATTTTCTAGCAGAACAAGCTTCTTTCTCTCTGTGATGAACTATGGGAAAAAAGTGCTAGCATTCTGGCATTCCAGTAAGGCTCATAAATCTGGAGAAAATGAAAATGACATAGTGTGATGATTGATTGTTGCACGGTGATTTTCCTATTGGAAGAAGGAGACACAACCTTTAGTGCAAGAATGAATTCCATTATTCTAATTCCTTCTTACTTCTACCCTTTACCAACTGAACAAGAAGGTAAAAAAATGAAGCAGTTCTATGAGAATGTTAGAGTGGGAAGAGAGGAGATTTGGGCAATAAGAAATAAAGAGATTAACTTCCTGGAAGTCAAATAAAAACTCTGATGTTGCATACAGGGGAAAATCATCCAGTACTTGTTTGATCTAAGAGCTAAGTATATTTGGGAATCTAACACACAAAAATGAAGGTGAATGTCTATTTTGCCTAGCTGCATACATATGTTTTTCGTCTGTTATGTAGATGATTGATTGCAAGAGCTCCAAACAAAGTGATACTTATACTTTCACTGTTCTATGCTTCTGAAATGGAGATACTGGTTTCAGCTTCACAATGTCTCATACGATGTTATGTTCTGAATTTTTGGTGGTCGTAGCATTGATATCATGCCCATGGTTTAGTTGTTGCTGAGCAGTGCTGCACAGAGCCAAGGACGTTTCTGCTTCTTGTGCTGTCCTGCCAGCAAGGGAGCTGAGAGTGCACAAAAAGCTGGGAGGAGACAAAGCCAACACAGCTGACTTAGACTGGCCAAAAGGACGTTTCACAACATATGGCATTGTACTCAGCAGTAAAGAAGGAAGGGAGCGAGGGGATGTTCAGTGATGGTATTTGTCTTCCCAAGTGGCCGTTATGAGTGATGAAGCACAGGGCTGAACATTGGCCTGCCAGTGGGAATTCTTTTGCTTTGCTTGTGTACGCAGCTTTTGCTGTACCTATTAAGATGTCTTTACTTCAACCCATGAGTTTTCTTTCTCACTTTTATCTTTCTGATTATCTTCCTGATTCCATCATGAGGGAGTGAACGTGCAGCTGTGTGGGACTTGGCTGCCTACTGAGTTTAACCCATAACAAGAGGAAAAATATATTCCTGAAGTGCTTGCAAAGCTGCAGCACAGGGAAAGAAAGGGCTTGGAATTATCTGAAAATCTGGGTCTGGTTCTCTAGGGAAGCCATGCTGCAACATCCCCTTTCTAAGATGAGGTTACAGAAGTAGTGTCTGCCCCTGGCATCCATTCAGATCAAGGAAAATATATGAACATATGGTCCTAATATCATGGGATTAGAAAGAGTAGCCCTGTGAGTATGCACCTGGGGTATATAAAATATTTGTTATGTAAGATAATTACAGGAAGATAAATCATTGCAAGAACATGGTTGAGGTTGCAAACTAAAAATCAAACTTTTTAATTCCTTTATGATTTTGCTGTTGTGCTCATGGAAGTTCTATACACAGAGTTGCTTCTATTTTTCATATATTTGTGAATATGAAAATATCTTAAGGACACAGTCTAAAGGACACAGACTAAAGCATGCGTTAAGAGGGAAGAGTGAAATGAATTATGATGCTGCATAGATATTCTTGATGTTTTTACCTAGATCGGAATGTTCCTTGCAACAGATATTGCGTGTCAGAGTCGAGTGCAGAAATGGCATGTCAGAGTTGAAGATGCCTGACTCAATTTGAATTCCTGAACGACAGCTACATATATTTGTATTGACAGATGCTGAGATCTCAAAGGATTTTCAGCCTCTTTGGGCTTTCCATGTGGAGTACAGACTTAGAAACTTCATCTGCATAGATGACTTTTAGGTGTGTTTTTTAATTATCTTTTTTAATGGTATTCCTTTTTGAGAGAAGTATCAAGAGAGAGGGCACATACTAGATCACTAAGCAGAAGTGCACACTTGTGAATCATTCTGATAGGATGTACAGAGAACATTTTTAATCTCCAGTGTAAATTGCAGGACCAGTGCTACCTTTGAAGATGATATGTATATATGACAAAGAAACAACAAGTCCTTGATTGAAAGACCCTCAAAGTCAGAGACAGAAAGAGAAGCTGTAGAGTCAATGAATTTAAAGAAAATGTTGTTACTTCCGAGCACTAGCCTGTCAAGTGAAGAAATTGGATTAATTTGTTGCTCTTTATTACACAAATGTGAAACTGAGGCACTAAACAAGTTCTCCTAGGTCCCACTGGGAATTCAGACCCAGGAAGGATTTCAGTCTCTGCCTCACTAATCTGGGCTGAATTATAAAGTTCTCCCCACTCTGATGGATATCTGATGGATGTTTGAGACTTCCCTGAAATAAGACAAGTTACTCAACACTGAAAATTTAAAGCTAAATTACCATTGTCCCTTCACTTTTTTTGAGCATATATATTTTCCTTGTCATACTGATGTCTGTCACTGATCCCATGCATCTAATCTGTGCAAAATCTACAGCCACAAACAGCTCTATGACTGTAACAAGTCACTTCAGCAAAGTTAGGTTTGATTAGAGAAGTAGTTTGTTCACAAGACTGAATTTATACAAACGTATATTTTTCCCGTAACCAAACTAAACTTGCCTAATAAACTCACAGCGTAACAGGTTATTTCTAAAATCATGCAACTTTTACTAGAATTGGAAGTAATGAAACTTCCCAAGAAAAGCCAAATTTCCTTGAAGCTATGGCTAAATATTACTTTTGTGCATACAAGAAGATAATTATAATTGTAGATGACGATCATGTGAAACTGGATGGTTTGTTCGGTGGGGAGGGCAGATTTTCCCATAGTAGACAGACTACTAGAAGACAAACTTCTCAAATATTTACTGTCTTTTTTTTTTTTTTCTTCTGATTTTTTTCTGGTTTTCATCAGATCAGATAAAAAACTTAAAGCAAAACTCGAGGAGTTAAATCCTGGCTTGGTTGAAGACAGTGGACTTTTATTCTTGCAACTAATATTACAGTGAATCAACCCTCCCTCAAATCAACTGCATTAACAATTGGAAAAAAATGGCAGTTCTGCCTCTGTCCACCAAGCAAATTGGAAAGATGCATTTTTAAATGTGGTCATATGAAGTACTGAAAAACTATTTTGGAAACTTTCCCATAAAAGCAGCTGTGTCCTTTTCACTTGGATCAGACTAAAGACCCTGTTTTTCATTCACATTTCAAGAGCTGCTAACTGTTAAACCATTAAAAGGAGCTTTCAAGATTGCTTGGGCAGACTGAGGCAAAACTTAATTTTTTTAAGTATTAAGACATTTAAAAATGAAGTTCATCTATATAAGTTTTGGATGATTAGTTGTAAAACTCTTTTTAGCCTCATAGTCTTTACAAATATCTCTTAACAGAGCCCTTGTACTTTTCTATCACTGGTTTATTTTCTGGTTTGCTTTGACATTTGTTTTAATGAATGTTAAATACAAAATTATATAAAAATGAGATATATATATGCTTGTTGAGATGGAAGCAATACCATTGCACAACATTGGGAAGTCAGTAATGAAACTTTACGAGGAAATGCCATTATATAAAAATGTCAAAAATGTAGCAAAATATGAGGATATCAGTAGATTTTTTGAAGCATCGTGTTAGTTTATTTTTCTTTTTGTTTTTGCCATCAGATAATGAACTTTGAATCTTTTATCTTCCTGAAGAAACAGATGAATTCTATGTACTGAGAATTCCAGTTCATATATGAACTTCAGTATTTATTCTAGCTACACTCTGCTGAGTCATTCTCTCTAAAAAGGATGATTGTATGAAACAAGTCACGAGTCACTGGACTCAGCAGAACTGCAGAGATAAATGTTAGGATCAAAGTTAAGACAGGAAGTCAAGATGAGTGACCATGTAAGACCTTGCTATGACTCTCTTTCAATAAGCCAAAATGTCCTCAAAAACATTTGCATTTCTCTTATGAACTTTCCTATTCCAAAGAAAAGTGTGCTCTGAGAATATTAAGCTGCAGTGTTAATAAAGTAGATTATCCCCCAGTGATATTTAAGAATTCAGTGTTCCAACAGTGTAGCAAGATATGAAAATTCCATATCCTCTCCTCATAGTCCTCTTCCAGTGAATTGAAGTAGCCTTAGTGGCTAAACCAGGACAGACTGAACAGAAATGCTTTTCTCCTTAGTCATGGAAAAAAATAAAATACCTTTTTGATAATATGCAAATGATGAAAAGAATATCCCATTGATATACTACCAACTATGAAGCTGTTGTTCAATGGGACTGACTCAGGAAATTAGAAAAACAACCAAAATGCTCTTGGCTCCTATTTAATCACTTTGCTTCATACACATTGATTGTAAGCATGTTAGCCCTTTAGTATGGCTAAGAAACGTGAAAAAGTGTTGGATTTTTTTTTTTTTTTTTCCCATCTGATTTCTCAGCATCTGAAAACCATTGTCTGTGAGGTTACAAATACTGGGAAAATATGAAGGTTAGTTCTTTACATTTTAATTACAAAGAGAGAACATGATATAAGATTCTATTAGAATTTTTTTTCTTCTTCTGGTAATCTATTTCCAAAAAGTATATTAATTGTTGCATTACACTGAGAGTGAACCTTAAGGCAACAGAAGAACACGTTTGTCAGAGGAAAATATTTCTCATACATAGTTATGCTGGAGAAGACATTCAAGAAGAATGCTGAAATGTTTTTCGTTTCCATTTTATAAAACTGTTTTTGGTGATTCAGTTCTCCTTTTTTGTTTGTTTGTTTTCCTCCTCTTTTCCTCCTGATTCAGCTCTTCTTTTTTTTTTTTTTTTTTCCTTTTCAACATGAGCCAGCAGTGTGCCCTCGCAGACCAGAAAGCCAACCGCAACCTGGCTTGCATCCAAAGAAACATGGCCAGCAGGGCAAGGGAGGTGATCCTGCCCCTCTGCTGTGCGCTGGTGAGACCCCACCTGGAGTGCTGCATCCAGATGGGGAGTGCTCAGTGCAGGAGGGACATGGAGCTGTTGGAGCACGTCCAGAGGAGGGCCACAGAAATGATCCAAGGGATGGAACACCTCTCCTGTGAGGACAGGCTGAGAGAGCTGGGGCTGTTCAGTCTGGAGAAAAGAAGGCTCCGGGGAGACCTGATAGCGGCCTTTCAATATCTTAAGGGGGCTACAAGGAAGAAGGGGACAGACTCTATAGCAGAGTCTGTTGTGGTAGGACATGGGGAAGTGGTTTCAAACGGAGAGAGAGGAGATTTAACCTGAATATAAGCAAAAAGGTTTTTTACAATAACGGTGGTGAAGCACTGGCACAGGTTGCCCACAGAGGTGGTGGATGCCCCATACCTGGAGGCATTCAAGGTCAGGCTGGACAGGGCAAAGAAATACTACTTAAATTCACAGAGGGTAGATTCAGCTCAGGCTGTTATCTATGATGGTTTGAATTCAAATTCTAGGTCAGGAAATTGTTAGATTTCTAGTTGCTGAGAAGATAAATAAACCAAAGATCTTTGTTTCAGTTGTTCCTATACTCTAATTCTACACTGCTAGACACTCCCAGACAGATGGCTTACTACACCCATGGTCTGACTCATTTCCTTGGTTGTGTGACATGTCAGTCAGGAAGGAAGTTAAGAAAAAATTACAGTCCTGATAAGAATGAGAGTGGTGGCAATGGAGATAACACTAATCAGTTGGTTATATAAACGAGTCTCCTCCACTTGCCCCATGTAGTCTAACACCTGACTGTGTGTAACTGTTGGTGAGCATACGTGACTTATACTTTGTTTCAAACCTATTTGATAAATCTACTTATGGAGCAGAAACCAACGAGAAAGTCTGTTCTGTTGCAGTAGCATCATGTCATGTGCTTGTATTTCTCTTAGGAATTAGTTTACCTTATGCATCTTTGTGTACGTCTTCCACTCACGTTAGATGGTTGTTTGAAGTGATAAGAGATCTCACCTCAAAACTGAGCAACTGATACCAAAGTTGAAGAAAAATAAGAAAAAATAACATAGATGCAGATTATTTTCCACCATTTTTTCTGTATTCTAGGAGTTTGGTTTTCTAGTCAGCTGTCTCTGTGAAAACAGTTTATGGGGAGCTGTTCTTTATTGGAAAATGAATGTGAGGAAGCTTTGTCAACGACCACAAATAATTAATTCTCATATGACTATTCGATAAGAAAATTCAAATTATGGTCTGTTATGCTGCTTTACAACAATTTTTAATTTCCCAAAGTTCTCTTTTCAGATCTTATTCTTCTGTCTTTCTAGAAGGAAAACTTTATTTGAAGGAAACTGACTCTAGTTACTACTGTTTTAGGTCTTTCGTGCTGTGCTATATTGAGAGGATGACTAGCCCTTTGATAAGTAACCTTACTAGTCATACCTATTAATTTAGGGATTATAAAGGTCAATTACTTACAATGAAAATGTTCTAAAATTACATAGCACTTTTTATTCTTCAAAACTTCCTGGCTTTTTTTTTGTTTGGTTGTTTGTTTTTTTTTTTTTTTTTGCTATAATTATAAAACAATCTTGAAGTTCAAATATTTGGACTCAGATTGATTCAGAGGTTAAAAGATAAATTCTAAACTCATTTCAATAAAAAGGCAAAAATCCCTTTAACTTCAGAGAGAGAATTTTAACTCCAAACACAATCTTCGTGTAGAATTCACTGAGTGCCTGTGAGTCAGGACACACTGGCCAAACAAGTAATTTCATCTAAACTTCCTACATAAACAACACGAGGCTAACTCTTGATGTGATTAATCTAACATTGAGGGTCACACAGATATGGAAGAAATGCCCCCTTCTCTATTCTATCTATGTAGGGTTTCCAAAAAACATTGAACTAGATGCCTATGTTTAGATGTCTAAATTCAGAAGAATTAAAGTCCATTTAATGTTAAACATCCTATATCTTTAAATGTAGGCAAAGTTAGCCCTTAAAGTCAGATATCTCATGAAATCAAGCCTTTCTGAATCTCTATGCATATTTGCTTATTGAATTGTAGACTGAAGAGGGTGGAGGAGGATTGTCACTGAAAGGCTGAAGGCAGGTGAGCCAAAAAGGCAGGAAGCCAAGACAGAAGAAGCCAGAAGAGAGGGCATGGATGGGGAAAGTTACTGCAAAGTAAGCCTGGGTGTTATTTTACAGCATACCTGCTAATTCAAAAGAGTCGACCAGAGGATTGCCTGCAGTATGAAAACGCAGGTAACCTTCTTCTCACAGCAAGGGCAAACTGCCTTGCATTTACCAGATGCAGTAAGTACTGATCCTGCTTCTGACTGCGGGATTGCCTCAGGAGAAGATGAACAACGCAGTGGAGCCTGAGCGGGGGTCTTGCTCGTGCTTAAGAGAGGTGAAAAGGGGTTGGGCACCGGGCCCAGAGCAGAGACCTCACTGCTCCTCTGAGAGCCTCTTGCTGTCACTAGTATGTGCTCAGATGTTTGGGAGATGATTGTTTTAGGGTACAGGACCAGGGAGATTTCTCTAATGCTGTCCCAAGGGCAGTGGTTAAAACGTCCACAGCAAACGAGACATAATTTCTTTATTGATTAAGGTGATAAGAAACGTGAAATGTAAAACTTTCAGTTTGCTTTTAGGTAGATGACATTGGTTTAAATCACTTGTTACTTCACTGGATAGACTGCAAACACCTTATGAAGAGACAGAGATAATTTTATCTGTATACAAATTTTATAGATCTTAGGAAGCACTACAGTCTGTATATTAAAAAGCAAAATTAAAATTAACCCCTAAGATTATGAAAAAAATGAATGTTCTGTATTATTTGCAGGGCAGGATTCTACATTTTTATTGGAAATATATTTTTCAGATCCATTTTCCTATACATTTCATGGGTAGTGTAAAAAACAGACGTAGATGGGTAGCTTCTAGCTGCCTTCCATTTGCATAATGAATAGCAGCTATAGTGCTTTTATACAAATTTCAATTAGTTTTACGAGCAGGAGTCATAGCTTTGATGATATTAAAAAGGAAAAATAAGCTGTCTAATCTCATCTGGTGTAGGGAAACAACTTTAATTTTACTAAATTGTGTGCATGCACTATGTGTCTAATTCAGGAAAAGAGAAGTCTTAATAGTATAATGCATATTACACTTGGATTAGATGATGCTAGCTGCTAGAGTAGTAGCAGTGATTGAAAGCCTAGTAGAATAGAGAAGATAATACTCTTTAGTGCCTTTCTTGTGGACTTCACAAATCCTTTGGATATCTTCATGTGAGAAAAAGTGTACAGGATGCCCGAGGCTGTAGCAGAAATTGCTGTATAAACTGAGGCCTGTGCCTGACTTCTTAACTGCAGGAAGTTGGTGCCTCATTTCTCTATTTGCCAAGTATTTACTCTGTTTATAATCTGGAGCTGTAAGGACTTGGTTACCCTTATTATATAGCAAATTTCAGTTATATATCTAATGCCTTATTCATAAAAATTGATGTAAATGAAATGTCCCCCCAAACTCTGATAAAGGCAAATATACTTTTTCTGTTGATGTTCTAGAATATTTTAGTAAGAGCAAAGTAGAAATGGTATAGAATTGTATGTCTTCTCTTACCTATATTTCAGAGGAATGATATAAAAGACACACATTTTGTCTTAGTCCTTATTCATATTTTTGATACATCCACAAGCACAGAATCGTGCAGAAGTTTTGCAGTTGAAGAAGACCTCTGGAGGTGATCTAATGCCCTGCTCAAGCAGGACTATCCATAGCTTATTTTCCAGGCAGGTTTTGGAGATCTCCAAAGAGAGAGACTCCACAACTTTTCTGGGCAACCTGCACCAGTGCTCTGTCACCTGCACTGCGCAGAAATGCTTCTAGATGTTCAGAGGAAACTTCTTGTGTTTCATTTTGTGTCCTCTGCCTTTTGTCCTGGCACTGGGCACCACTGAAAAGAGTCTGGCTATGTCCTCTTTGCACCCTCCCTTCAGGTATTTCTGTACACAGATGAGATGCCCCTGGAACCTTCTCTTCAATAGACTTAACAGTCCTAGATCTCTCAGCCTCTGCTTACAGAAGAGGTGCTCCAGTCCCTTCATCTTAGTGGCCCTTCACTGGACTCTCTCCAGTATGTCCATGTCTCTCATGCACTGCGGAGCCCAGAACTGGACCCAGCACTCCAGGTGTGGCCTCACCAGGGCTGAGTGGAGGGGAAGGATCAGCTCCCCCGACCTGCTGGCAACGCTCCTCCTCATGCAGTCCTGGATACCACTGGCCCACTTAACACACAGATAAGCAAGAGCCTTACTTAGAGCCAGTTACTTACAGACGGATCAAATCTTGCTAAAATCTTGTATCATGCTGATTTTTCCTTGAATTCTGGGAGGAGAAGAAGATTTAGTACAACAAATGACTTAAAGCAGGAACTTGAATTCTTTTAAAATTCATTGGATGAGAATGGACATAATTCAAACAATTTTTCGTACACACTTTGTGTTTCTTCGCAGACTTTACCTCGTGACTGAAACACTTATTAGGCAGAAAAGGGAATGTATGAAGTTTGCAGTTGTTGTTTGCTGCTGTACACATGTAGATAAATGAAATGCAAAGCAGGTAAGGCACATCCACAAACTGTCACTGTTCTGGAAATCTGAGAGCTACAATGATATCTCAACAGTTCAGTCACTGTCAGGTTATTTGTAGAACTTAAAAGCCACTGTAATTGTACTTGGTAGAAGACTGAAGAAATCAATTAGTAGTCAAGATTCATTAGAACAGCTGGTAACTACATGTTTTTTACATGCTTCCAGTTTGTTTTCAATGATAAAAGCATGCTGTCTGATTATTCCATTAATGAAATAAAATTATAAGAAATTTGTACTGGCAAGGTTTTAATAAAGAAATTTGTTAAGGAATATTTTTGAAATATAGGAGTTTTAAAGGTGCAACAGGACAAAGAGAAACAAAGCTTTTCTTTTTTTTCCCAGTCAAGGCTGTTATGCATTATTACAAAGGAATTGCTTTCAATGATGTACTATGCACATGTTATACTGCTCACTATAATTATGATTACAATTAAACCTCAAAAATTGTTGCTGTCACTTTAGGATGCATGAAGTTGAAAAGAGAAATTGCACTGTGATGAGTTTTATTATTGTTGAAGATTGGTTAATCATAGCTAGCTGCATTTGATCAAGCTGGAAATATCATGCATTTTGGAAGATTCCACTGAGACAATTCTCTTAACTATTTTTTTTTTTTTTCCCCACAGTTAAATTCTAGTCAAAGAACAGTCTTAAATTTCAACCCTCATGAGCAAATTATGTCCCCTCTTAAGCTGTTTAAAATGAAATTGGGAAATTCCTTGTGGTCAGATAGATCCTGTAATGTTATCATTAGGAAGACAATAGTCCATGCATATGGAAGGAAGGTATGAAATAACTTAGTCCTCTCAGATTATGCCCTGGATTCAGAAAAATTGCATGTACTGTTACGAGGTAGAGTTCAGATTTTACAGGACTAAATCATTTTCCCTAGCTTTTCCAATTCATAGGCTTTCAGTTTGATGTTCAGAATGTTAGTGCTTGATTTGATACCACAGTGTAATGTTTGACTATACAATAAAATATGTAGATTATATTCTAGCCATAACTCTTTATGAAATACTGTATTATTTTTTTACTCTCTGGCTAGTTGGTCCAATTGAAATTTTGAAGAGAGTGTTTGATTGCTGGGAATTTATGCTTAGATGAAAGAGCACAGAGTTAAGTATTTAAAACCACTGGAATATATTTCAGTTTATAGGATTTGTTTGTAACTTAGGTAAACAGATAAATTTTCATGCCACCCTTATTTCTGACATTATAGAGTAGGAGGTATTTCTATGTTTGGTTTGCACTGTAGGTTCTAGGATGGTTAATAGATAAAAGACTCAAACCACTAGGTGACACCTGCAAAGAACTACTAACACTTCTTTTCCTACTGAACTGAACTTTGAAAGTTTTAAGTGTGTAACATTTGACTTTTTTTATAATTGCAAAGGTTCTGTCACATATGACAGTTTTTGATTAATCATTCCTTAACTTGCAGTTCAACCATAGTTTTTTTTTGTGTCTGGGTTAGAGAGAAATGCACAGATTAAATCTATGAGAAATCACGACAAATATTTTTGAAAAAATTATTTATTTTTAAAAATGTCATAAAAATGTAGTTTTTGCATTATGTTGATATATAAAAATTCAAATTGAATTATATTTTTATTTGAAAATTTATTTAAATAGACTATTTCTATAAATACTACACTACTACTATTTCTAAATATGAGAGAAATGGATTGTCATATTTTCACATCCACCTAATAAACAAAATCAACTATTTTTAAAGAGAGTATACATTTGCCAATTGCTAAACTTCATTTTGAATTTTCTATGTTACACTTAAAATATCTATGCACTACTCATGTTTGAGAACGTGAAAAAGTGAGGGTCTAAAATATGCAATGGTAGAAGACAGAGAAAGGAAATAGAGGCAGAGCAGTGCCAGGAGCACTTGGACAGGCCATGCATGCCCATGACTATTTAAAACACTGAAATTAATGAGCCTCCATGGAAATACGAATAGCTCCTGAGAGCACTCTACTGTCATGAAATTTAGAGTTAAGATAAATCTTAGATTTCTACCTCTGTCCTTCAGCAATACCTTCGGGAAGATATTTAATAAATAAACAAATAAATAAATAGTGTTTGTGAAATTCTGATTGCATTATAAAATATAAATTCTTAGAATATTTTGCCTGGTAACTCACAGTATCAAAGCATTCCAGCATTCAGCAATATTCTGAACCTCGAAGTCTTATGTCACTCTGTATCTGTGTTTCACAGCTGGACTCAACAATTTCACCTGAAGTGATAATTAAATTGGGAGTATTTCCTTTCTCACAAAGCTTGTTGCTGAAGTCTCCAGTGGCAGACTTGTGCCTGAAGACACAGATGAGATCTTGCACTGATTTTATTTAAAAGTGGGTTGTCTTTTTGCATCTGACTCTTTGTTCTTTTCTCTTTCAATCGACTTCAAACTGACAATTTTACCTGCTTATAACTATGGCAACAGCTACAAGCTTGCTTTCTGTTTTTTTTTTCTTTCTCTGTTTACATCAAATATTATGCTACTTTTGCTAAGATGGTAGACATTAATAAAGACTTTGTTTGTAGTGGACTTAATTTATTGGTGAGTTTTTCCATTTTTCTTGAAAGAATCACACCTGATACTTTTGAAATTTGGTTCATTACTAGTTGTTATTCGACATCTTAAATATAAGCCTAAGATTATTTAAAGCAGAAAAAAAATCTGCATTCACAAAGTCTGAAGTGATGCACGACGTACAGAGCATGACCCCAGTCATGTTCTTTTTGTAGGCCTGTTACTGTCATTGCTCCTCCAGTTGCCTTATGTCTTGAGTTGGTTTGGAAGATGGACACAAGGTGCAGTGTGGTAATACAGATTCTTCTTCAGCTGACAGCTCTTTACAGCTATAGGATACTGACTCAAAACACTGACAGATGGACACTAGTATGTTAATTTTAATTACTACGTACCATTGTCCTCCAACCTTTCAAAGTATATTTACAATTCATTTTTAGCTTTTATATATTTCTCAGTTCTCATAAGAACACTCTAATCTTTGATCCAAAACACTATAGAAGAAGTTTCCTCACCTCATCATTAAGCCCAGAAATTTCTTTTGATTCAAAATTTGAATCTAAGATGCAATTCAAAGATTTAAACTAAAACTATTTCATATTCTGTATAGTATAGTCATTATGCCTCATCCTACATCATGTAACCAGCCCAATAACTTTGAAACAAATTATACTGCTGATGACTGTGTATATACTGCTTATCCAAGTACAACTCTATAGCCAAACATCATACTTCAAACCTATCAGTAAACATCTTTGGTATGTAATCCCTGTAGCTGATAGTAGGACAAATATATTCCTGAAAGTGTATTAAGGAAGAGTATGAAGAGTTTATCTGAGGATAAATAATAATAGTAATGAAAAGAAAACCCACTATTCTTTCTTCCTTGGAGGTCTTTAGCTCTAATAACTATTCTGACTCCTTTTTATCGTGGTTTAAAGATTGTAGTTGCCAGATCTATCTCTAAAGTTCACAACTTTCTGTTTCATATCACCATGTTCATTGTGTTCACTAATATATGAATTAGAAATGACTGTGGCTTCATTATTGCAGATAATACCCAGATTCGTAAGCACACCTGAGATGATTCCTTAACAGCAAGTATCATAATTCAATTACAATAATTCTTATTAAACATACTTTTTATTTGTACATTTTGTAATTTTGCATGCCATAAAAGCAATTGTTTTCCAGTGCAAAGAACAGCCCCAGGAATTATCAATGTTTTAGTGTAATTCAAGTAGCTTCACTTATAGTGGAAATGACTGAAAAACCTTGAAGATATGTTTATATATTTTCTAATCCATTCTAATCCATTTTTAATCCAAAATATCTCACCTATCGTATTACTGAAAATAAAAAAGAACTAAATCATCCTTTTTGTTACTCATAAGAAAGCTGCAATAAAAATCAGAAACATTTTCCCCTTGCTGATTTCTTTCTTCGAGCATATGGAAACCAATATGATTAATAATGACATTTGCTCACAGTTATTAGCATGCAAATTGTAGCAATACAGGGAAAATTTTTGTTCTGCAGTTCTGGGTTATTACTTATAGAAAATACTTGGATATCACTAAAAGAAGTTATAAGTTATTTTTATTGTTTCAAAAGCAGGATCCAAAATACGTATCTCTTGTAACGCGGCAGAATTGAAGGCAGGGGATCAAGACATGTTCTTGCAATGGGTAACACACAGACCATGTTTACTGTAAAGTCTCTGGGCAGGTTAAAGAATCTGACTGGATTGACCAAGATATAATTTAGTTCTGAGGGGGGATAGCATTTTAGGAGTTGCTCTGGTCATGGTTGAGCTAGGGGAAAATCAGCATGGTATTGCCTCTGGCAAATGGACAGGGTTGGCACATCTCTCAGGGCCTAGTGATCCTGGCCATTGCCACAGGTGGGTAAGGACAATTCTGCATTCAACCTTCTTTGTCTAAAAACTCAAACCTGACTTGTATTACTAAGTCAATTTCTGGAAAATGAAGTGAAAAAATGAATTAACTTACCAGTATTTTCTTTCTTCCTTTGTTGTGTATGTTGCTAGCCTGGAACAGCACACCATATGCAATACCAATGACACTGCTTTTCAGATAAAAGAGCTGGGGAAGCCCAGCTGGGCCATGCTGGCCACCCAGGTTGCAGGCATAGGAACAGGAGAGAGATGTCAAGCATACCTCAGCATCACTCAGTGGCAGCTCCTTCTCCTGCAGAAGAGCAGCTTTTCCTCACCAACAATAGCAAAAGATACTCTTGCTGGGGATAAGGTTTCCAGTTCATTCCCGCTGTTCACGTTATTGCATGTTCTTGTCTTGTTATTGCTGTTGGAGCAGGGATATATTGTACTTCCAGGTTGCCGTTACCCCTGCTGATGCCGCAAGCTGGTAATAACTGATGCGTATGAAAGTCAGGAAAGAAGTTGCCATTTCTAGGATTAGTAACAATTAAGATAGTGCCAAAGGCTGCTAAAGCAAATGAATTAGTATAAGTTTGCTGGTACTCAAAATAATCATTTTGTAGTGTGACTTTTTATAGAAAGCTACAAACATAGTACACTCTAGCTTTGTACTTTCTAGTTCAGTGTTTGCAAACATAGTCTGTGTTTAACTCTCAAACAGTTCATTGTACAATTAGTTCTCCTCTTGGATGAGTGGATTAAAAACAAACTTTTTGGAAAAAAAGTATATAATATTTCCTCAGTTACTGCAGTGAGCAGTTCTGATATTACAGAAATGCCTTACAGAAATGCCTGCAGAAGAAAAGACATTGTGATTATCTCACAGAACTAGAGAAAGCTGCTGCATTTTAGAGAGGAGTAAAAGGAAGTATCCAAAGCGTACTTATTTCTGAGTGATCTCTGGTTCACACTTTCTCTCATACTTGAAATTATGAGATGTATATGCATTTGTAGAAGTTGTTATTGCCTAGAGGAAAAACACTGTTGCCTTTAAAGCCAACTGGAGTTTCACTGTGGAGCTGATTGAAGAAATGAAGCCATTTGCCTGCATATACCACCATGAAACCAAGGCACGGAGTCCCTGTGAATTTGTGGTAGGCATGGGTAGGATTCCAGAAGCTGCACAAGAGCGGACTGCTGCTGCAGCTGACATTCAAATTCTCCCTCCAGTCTACCTCTGGATGTAACCTGAAGGTGGACGGGCTTCCCACAAATGCAGGCTTGCTCTTGCTGGATATCCAGCATGTCTTCCTATTGCCCCAGAAGACTGGAACAAGGAAGGCACTTTCCGCTGCCCTCACTGAACTCTGCTCATAAGTAACGTGATGGCAGGTATTCACTGACGCTTTTTTTAAGCTAGTTTCAGAGCAAAGACCTCCATATTAAAGGTATGCATTTATACTGGGTGAAGCAGAAAACACAGCATGGGAAAAATACAAACTCAACCTTTATACTCTATTTTCTTGGTTGGAAGGCAAATCTTATGCTCCCTTTGTATGAGAATCTATTTTCCATCTCCATCAAAGGCTGCAATTTTAAATTTTGCTCTGTTTTTAAGAATGTAATGAGCTTGAAACATTAGTTTTCTCAGGGGAAGAGTCAGAGATGTTCAGTATGAGAATACTGTGAAACAATGGCAGGCGGTTACTGTTATTGTGTGCATCTCTCTGTTCAAGCAATAAATTTTATAAATACTCCATAATATGAATGGAAACAACTAATTACCACATCATTATGTAAATAATCTCATTTCATTTCAAAGAACAGACGTGTTAAACTTTGCAGTTAGCAAACACTATTATGAAAGTAAGGTCACAGATTATTATTATCAATGAGTACATTTGAAAACACATTTTTCCTTGTGTGCTGCATAAGCTTTAGCTTTTTGGCACATGCTTCAATAAAAGAAACCTCTGAAATGAAATAACAAATGCTAAAAATATTATATTTTATACCTACTTGAAAGTAATAAAATACATTTGTTATTTCATTTTGTGTTTTCAACATGAAGTTTTATTTTCACCACTTTTAAATTAAACTTTATTTAGAAAGTCTAGAGTTTGTGTAACGCACACCAAATTTGATGCTATTAATACTGAATTTCTTAGGCTTTCAGAAAAAAAAAAAATATATTGTTCCCCATAAAATAATAACCTAATCAAAGGATGACATCTAAAGTAACAAGAATTCTTCACTAGACTTCACATTGAAATACAAAGTAAATTAATCAAAACATTAAAAACATTTTTGATGCTGAGATATAAGAGGCCATGTTATGCTTTGCTTTGTTGTATGTAAAAATTACTAAAAAAATAAAACATCATCTTCTTGCTTTGGCATGGCCGTCTTTGATAATTTTAGAGTCAAACCAGTTTGGGGCCATAATTAAGAATATAGTATTTAATTGAGTTGTTTCAGAACCTTTCAATAGCAATCCAAAAATATCACACTGATAAAACAAGATATGGTCTTCAAACAGTTAACCCAGTTGACTCTGAAAATTGAAAAACTTTTAAGAAAAATATAAGGAAATCCACATACAGACATAAGGATGGAGATCATTTTGAAAATCATGAAAGAAAAAAACAAATAATGAGTTGAACTGATCACAATTTCTTGATTAAGGGGGTCATCTTTTGCCTGATAAATCAAATCTAATTGATCAATGAGAGTGGGCAGTTTTACCTTTTCATTTCAAATATGTGACTAGCAAAAGCATTCAAAATATATATTGTGATAGAGGATGTCAGTTATGACAAACTGTTATTTGAAAGAACAAACGGCACTAAGATTTTAAACCGCCTTGGCTTGCAGAGGGAATTGAGCAATGTGGCATGACAACTCTTTGGAACCTTGCACTCCAAGTATCTCACTTCTCTGCAAATCTCAAATTTAGGACTAGCTAGAAGGCCACAGAAGTATCCACATTTGTGGCGTCAATCGTTCTGTGCTCTACTTACTCTTGAGCACTTTAGAATAGAAAATGTCTCTGAGGAGAGCTGAGCTGTACTAACATATATATATATTAACATTATTCCTCTGAATTAGAGCCCTTCCAATAAATTTGTCCTACAAGGATATAAGAACAAACATTTAAAGCTGAAATTTCAAATGTCTTTATATATGAAAAAGGCAAAAAGTAAGGGAAGTCTTACAATCCTTTTGAGGATAGTGAGAAATAATCAACACACAGTCCTAAGCTTATGTTCCTAAACAGCTTCTCTAATCTTATTAGGCAAATAGAAGTCTTGCTCCTTTGATGTACAGATGTAACTCCCACTGGTGCTAATGAGAATTATGTGTACAATTCAACAGAATAAGACCTATAATTTAATTGAATGGTTATTTGGTGGGGACTTCAAAGAAAACAGCTAATGTCTCTGATAAATTGTCTGTGAAAAGGTTGAACATTTGAACAGCAATAAGTATTTTTAATGAGATTGAATCTTGTAATGTATGCCAAGAATCCTATCATGCAGTTCAATATCTAGATGTCCAATCAAACTACAGTAATCTAAACAGACAAAAAAAAAAACCCATGAACATATTTCAGATTAAAATTTTTAAAAGTTTCAGGCTTGCTCCTATTCTCATGCTTCAGATTTTACAATTTGTTATATATATATAACCTTGTGCTTTTCACTCTGAAA
>VXAV01004020.1:55024-71590 GCA_013399715.1 Alectura lathami
AATTTTTCAGAGAGAGGACAGGAGGAAAGAAAACATTGGGCAGCCAGCTTGTAAATATTCTTTTGAATATTGTCCAAGACAGCTGGCTCTCATACAAGAACAGGTGGATTTCTCACAGCCGTGTAAGTGTTTGAGGAAGTTAACAAATGCTTCGATAACTGCAGCAAATACATAGTTCAGGTCAAAAATTTATAATAGGAGACAAGGTTAGAGATGTTTTCCAGAAGGCAGAAAACAAAAGGCCGATTATTTTACTGGAAAACAGAAGTTATTTTTTTGGAGGACAGGAGTGTTGTGTGTATATGAAGGATGCCATGTGGTTTCTCAAGGGATCATTTTTGTAGTATACGAAAGCTCAAATCAGCTCACTGACAGCAATCCAGAGGTCTAAAAAGATTTCTCCTGCTCTTACAGTAAACTAACGAAGTTATTCTCCTGGTGAGGTGAATTTTCTGTTAGTCTTATTACAGCAGTCTCTAATAATGCAATCTCTACTGCTTCACATAAACCATGTTCTTTCTGCAAACATGCTTAATGGCTTCTTGTGGAAGAGGCTGTGTGAGAATATATTTGTTTTTAACAAAGTAATTACTGCATGTCACTCAGGAGGTCATTGGAAACCTCTGCACAATGGGGCTTTGTTCCCTGTTTTACTGGGCAATTCTGACCACAGAACTACTTATGTAACAGAACAGTTGCAGTCCTCTCTTCAGAAAATCATCATGAGAGAAGTTTTTAGTTTTAAATGTATTGGCTAGACAGAAATAGTACATGTTTTATGTATTATGTTCTACTGTCAAATAACAAAGTTATGCTCTCTGAAAGACTTCCTCTGATTTCTAAAAAAAAGGAACTGAACTAAAAAGTGAAAAAAATAAAAAAAAAAAAAGAAAGAAAGAAAGAAATTGCGAAACTGACATCCAGAAATGAGTGGCATAAAAATCTTCTTCTTCTGCCTCTCTTATTTTTATTATTATTCCTTTTTTTGGTGTAGTAGTATTCTCTTTATCACCTTGTTTTCAAAGCTGTAAGGGTCATTTAGGTTACATTTTTAAGCTTTTCTCCTGCAACTGCAGAGAATGTTTCCTCTTAGATGAAAATTAAGATTGATATGGGCCAACAATTTGTGGCTAAAATAAAACAGCAGATACCACATGAGTCATGACCATATTATGCTAAACTCACCTAACAAAAATCCTGGATATGAGTCCTCAGTCTCTTGCAGGATAACATAAGGTGTTCACGAAGCAGTTTCAGGAATGATTGATATGACAAGAAGGCCAAGCAAATTAGGTGACATTGAGGCTTCCTCTCAGGAAATTGGGACTGGGGACTACTTCTTCCCTCACAAAGACAGTGGTGCATATGATTAGGTACAGCAAGGTGTTTGTAGTCCTCGTACGACAGAGAGCCTGCAGTTAAAGGTGCACTGCTGTCTTGCTCCTTCTTCCTCTTCCTCTGTCATTCTTGTGTGACTATCCCGCCCCTTTTGTGAGCAATTTGGCACTCTCTTTTTAAGAGAAATTATCCCCAAATGATTTTAAATTTATTATTTGAGGAAAAATATGTTTACTTTTTTTACTTTTCCACACATTGTATTTGGTATGTCTCTTCTTCTTCCACCCCTTCCTCCTCAGTCTTCAAACTCAGCTGTTTTGTAATGCTGTGATTAGCCTGTGCTCAAACTGGAATACCAGCTTCACTGACAATGCAGTAAAAAACAGCATGAAAAGGTCACCTCCTTGGTAAAATGCCCCTGCACCTTTCTGACGGGTGAAAACAAAGCTTTTGTTGACTTTGCAGAACTAATCAGAAACAGAACAACTTGGATCCATACTTCCCATTTCCTTAAGATGCCAGAGACTGATCCCCTTACATAAGCTGAAATGTTAGAGTCAACAGATGGGCTAATTTGTATTAGGGGAACTATATGCAGACTGCACTATCCTTAGCTGTATGAGGTGACCATGGTTGGAAAGGGTAATTTTGAAGAATTATTGGCTGATCTTCATGAATCCAGATTCTGTTATGCTAAATAAATATGAATCCATAGTATCTCCATTGACATCTCTGCATTGTTACCAGGGTTAATGAGAATAAAATGACTCTCAGATTTTATATCTTCGAATTTCTAAATGCAGATGTACGTCCTTCAACACACGAAAGGACTATTTGTTCATATCCATTTTAATGGAGTTTCTTACAGCTTGCTAACATGTTACTCGGGAATCACTTCACGATATGAAAGGAGAGGCAATTCCCACTGTAGGGAATAAAAAGAAATAAATGATGGTGTGAGATTTATTCTACCAAAATACATCGCAAATTTCTTTCGGAAGCAGCTTTGATTAAAGAATGCATTATAATAATTTAAATAATGTTAATTAAGAAAGTGAGCATACCAAAAGGATGAATTTCAGTGAACAGGGTATTATTTACCTTGAAAAACAAGTTCATGGCTTGAGTGAGTCAGCAGGGCGTGTGGGAGAAGGACTGGGGAAGGCTTTTCTGCAGTAGAATCAAACCTGAATAATTCTAGCTGAATGAAAAGGGTAAAATAAGGTTGTTGTTACTGGTGGGGTGTCTGTTCTCCTTTTTCCTTCTTTTCCATTCATCCCCCTTTCCTCAGCTCCCACTGAACTAGCTGGTTCCCATTTGGCCCACTGTTTGGAAAGAAAGTCTTTTTACTCTTCCATTTTGTGCTGCTGAGAAAAGTGGACAAGAGAACCTATTGCTCTCTCTTCTGGGGATGCCTTCTGTTCCCCAGCAAACAGTGTGGCTATAAAACCAACAGTTTTGCTCATACCTATGGTTACAGTAGTCAGACCTTCCAACTAGCTCCACCTCATTGATTTAAGAAGCTTTCCAGCCATATACTCACAAGGAAGATAAGGTAAAGTCCTTGTGCTAGGGCACACTAGAGTGACCTGTCTCTGCCTCAAATATCACGTAAAAATTGATCTTACTTGACATATAGAGTAGGTATCTAGAATTAATTTTTTTATACCATTACAGTGTTATGCAAGCATAATGTTATTCAAATTTCTTTTCTTCAGAAACTGTACTACTCACAAGAAAAGAGCTAGCTGGCCCGAAAACTGGTCATTTGTATCAGTCAATTTTGAATAATTTGGTCTTATTTAGGTGGAAATTGAAATTTTGAACCCAATTCTAGTGATTAACAAGAGAACTTTATCTGGTGAATTATTGGAAAAATTCACCTGATATCTAAGGATATGACTGAAGCAGCAACTTCTGCAAGTATTTTCAAATGATCGATGGAAATAACAGGTATAGATTTTTCTATATTGAGGACAAAATCTCACGTGCATTCTTGATTGTTTGCAAGAATGTGTTAGTGGTAGAAATACAGAAGTTGAGAAGTGCATGTTCAAATACAAATTCTTGGATTAACTTCAGAGGAAACTTACACACTCTTTTTGTTCTTCAATAATTCATTTCATGTAATTGGATTTATTTTTCAGTCAGATCCAAAGAAGTAAAGGCTAAAAACTACAATGTATTTCTTCTTTCTAGCAGCTCAAATCACCTCTTCTAATCCCCAAAATACTGACTGTCTGGGTCTTCATACACATATTAGAAATGACCTTGTATCTTTAGCCTGGAGTTAAATCTCCATGGAGATTTGAGTCTATCATTCTTTATTTTATTATTATTTTTTAATGTATAACTTTAAATCATGAAACTGATAAATTTAATTCAGCTAGAAAAAAAATATGATTTTTAACCTTGTAATGCATAAATGTGTGACATAGGACTGAATATAGAATTCAAAGTCAAAATGAAACATGTATCTGGATTTGTCATGCACTGCTGTTTGCACTTATTATCAGGCCTTGTATATTAAGGGAAAGATCAAAAAAAGAACTCTACAACCTGTGAGATCTGTTGTACTGAGTATAACTAAAAACCGCAAAAATATGACAGATTTCGTATCTCATCTGAAGTATTTTCAAGTCAGAATTTTCCCCATGGTTGACCTTGCAGTATTCCTAGAATAACACTAGAAACAAAGTTAAATATTGAGCTGTTGGAGTGCGTCCAGAGGAGGGCCAACAAAGACTATCAGAGGGCTGGAGAACCTCCCCTGTGGGGACTGGCTGAGAGAGTTGGGGTTGTTCAGCCTGGAGAAGAGAAGGCTCCGGGGGAACCAGATAGTGGCCTTCCAGTACCTGAAGGGGGCCTACAGGAGAGCTGGGGAGGGACTCTTGAGAAGGGTGTGTAGCGATAGGACAAGGGGTAATGGCCATAAATTGGAAGAGGGGGGATTTAGGGTAGACATTAGAAAGAAATTATTTCCTGTGAGGGTGGTGAGACACTGGCACAGGTTGCCCAGAGAGGCTGTGGATGCCCCCTCCCTGGCAGTGTTCAAGGCCAGGCTGGATGGGGCTCTGAGCAACGTGGTCTGGTGGGAGGTGTCCCTGCCCATGGCAGTGGGTTGGAACTGGATGATCTTTAAGGTCCCTTCCAACCCAAACCATTCTATGATCCTATGGTGATGCTGATTTGATATTTTCATATGAATAAGGTCCAACAATTATACAGAGAGACATCCTCATTCCTTCTACTAGAAAAATCAGAGTATCTCACTCGAATTTCTGTAAGATTTGTTTGTTGAAGGGAAATAAGTTTCTTTACCAGGATAGCAGAGTGATGTGATCTTTCAATAGAATAAGGTCCTGTTTTGTAACATACATTTGGAGTTTAAAATAACACTGTTAACCAAAGTCTTAACCTTTATGTTTTGGAAACATTCATGTGGAATATCATAATATGAAATATTACAGCATTTTGTTAAAACGTAAAATAGAAGTATGTAAATGTGAAGGTTTTACTTATAACTACGATGAAAACTAGTGACGTATTTTCTGCCTTCCAAAGAGCTCTTGATATCAAATTAAGCTTCATAAATTCTTCAGACATATTTTCCTTTGAGAGTTCAATGATGTGTGAGGTTTCTATAGGTTTCATTTTTGTTTTGTTTCAAAGGAGTTATCCCAGTCATTCTGATAATCTTGGGGATTCAGTCTCATAAGAAAATATGAGCATGACACCTTTCTAGCCATAGAAATAATGGGAAAATTTCCAAAGCCTTTAGAAGTTAATAAAATTTATCTGGTATTTCCTGTCCAAAGAGCCTAAAATATCATCTTCACAAATCAACAATACAGTAATAATAATAATAATAATAACAACAAATAACAAATAGAGATTTCAAAAGAGTTTGTAGACATACTTTTCTGGTAATTGTATATAGAATACTTCTATTATAAGCACATTTTGGATTTAAGGTCTGTGAGGACCAGGAGACAGCATCAGTCTCCCTTCCAAAGTGTAGGATTTACTGCAATAGCTGTCAGAGCTGAATGGATTTAGCATGTGGTGCTTATAAAAACTCATTACCTGTTAAATGCTTGACATGTGGCAATCATTTCAAACCAACTAGAAGTGGAGATTAAAATAGTCCTCTGCAAAGCAAAGGGTGACATTGTTGGAGCAGGCAACTCTGCACCTTTGAAGAAACCCTACAGAAGCTTCTTTTCAGATGCTATTTTCCATCCTGCCATTAGAAGCCTTGCTGAGTGGTGTGAGCCTGCAACACTGGCATAGGGCAGGCGAGGGGAAACCAGCATTCACTTCCCTTGGCCCCCATCAGGCTGAAAACAGAAAACTTCAATAGGAAAGGAGTCGTGTCCACTCTCATCTGAGATATCGCTGGTGACTACATCAGAAAATTATGGTGACATACATATGGTAACATAAAGTAAAAGCAGCAAGAGATGGAATTCACCTCGCATTACTAGGATGCCAAGTGTTGTCAAGATATGCTCTGCTTTGGAAATAGCAGAGTAATGCACTGACCGTGGCAGCAAGACTGTGTCCTTACTTTCAGGTGGCTGCAGGTTTGAGTATGTATTATTGGGAAAAATCCAGTTGTGCACATAAGGCAAAACATCCAAAAGATGAGTTTGATGGTCCCTTCTGGCCTTAAATTCTATGAATACTAGGCATAAATGCAAAGCCAACAGGCATAAAATTAATGCTAAGTTGGTCTTTCCTTTCCTACAGTTACTACTACCCAAAATCTTCCTAGTTTTTAAATGCCTGAGGAAAACCTGCATACTGTTATCTACAGTGTGGACCTGGTTCAGACTAAGGAGGGAAAATTAATTCTGAACCCTCTCTCACATAGTATTCTGCCAGCTTGCTCTTGTGTTATAACAACACTTGCCTCCAGTGCTCTCAACTGGGGAAAACAGCACACAGGGAAGGGAATTCTCCAAGGGGCTCAGAGGCTGGTGTATGAATTTTCTTCTATGTTTGGCAAAGTGACGTAAGTTTATTTGGGGGAGGATGTTCTGAAGGAATCTTGAGGTTAATCATGAAGAACCCTGTTGCTGTTTGGGGATTTTTCTCTCCCCCCACATGTAAGTCCTCTTCATAACTTCATTCTACTTACACTTTTTAACACAAACAAATAAATAAACTGTAGCCAAGTAAAAGAGTATTTGTTAGAAATTATTTCCACACTGATAAAAATGTACCTTAGTGTCAATATGAGTTATCGAACTATTATTATTTGGTCACCAAGAAAATATGAAGCTGACTTACAAATTAATGTTGAAAAAATGGTTCAATTAAATGCCAAAATTATAGTTTAAAATACATAGTTGTCATGTACTTTATTTTAATATAAAATCATGAGGCATATCACTGGTATTGAGCTTTCTCAAACTTATTAATAAAAATCCTTTGGTGAAAAATCAAGGAGGACTTTAATTGTCATCTGTCCATGTGTTGGTGCACATGTACACCTGTCAAGTGAACATGGCGGAAGAACCTTCACAGCTATCAAACAAAAACACTCAAATATTATATTCAACTATGTTGTTGGGTTTTTTTTTTTTCAATTTTTGTACCATACTCTTTTATTACACTCACCTTGGATATAAAGTTTGAGTTTTATGATACTTGAATAACATAGCAGATTTTTCGAATGCCTATCACAAATAAACCAGTTCTGAATCTGCATACAAAGCAGAGCTGTATAGTTCTGAAAAGTTAAAGAGACTCTGGAAGGAAATAAAAATGCTATCTGAAATTTGAAACAAAAAGAAAGTGAAGTTGGAACTCAAAATTTCTTTAGACCCTCCTCAAAACTGTTTTATGCCTTCTCATCATTTCTCAGTAAGGTAATTGCCACTGAAGAATTGTTAAGAGTGCATTGTTATCTTTCTGCTTTTTTCTCATGATACATTTCCTTCACTTATTGACTTCAACCTTCTGTTGAACTGCACATGACCAAAGTTCTAATCTATATCAAAGACTAATAAAATAAAACAATAAACTTTATCTGAAGTTCACTTATTTTTACACTGATGTGCATCTTTGAAGTATAGAAATTGTTACTCTGATGTGATGCTCTGTGTATAGAAAGTGATTAAAAATATTAAATTCTGGAGTCAATACCTACAAAATATGTCTTAAGAGTGTCAGTTAATTCATTCAGGGTGAACTCTGGGGGCCTGAAAATAACTTAATAGCATAATGGCTGTTCCAAATTTCAAAACACCTTTGTTATTACATTGTTTGCTAAGCTACAAGTAAGGAGCTCTTTATTTCTTAACTTATATTTTACAGGAAAGCTTATGGATAATGTTGTCACAAAGAAATATCTGAAGTATGTTTCCTTTTTTTTATGTTGTTCTGTAGAAAAGATTTTTTGCAATTCTTTGAGTTGTCAATACCTTTAAATGGTTTACATTACAGTGATACCTTTTTCATGATCAATATCCCAAAAACATTTTATTTCAGAGATTAAAAGCTTGAGATGAAATTAATATGATTGTGTTTTATTGTGAATTCTTTCAAAAGAAACTAGTACAAAATCAATAGATATGTCTCACATTTAATAGGTGAATTACTGTATTGTACTGGTTCTATGGACTACTGCTTATAAAAAGTGCCAGTGTGGTGAAATGTTTTCAGAGCATGAATCGTTAGTTTTTAAATACCTTCTTATGGATTCCAAAAGAATTTCAAACGTATACTGAGGACAAGTGAATAATTCTGTGATGATTTGTAAGTAAAACAATGCCAACACAGTTGACCTAAATTTAACCAGCTCCAAAATTATGCATATCTAAAGCTCTCATGCCCCATAGACTCACTTAGAAATTATTGGTAGTCTTCAAGTTTCCTCAGAAAAACATCAGAGCTAGGCAGTAGGATATTTATCCATGCATACTGTGTATTGATTAAAAATGAAGATTTATTCTGTAATTGTTATAAAATAATTATTTAATGATTATGATCTATTCTAAGGTTAGCCTGAGAAATAATACATACATCTCCATTTAACTATAATTGATATTGTTTCAAGAAATTATTCTCAATAGTTGCGTTTTATGTATGTAAACTCTTCATGTAGGTTTATTGTCATGGTGTCCAAGCACCTCACATTTATTTGAAATACATTTTTAAGAAGCAATTTAGTAAGGTAGGGAAAGATCCCTATCCTGATATTCAAACGGAGGAGAATAGTCCTATCTAAGCACAAAGGCAGGCTTTTCTTTTAAAGTAAAATCTCCAAAAAAATTGGAGCAAGACATCTGCATGCACATATGCACTCCTCACAGGACACAACAATTAGTCTAGTGTTTTACACTCCCTTGTTTTCACCTTCTGGCTCAATGACTCGTTAAATACTGCCTCCAGATTGAAAATTTTCAGAAAAAAAAAAAAAAAAACAGGGAATCCAAGTTCCCCTTTTTCCATCTGAAGCATCTATACTGGAATCCCTTGAAAGAGGTTTCAGCATCTTGGCTATCTCCTACATACTCTAACAATGGAAAAAGACATTACTGAAAACTAAACTGAAGGCTTTTCCTTCTAGTGCACATTCCTTAAAAATATTTTTGTAGAAGTCACCTTCACTCTGTGCAGAGGGGTAACATCATTCTGCGTAGAGCTTCACGTCAGTACAAATGTTTGACATCACTGAAGGAATGGTGAACACTAGGCACAAGCAGTCTGACAAAAGCCTAGGGAAATAAATACCTTTAGTGTTAGGCATTACTTGGGATGAATTTTTAACCTTCTTTAAATTGGAGTGAAATGCTTAGTATAAAAAGAGTTTTGCCCAGAACAAGAAGCATAACCAAGCAGGGCAAGGGAGGTGATCCTACCCCTCTACTATGCTCTCGTGAGACCCCACCTGGAGAACTGCATCCAGTTCTGGGGCCCCCAACACAAGAAGGGCATCGAGCTGTTGGAGGGGGACCAGAGGAGGGCCACGAAGATGATCAGGGAGCACCTCCCCTACGAAGGCAGGCTGAGAGAGCTGGAGTTATTCAGCCTGGAGAAGAGAACGCTCCGGGGGGACCTGATGCGGCCTTCCAGTACCTGAAGGGGGCGTACATGAGAGCTGGGGAGGGACTCTTGAGAAGGACACGTAGTGATAGGATGAGGGGTAATGGCCATAAACTGGAAGAGGGGGGATTTCGGCTAGATATTAGGAAGCAATTCTTTCCTGTGAGGGTGGTGAGACACTGGCACAGGTTGCCCAGAGAGGCTGTGGATGCCCCCTCCCTGGCAGTGTTCAAGGCCAGGCTGGATGGGGCTCTGAGCAACGTGGTCTGGTGGGAGGTGTCCCTGCCCGTGGCAGAGGGGTTGGAACTGGATGATCTTTAATGTCCCTTCCAACCCAAACCATTCTATGATTCTATGACTCTGAGGAAGGGTTGAATAAAGTTAAGTAACCCAAGTTTTGGAGCTAACAGCTGCAACGGCAATATAAGAAGCAGCAATAATTCCTTTCACTGCAGGATCAGGAAGAAGCTGTATGTCATTTATGAAAAGGAAGAGAAACCAGGTGTCCATCATGGTCCCTACTAGGTTTACAAATCTGTGAAAGGGGTAAACCCTCAGTATCTATTAATCAGTTTTACTCTATAGTTTGCTGACACATGAACAGCACTTCATGCTGCCATCCTCCCTCACCCTTTCTTTTGTTTCATTTATTTATTTGCTAACCCAAATCACTACTCTTCACCTTCAGAGAGCAGGCAAACTCCTCTAGGCAGAGACTGGCTCTAACTCTTCACAGCACACAGCATGATCTTGACAGGGTCTGCAGAGCCCTTGTAGCACACAGACTTAACTTCAGTTATAAAATATCTTAAAAAGAGGAGTAATTCTGGGGGAACTGATTCCCATCATCCTGGGGAAATGAAGAATACTTTTCGCAAGAGTTGTCTGGTTCGAGCTTTGCAGTATTGTCAGTGCTTTTGCCTTGCCATGCCAGTATTGTATCTTTTTGTATTATTAATTTTTTTTTAATTATTTTTTATTCTAAACAGGCTTGTTCCATTTCTTCTTCTCGAAGGTTGTCTGAGCATTTCCTCAGGGTACAACTTTTTTTCCCTAGCATTTAGGGAGCCAGCAGTCTGACCCAAAGTCCCATCTCCTTCTCTTCAAGGACATGTCAAAGTTAGATATATTCTTCTGCAGAATGATAGGAAGAGTTTGAGCCCATACTCACGAAGACATTGCTCATAGGGAACCCATCATCCACTGTATAGTGAAGCGTAAGAGATTAGATATCCTCATTCCTGTGCACCTTCAAAACACAAAGCCTTTATACATCACAGGAAGTTGACATTTTGATTTTTAAAAGTAAAGCGTACTTCTGCCTTATTAAGAGCTGCCTAAGCAGTCTATCAGCTGCTTCAGCTGCTGAAAATGATTGAAGAGTTACAGTTCTGTATTTTTTACTACTTTCCAAAACTGTGTGAACATTATTTGAAAGAAACGACCATTCAGCTACCTTAGGGTTTTGCAGACTAGTTACCAAACCATGTAGTTTTGTTGTTGAAGTGGTCTCTCTCCTCACATCTGAGGCTACTGGGTGATGTACCACCTACATTATTAGATTGAGGGAAAAAACACTTCAAATGTAAAAGTCTCTTCTTGACAGGTTGCTAGAATTTCAGCCCAAGAAGGTTTTGAGAAAGCAACAATAGCAAAAACAAAAGCCTACATACCCAACGTGGATTTTTTTTTTCTCCCCCAGAGCTGTATCTGTACAAAGTAGCTCTTCTGAGCTAGAGAAAGTGATTCTGGAAATCCCATACTTGCCAATGCCTTATTCTGTCTACTACAACCCAGCAGAAAATCCCAGTTGACGTGCTTTCCAGCCACTGGGTTTCTGGAAACTCATGAATCGCTACAGCAATATACACTACCTTTACTCTCCTAAAAACTCAGTCAGTTTGAAAGTAATGTGCTGTCTTTATAGATGTTGTTCTTAGTTTTATATTTTGTCAGTTCTTATAGTCCTTGTAGTAGTGGAAGTCAGGGGATACAGGACATCATATTTGCGTGAAGTTCTCCTGCAGGTAATTTTTCCCACACTGAATAGAAGTCTAACTATATGGCTCATTTCTTTCTTGTCCTTTATGACACCTCAGAAATGCAAAGACAGATTACAACAGTTCACCTCAACAGCTGGTGAATTTTCTGTTGATTTGCCCAGCAGCCTAATACAACTGTGGCGTTCAACAAGCAGCTCATGCCCTAATGCTGTTCACTGCCACTATGAAACTATGTCATCATATATCACTTGACAAATAATGATACAAAGTCTGTTACTTATTTGTTTTCATTTTAGAAGGAACTTTTCTAAGCTTTGACCATCAGTTTTCATGTAATTATAGAAGATAATGAGTGCAGTTAAATCTAAAGATAATATAGAAAATGGAATAAAACTATGATTCCTTGTGATGGCTAAACAATTTCTAATGTTGAATACAAAGTATAGAATGCTAAACATTACACTGCAGTTCTTCAGAGTAAATAGCTGCTTGCTCTTATGACAAATGTTATAAATATTGGTAACTGTTTCACTTCTTCACCCAATCCAGGTATCTGGCAATAAAGAAACCCCCAACATACAGCAACAAAATGCATAGTTTTTAGCAGAATCAGTGGGCTTGACATAAAATACACGAAGAACTAGCATTTTTGCTAGCATTGGTTAGCAAAATATATACCCACCAAAAACTGAGCCCGCTTCAGCAGTTAGGATCTGCTCCCACAAGAACACTCTATCAGTTTTACACTCAGTTTCCCACAGAGCAACCCAGGAAGGGAAGATGCATGCTCATTAGCAGAGATGAGTTTCAGACAACACTAGTTGTTCATCCTGTCTTCAACTGTCAAAAAAAGCTGGCCGATATAAAACAAAGTACTTTCACAAAAACTCTTGATTATACTCTTATACTAAATCAGTATTGCTTTTCAATTAGATTGTGGTATGCTCAGCCCTGCAAGTCAGCAGGAAGGGTAGAAAAATCATCTTGTTCTGGATTAATCTATTAGCGAAAGTGTTTGAAATGTTGTATGTCAAGCTGATCTAAACACAAACTGATACAACACGTTTATTAAAAAAAAAAAAAAAGGAAAAAAAAAAAAAAAAAAAACTGTGAAGAGGATACAAATTAAGACTTAAATTGCTGACGTGTTTTCCTTCTCAACACTTCCCCCAAGCCATTGCAAAATTGCAAACACCTTTTCTTCACATTTTTCCTGTCTACTGTGACAAAACACTTTCCAAAATTGCATTTGTGTTGTATGAACTACAACAAAAAACCTGCTGCAAACCAAGCTGAAGTTGTCAGGCAAGTTCCTGCTTCTACAAGCACTCTTACTCCTTTATTATAAGCTGTGGCTTGTTAATGGCAAATACTAAATGTGAAATCTTTACTAAGGATTTTGAGGGGTAGGGGAGGTTGTTCATATTTTTTGTAATCTTGTTTTGTTTTTTATAATTTATGAGGTAAACCATAGCCATAACTTCCACTTGATTGAGAAATCTTCTTAATGAGGTCCAGCACAGATGAGAACTCCTGTATTCCATTGAAGATTCACATTTGTAACAGATCATGCAAGAACATACTTGATTTTGGCAATAGACTAGGAACAGCCTCAGTTCTAAATGAGAAAATACTTAGTCCTCAAAATTATCTTTTTAAAAAATATTTTGAGACATTTTACCCTCCTGAAAATGATGATGGATGTGAGACCAAAACAGTACAATGCAGAACAGTAGAGAACAAAGCACAGGCAACACTGGCAAGAAAGAAGAGGAAAATGAGAAAAGTGGAGAGAGAAAAGAGGAGAGAGGAATAGGAGTATCATGAAAGTCTCCCAGATCTATAGCTGTTGCTGGTATGCTTCTGGCTAAGATTACCAGCAGAAGAGCAAATCCTCAAATCCCCAACCTTCTCTTGGGCTGTAGGACTGAGGCTTTTGCATTTGCACCCAGATAAATCGCTTGTTCCTGAATGCAATTGTCTATGGTAGGAAAGGAGTAGCTCCTTAGCTCCTCATACAAGTGTACTCTACCAAAACTTGAAGTTAGGCCAGTTATTGGATGCTTGATGTGTGAAGGTTACACCTATCATTTTGATGAAAATTGTCTTCTTAACGCTTTACATACCTTTTCCTGCACTGACTCTTTTCTCGTAAACTATTGAAGAGCTATTAGAAAAGGGAAAAGAAAAGCAAATGGAGAACATTTGTGTTCTGTTACTAGTGGTTGATGCAAGGTCTTCTTTAGTGGGCATAGTGGCATTAGGTTGACGGTGGTACTAGACAATCTTAGATGATCTTAATAATCCTATGATTCTTTTTACTAACATGCAAATAAAATCTCTGGTTTGTGAGGAAGCTGCAGGGAGAAGGGATTTATAAAGACTTCAGTGTTTATAAAACTCAGGTAAAACTAAGTAAAAATACTGAATTAATGGTAAGTCTTACATTCTTTGAAAATTGATGTTTAAGGAGAATTTTTCCAGTAATTCTGGATATACCTACACTGGTAAACAAAGCATTGCCTGGACACTGATACACAACAGCTGTGTTGTCAGAGTAGAGTTGTCCCTGGCCTAGTGAAGCCAATTTATCAAGCAGACCATCTGTCTGTCACTGGAGCAATCTGTCTGTCAGGCTGGGTGGAGGACAGAGCCTGGTGATGGCTGCTGGGTCCTGGAGGAAAAGGGCATTTTGCAGGAAAGACGCGGGCTGCCTTGCACCTTTTGGTCTCAGGGCAAATTCATGTGTCCTGGGCACATGAATTTTTAATACATTTGAATTGTAACTCTACTAAAAACTTGAAAAGAATATGATAGTTTCTTACTTCTCTTTGATTTTCATTTCTCTCACTTGTAACTCTGTCAGATTTTTAAGGAAACTTCAGCTGCATCAGCACAAATTTCCCTGTAGTAAACAACAACAACAAAGTAAATTTCAGCAGACTAAAGCAGCCTGGTACAGACTTCTGATTGTGTATTATGATTTTCCACCCATTTCCTCATTTAATTTAGTGTTTCTCCCTCTGTCGTTACTCTCTGATAAATATTATCATCTTCAGAGCACAAAAGCAATATTTATCTGTTTTGTTATAGTTGATTACATCGTTTTCTTTCACTAAGAAATTACCGTGCCAGCTTTACTGGCATAATTTTATTTTATTTACCAGGAAACAAAATCCTTCAACCAGTATGACTCGCTGTGCCTTTAAGTTTTGAGAGTAACAATGAAACAGTCTTTCAGAGAACAAAGTAAATATTTATTGAAGTAACAAGTTATATAAAGCAATTACCTCTATAGGAAGTGCATTTTCCCCTTCTTTATATAAGAGACTCTTTGTTTCTAAAAAGGAATTTTGCCAGAACGGTGGCTGCACTACACACTTACATAAAAGCAGAAAGTTACATCCAAGAGTAGTGATCATAAGAAATAAGTAGCCATTATTTTTTTCTCTTTTGACAAACATTACCCAGAGTATTCAATGGATATTGAAGAGGCCTAGTTTGAGCTCTCCATAAAGCTCTCCATGCCACAGGTGTTCATTGTATTGAAATCCCAGAAATAGGTCTCTGTTTCTGTAAAATGGCAGTTATACTAACTGATGTACTCAGAAAGTGCCAACATCTTATGCTTCAAATCATTTTCCTCAGGGCCAGTATAATAGAACAGGTAACTACCTGAGAAATACATATGAAAATGAACTAAAGAGATATACCACAATTTCTCATTCTGCCTGGAAAAGTTTCTGCTACCCACCATACTGCTTGTGTCCTCCCTGCAGGTCCCTGCCTTCATCCCACCTGGGACAGGTCAGAGCAGGCTCTTCTGACCCAAAAACAAAAGCTACCACTGTCTCATCTACATAGCTTTACAGCTTTTTCCATGAGCAATTCAGGCTAATTAAGAGCAGTTAACTGCTGAGATAGCCACACCCTACTAGGATCACTCTTATTGAAGCTGTGCTAAGCCTATGACCTGTCACAGATAACCTCACTGAACAGAGATCACAACAGTCAGGAAAGCCTTTTTTAAATGGTTGTCAGAAGCACTAGGAAAAGAGGACAAAGTGGCATAAAGAACTCTAAAAGCTCAATATTTACAAAAGAGTATTTCTGTTCAATTAGCTGAGGCAGATGGTGAGAAATGGCCTCCTGAGGTTATCTGAAAGCCTTGCCAGTCTTGCTGCAGACCTATGACATTGGTTGTTTCTCAGAGAGAACAAGTAGAGGATCCCTGGGTCTCCGGGTTGACACAGCTGCTCACAGGGCAAGCAAGGGTCAGCTGATAAAATACAGGTGGCCATTGAGGCTGCCTATGCTACAGGCCTGAAGAACCAGAACTGTGTTGAGGATATGGCTGTGTAAAAATAAAACTGATAAAACACCCCAGCATGTTCAATGTTTGTAGCTTCCTATTCTCACAGGCATGAGGAGAAAAAAATTGCCTTCAGTTCACCCCTGGATTCTAGTCCTGGCTTGACTGAGATTAGTTGCAACACTATGTTTTAGTGTACAATGTTCAATATCCTATTCTGTCCTGACTCCATGCCTTTTTCAGAAGGATATGTCTCAACTAATGCCTGTCAGGGAATTTCCTCAATAGAACCACAGAAGCATTTAAGTTGGAAAAGATCTTTAAGATCATCAAGGGAGACCATGACAACCTGCACTAAAAGTACATTTTGCCTTCTTACATTTATCAAGATGCTGGATTTCATTCTTCCAGCTTGAAACCCTCTGCCCTCTGTTATTATCATATGTTTCTCAGACAGGTTATTTGAAATGCAGCTCTCAGTTTTCAACTTCAGACATCTCCCCAGGCATTTTATTCTCTGATTTATTTCTTAAAGTCTAAAAATAGTGTTTTCATTTCTCTTCTATGTTCAGAACAGAAAACAATATTCTATTTGTTTACTGGGCAGATCTCATATGGTGATTCCTCACATGAACATCAAAATTAAATCTCTCCAAAACAGTTTGAAGTACAATTTGCTGTGATTGGCAACCTGTACTTCATTCTCACTTTTATTAATATAGAATTACTTTAATTTATTTTCTTCACTTTTCACCTTACCTTTCACTGGAAGTTTTTTGAAGTTTTCTTCCATAATCCTACAACATTTTTCAAGACTTATCAAGATATAACACTGATCTGTATTTCCAATCTCCCAAA
>VXAV01004020.1:101884-123678 GCA_013399715.1 Alectura lathami
TCCTGAAAATATTCTGCAAGTGTAGAAATGTGACCTGCCCCAGGTAGAAGCACAGATGTGGACCAGAATGACTACAGCCTATTCTGGGACTGCCAGTTCAGGGTCCTGCCAGCATCAAGAGCGCAGAAGGAACTACACACAGTAAATGGGCCTCCACCATTAGGAGAAACATATCCCCTATCCTAGGTCCTCATTATTGTTTTAAAAAGTACAGTGACATGATAAACAGTGCAAATATTTCCTTTAGACAGTTAAAATGTTTGCTCACTCTCTATAGGCAGATTATTATGTTTTCCTAAACACATGTGTCATGGCAGTAGAAAGGAGGGCTCTGTCATTACATGCTTCTCACTGCTACACTCCAGATTCAGGATAGCTTACAGATAAGGCAGTTCTCGCCCTCCTTCATTGGTTAGTGTGGAATGAATAGGTACAAGTCTGGGGGCTCAGAGGGGAGCTCAACGTGGGGGGAGGCAGCATGCAGAATATTTTCAGGACAAGGAAAAACTGGGAGAGTCCCTAGGGGAGCTGGGACAGGGAGATCAGCTGCTGGCATAGTATGGTTATAGCTGTGCCCCCATGGGATGAAGATCCAGTGAGCGAGGAATCAAACAGATTGACCAAGTAGGAGTGTAGTGGTGTTTACATAACCTTGAAAACTACAGAAAGAGATGGAGAGAAGGGCCCAGTGTTGAAGAACACAGTAAGAGAGATTTATTTCTCAGTCAGCTCCTTCAATAACCGACCACAACATCCATGTCCCATTCTATGATGATAACTTCCTCTTTCAAGTGATAGAGGAAACCACAAGGAAAGGTGCTATGCTGGACTTTGTCCTAACAAACAAAGAGGGGCTGATGAGTAATGGATGAAGTGACCGTGAAATTGTAGAGTTCAGGTGCGCAGCAAGTTCGTTACTCTGAACTTTAAGAGAGCAGACTTCAATGTTTTCAGGGATCTGCTTAGCAGAGTGTCATGGGACACAGCCCTGGAAGGAAATGGGCCCAAGGACCATCTCCTTCAAGCCCAGGAGCAGTGCATCCCAAGAAAGGAAGGCAGGCAAGAATGCCAGGAGGCATCCGTGGATGAACAAGTTGCTCCTGGACTTGGCTGTAAAAAGAAAGTCTAAAGGCAGTGGAAGTAAGAACAGGCTAGCTGGGAGGAATACAAAGAAGCTGTCCAGGCAGCCAGATAGAATTAAGTCTAGACAGGGACATAAAAGGGAATAAGAAGAACATCTACAAGTTCGTCAATAACAAAAGGAAGGCTAGGGAAGATGTGGCTCCTCTCCAGAAGGAAACTGGAGACTTAGCCACGAGCAATACTGAGAAAGCTGAGGTGCTCAATGATTTCTATGCCTCAGTCTTTACAGCCAAGGGCTCTAGCCACACCGCTCTTGTTGCAGAAAGTAAAGGCAAGAACTGGGAGAAGGAAGATCCACCCACTGTAAGCGAAGATCAGGTTTGAGACCTTCTAAAGAACCTGAAGGTGCACAAGTCCATGGCACCTGATGGGATCCATCTGTGGCTCCTGAGGGAACTGACAGATGAAGTCACCAAGCCTGTCATATTTGAAAGGTCATGGCAGTCTGGTGTTCCCACTGACTGGAAAAGGGAAACATCACCCCCATTTTCACCATGGGAAAAAAGGAAGATCTGGCAAACTACAGGCAAGTCAGCCTCACCTCTGTGCCTGGCAAGGTCAAAGAGCAGATCCTCCTGAAGGATCTACTAAGCCGCATGGAAAATGAGGATGAAGTGATCGGTGGCAGCCACCATGGCTGCACCAAGGGCAAATCATGCCTTACTATCTTGGTGGCCTTTAATGATGCAGTAACAACATCCGTGGATAATGGAAGAGCAACTGATGTCATCTACCTGGACATGTGCAAAGCGTTTGACACTGTCCTGCATGACATCCAGGTAGCTATAATGGAAAAACATGCATCTGATGAATGGACAACCAGCTGAATAAGGAACTGGCTGGATGGTCTCTATCTGTTTGATTCCTTGCTCTCCAGATCAAAGAGTTGTGGTCAACAGATCAATGCCTAAATGGAGACCGGTGATGAGTGGCATCCCTCAGGGATCAGTACAGGGACCAGTGCTGTTTGGACAGTGGAATTGTGTGCACCTTCAGCAAGTTTGCAGATGACACTAAGCTGTGTGGTGTTGTTGACATGCTAGAGGGAAGGGATGCCATCCAGAGGGACCTGGACAGGCTGGAGAGGTGGGCCCATGCCAACCTCATGAAGTTCAACAAGGCCAAGTGTAAGGTCCTGCAGCTGGGTCAGGGCAATCCCAAGCACAAATACAAGCTGAGTGGAGAATGGCTGGAGAGCAGCTCTGAAGAGAAGGATTTGGGGGTGTCAGTTGATGAAGAATTGCTTTTACCATCCTACTCTATTTTTAGTTAGCAATTTATTAGTAATCAATCTCCTTCTCTGCATTGCAGTCCATGAGCTTTCCCGTCTTACTTTCTGCCTCTGCCCTTTTGAGGAGGGGGAGTGAGAAGGTGGCTGGGTAGAACCTGGCAGGAAACCAAGGTCAGAATAATCACAGCAAGTACAATATTCTTTCTCTGACAATGCAACATCAAACACAACACCAGGGAAAAACAACCCATCTTCAACCTATGAGATAGCCCATTAATACGAGAGACTGTTAAATGACACCCCTGCTACTTTCAATAAAATGATCAATCCAAGATAATTATATACCTTTGAAACTCTACTTCACCAAACTCAACCATCAAAAACTCATAAATACAGCCATGGTAACTAACTGTGCTTTCTTTGGCTTTTAAATTTTGATCCTTTGAGGATCACTTGAATTTTAGATTAAATGTATTCCTCTTTTAAATTAAATACCTGATTCATTTTGTTTCCCCAGAGACTAAGCTGAAGTGGTAAAAGCTTCAGCAAAAACCAAGTGTAATCAGTAGAAATGTTATTTTTGCAGCCATGACACTAGATTCAAGGTACATTTTTTATGTATTCAAGTTATTTTCTTTTCTCTATAGCAAATTGCTAATTATGGTTTAAAAAAAAAAAATAGTAATTCCATTTCTTAGTTCTCAATATTATCTGCATTGCATAACTACAGAGCAAAACTGTGCTTTGTAATATCTACCCAGCAAATGCAATTCCTTTCTGGCTTTTACTAAAGAGGAAGGGAAGGGAAATTCCATGGTCAATTAGTGTAAGGATAAATCTGCCACTGGTTGCATTCCCAGCTAATAACACCAATTATATGTATGAGTAAATGTTTCTGTATAAGTAGGTTGCAGAATTACTCTCTTTGTTGATCAGGTTTGTTATAAGCTTGTTTACCACTGTGTGGTCCAATGGATATAATAAAGAATGATATTCCATTCAGAACAGAATTGAAGTCCCTAGTAGGTATATCTTTCTTCCCAATATAAAAGCATATCTTCTTCTCAGCTACTATATATATTATACTTTAACTGTACTTCGTAACTACATCTACTTAATAACTGCTTCCAATAGTCCTGTTTTCCCTACATGTGCTCTAGGAATAGAGCACCTATAGGAAATACTCTCGAATTCAAAGTTAAAATAATTTAACCAAAAGCCATTGAATATGTATATGAGTTAGCAATGCTGGACTTAGGAGGTCACAGTCTTCAAAGTGACTTTGGATGAAGGAATAGCTTTGAAAGCCTGTTTCCTAGCAATTTTAACATGAAATCTTACTGCAGTAAGATGTGATGCTTACTGCAGTAAGTATCTCTCCATAGGTAGTAGTTTAAATATGATTTGAGTTCATTAATTTGGTGTTTGTGTTTTTTAAAAATGTTATTATTTTCAAATTGCAATCTCTTTTTTTATCATATTTTTAGTTCTAATTTTCTAAAGTCTATTTGCTTATCATTAAATTTTAGTGAGCATGCTAGAATTGATTATTTTTTGCTTATGCTTACTAGAATCCCAGCCTCCTAAATCTGGTTTTGGCTTTTTATAAGTCACTTATTCTATCCTACAGGTACTTAAATTAGTTTGACTTGAATTATTAATTCCCTAATATGTTATACTTGTTAAATTGTCCTTTCCAAATGTATCCAAATGTATAATTATGCTCAGCACGTATGCATTCAACAAAAGTCTTGGTGAAGTCATCAGATTTTTTAGGTATATAATTTCCTCAACACTCTTCCATACATTATCTTTTTAATAAGGGAATTTTATTTGTGTTTTCTCCTGAAAATATTAAAAATTTGTTACATTGAAAGATTATTTAAAATCACTGAAAGCACGACACTTTATTCTTCAATCTAATTAAGGTTAAAATCTTCCACAAGAAGAGACTTTAGGTAACTAAAAAGGGATCTAGAAGTTTTAAACATTGAATAGCTTCCTCTACAACAAGGACATTGAAGCCCTGGAGTGTGTTCAAAGAAGGACAGCAAAGCTGGTGAAGGGCCTGGAGCACAAGGCTTATGGGGAGTGGGTGAGGGAACTGGGGCTGTTCAGTCTGGAGAAGAGGAGGCTCAGGGGAGACCTTGTTGCTCTCTGCAACTGCCTGAAAGGAGGCTGTCATGAGGTGGGGGTCGGCCTCTTCTCCCAGGTAACTGTGATAGGATCCAGAGGTAACGGCCTCAAGCTGCTCCAGGGGAGCTTCAGGTTGGATGTTAGGAAAATCTTCATATCTGAGAGAGTGGTCAGGCATTGGAACAGGCTGCCCAGGGAGGTGATGGAGTCTCCATCCCTGGAGGTGTTCAAGAAACGTGTAGATGTGGCAATTACGGACATGATTTAGTGGGTGTAGTGGTGATGGGTTGGCGATTGGACTGGCTGATCTTAGAAATCTTTTCCAACCTTTATGATTCTATGATTCTATGATCCTATGATTCAGCTAAGAAATCCCTCAGAATACAGATCATCTGAAAAATTAGCCAACTTCCGGTCACTTTAGCTTAGTCCAGCACCTCCTAAAATAATGAACAATTCCTATTGACCTCAAAAGATCATTTCTCTTTGCATACAAGCTGATGATTCAAGTTAATTTAGAACAAGAAACTGAGGGTAAATCTGACACTGATTGCATTAAGGTTGATGTAACTTGAATTTATGTAGTTCTTGAAGACCTGCTTACATTCTTACTAACAGATAAACAAGGAAAAACCAGTATGCATTGGCAACATTCTGTGTAGGAGCAATTTATTATGATATGTAAATTCTAACATCCATCAGAGCAGGTGAGGGACATCAAACTGACTTCATTGTGCTTTTTGTACTAGAGTGAAGTAATATGTAAAAAGGTAAGTAAGTAACATAATGCTGTGTAGGAATGAGTTTATGTAAGGGTAATTAGTACATAGAGATTAATAAAAAGATACATATGCTTGGATAGCCCCAAAAAACCTTATTTGTCTTCAAAGTTCTTAGTACTAGTATTTAGTACAACGCAATTGGTAGGAGAATTTTTTCCTCTGTACCAAAGGAATCACAAGGTATTTTTGTATATCAAATGCAAATCTGACAGAAGAGAATGCTAAATGTTGAAATCTCAATTCCAAAGGATAAAGTCATTCATCAGTGGGGAAAGGCAATTATGTGCAGAGGTGAAGAATCTCTTGTTGGCTAAGTCTTTGGAGGAACCTTTCAGTTTTTAAATTAGTAACCTGTTCTTCCTGATCCTTGAAAATGTTTCAAGTCTGAATACTGCGTACCATCTATAAGATGTAATTGAAACTCTGCTTGTCTGAGATCAAACCTGAGGGAAATTGCCTGAAGTTGAGAGTACTAGTCAATTCAATTTAAAATAACTTTCTGAAGACAGCATGGGTTTTGTTTGTTTGCATGTTTATTTTTTAATCTGCAATCTTCCGACCAATTTTTGGATCAAACTCTTTAATTAAAGGTGGGTGTTATTTTGAACAGACAAATTTGTTTTATGAAGAAGCAGAATTTCTAGGAAAGATCTACTATGATGGGCATAGAAGGAAGTGGTACATTTGTCTTGTTTTGTTTCCACATAATTTTTTCCTTACCAATCAAGTAGCGTGGTTTCAAAGCCAGACATTGCAGCTTGGGGAAAGAAATGTCAGCTGACTTTTGCATCACAACTGCAAGAAAAGTAATTGCAACTGCCTTTAGAAAAATCTTAACAGGACGTCTGCCTGTGTGTGAAGTATAAGAGTATATCTAACAGCACACAGACTAGTGCTTGCAACTTTGCAGGACCGTTTACGTAACATTCATATACTGTAGAAAGTTAAGGAAAGCACTAAATGACAGTGGGAACAATTGCCCAACATTTACACCCCCCCTTCACAGGACAAAGCTGGAAAGCAGTTGATTCAAGGTCTGCTTATCCAATAGCAGGAACTACACAGCCCAGAAAATTATCTTAATGATTTTTTTCCTCAAGTTTGGGTCACCACAATTCTATCCTAGCTACATTTATTGGCAAACTTACTAAACAAACAAGGCTGTCCAAACTCTCCATCTTGTATGCTGGCTGAAAGTGGAAGTTTGACTATACACACCCTTGTTATGGACTGATCATTATCTCTTTGTATAGGATTTGTGGGGTGCTATTTTTGTGAAGGAAAAAGGGGCCAACAGAAGTGCATGCAAGTACAGTCAGCAGGATTTTCTGTCTTCTGCCAACTAATTGTTAGAAATCTATCTAGCGGGGCATCTATAGCTTCATTTTAACTGTTGAGAAAACAATACTTTGACAATGTGCACCCCTCTACAGTGGAAAGTAAAAGGAGTCAAAAGCACAAAAAAGAAATAGGACTTTTTCTTCTTATAGCCACCTGCAAGAAATGTGGATGAAAACTGCACTGGAGTCAAATTAGACCAAGCTGTGACACAGCAATACTGAGTAAAATGACTGGAGTACTTATGTGCTCTAGATGCCAAAATGGCATACAAATCTAAGAAGACCAAGCTAGGAAAACCTAATTCATCTCAGTACAGTCACTTATTTTGCCTAAATGGCAATACTTGAACAGAATTTCTGTTTGGAGCATATAGTGAAAGTACAGGACATGGGGGGTAACTTTGATACTCTACAATGCAAATCTTTTAAGTGAATTATTTCATAATCTTTGCCATACAACATATTTCAAATTGTGATTTTGATTTTGGTGATTTGTTCTCACTCTGTGAAAACCTGCCACCATGAAACTGCAAATAAGATTGAGGATAATAGTGGAAAATAATTTGAAAGTAGAAACACTAACCATGATTGAAGTGTCTAATGCAGAACCATGAAGAATGATTACAGCTACTATACAGGTCAAATATTTCTCAGAAATTTATTTAGACACAAAAAATTTATTGGTGCCTTCAGCAAGGTCTTGAAATTATACTGTGTACTAATTGATGTGCCATAGATTTTAGATAAGATTTATGTGCTCATTACAAGTGTAACATTGATTATTTTTTCCCACCACAATACTGTATCTTATCCCAATATGTAGTATCCCAATATGTGGTTCCTAGGAGACTAGATCCAGGAAAAGCTTAGGGAGACCTCTGCATTGTTTCTTCATGTATATATCTAGATTTTAAGGAGCAAATAATCTGAGGGATAATCTATGGATGGGATTCAAAACCACTGTAATACCAGCCACAACAGTTCTGCCAAAGCAGCTATATTGTGCCCATATTTAGGGAGAAAAGCAAACAGGGCCAAGAACTATTCTCTTAAGTTTTGCATCTGACAAAATAGTTTCATGTCAACATGGCCAAAAGACCATCGCTTTAGGAAAAACTTCTTCTTGAACTCAGTACAGTAAAACAAAATGAAGACCATTTCCCAAGCAGATAATATCTCTGGGGCAATCCTAAACATGAACAAAAATCCAGGCCAGACTGGGAGTTCAACTGAGTTTTATATTTGTTTGCCCTTGGGCCATGAACAGATGACTAAGAAACCATGGCAGAATCTTTGTAACCATTGCTGTGAACTGGACCTGGAGGGGGAGGCTGAGTACCATCTCATTTTGGCACCTTGCCCATGCTTGGTGACACCCCATCTGTGGTCCCCAGCTTGTCTCTGATCCCAGCTGGCTCCAGGCATGTTTGGCCAAGACTGAGTGTCACCCCAGGGGTGTGCTTCTCTGTGCTACACTTTGTTCCACTGAGGTTATCCCTCTTCTAACATGTTTGTGAATGGGAAAAAATTGCCCCCCCCCGGTACCCTCTTCTTAGCACTCGAATGCTCTTTGTCACAGGAAGATGATTTTATAGAGTAGGCAACCCAACTTTTGCACATTAACGTAGTTGAACTGTGTTGATTAGAATCTCTCCTGAAAAAAGAGCATGATATACCTTTGATTACAAATAGTGATTTTAAAGTTAAAACGACAACTTCTACATTTCATCAATCACAGCCCCAAATGCAAACCAGAACAATGGAGGCACATGACAACAAGCACTGTGAAAATAAGATGTGAAAGGTATACTTTATCTGACAAATACTGATCACAAAATATTAAAAAGACAGTGCAATCTAAAAGTATAGACAGAAAGAAATAAATCAGTGAGAATTTATTTTTCACAAAATAGGAAAGTGGCTTATCCACGCAACTGAATGCTTTCCCTTTTGTGCCATGAACTGGCAGAAAACAGAGGGGAAAATATTAAACTTCACACTGAATTATTCTGCTCAACTATGAACTATTAAATAATTCTGTATACATTCAAAGAATGTTAAACACTGCAATTCAAACATTGCTGTGTAGGAATAACCAAAAATTTCCTGACAGTAATTCACAATTCACATAAGTGGACTTAATTGGACTCTAAACACTCAGCTGCCACTGGCAGGATAAACAGCTTCTGTCTGTAGTTTAGTGAGGACAGACATTGGTGGCAATAGCTGAAATAAAATTACTGAAAATATTATTACAATATTATTAAAATATTATTATTACAAAATAATCCCAAGAGCTGTAATATGTTAAGATATTTTGCATGGTTCTGTAAAATGCCTTTCTAGCCCATCTGCCTGATGGCTGGATAATTTGCCAAGTTGCCTATGACATCGGAGGTGGTAGAGGACAGGGGCATTCTGCACTATAAAGACTTAAACACCTCCACAGTGTTAAAGCTGGGGAATGCATAGTCCAAACAGCTGGTGGAGCCTGCAGCATAACCACTCAGGAGAAGACTTCATGCCATTTCAGAACGAGCTAGTTTTGTTTCTCTAAATATATTCCTTTAATAAATTCTCTTTGCACAGAAAATGTAGATGTTATTAGTTCCTCCTTCCACTGAAAACAAATGCTTCAAAATACTGGAATTCTACCTAGCATGACAAGATCAAGCTTTACCAAACCGGTAATTTTGTTAAGTTTTGTTTTTGTTGAACTTCTGCTTGTTTAGGATTTCTTTTCATTCAGTTTCATACAGTAACACAGGCTGGACTGTTGTTTTTGGGCAGCCTGGGAGAGTGTTTCTGAAAAGCAATTTCTTTATCAGTTGAATTTCCAAACCATTGAATGCTATTAGGTTGACTCAGAATCTATACTCATAAAAAGAAAAATATGTTTTAAGTTGCTCAATGTATTCTAAAATATTAACCAGGAAAATAGAGTGTTTTTGATTTGTTTTCAATTTAAGAAAAAGTTGTAGAAAAATTACATTTTCCTATTGTGTTTGATTACACAAAAACACTAGACTTTTATGACATGAAGAACAATGATGAGACTAGCATACCCTAAACACATTCCTTTTCGAAAATGGACAGCTGTCATTCCAGCATCAGTTGGGAGTGATCCCTGCTTGATATATATCTCTCTGTGCTAAGCCATGGTCTTTCACTCATGCGAGTATTTCCATCACTAGAAAATCCCTACTCAAAACAAGTTTGCAGAAACAAAAATGTAAAATATCGGTTCATCAGCAAACACCATATCTTGTGCAGTGACATTTAAATCTTCATCAAAGCCACCACAGACCAAGCTGACCTTTTGTTAACAAGAGCTAGCCCTTGATGTTGTTCAAATAAAAGTTTGCTTTAACAATTTACACTTCAAAAGCATAAAACACTTCATGTTTTCTTCTTAAAAAGTACTTTCTTGTTACATTTCAAAGTTATTACTAATTACAAAACCTACAAACCCTGAAGTAAACAAAAGGCAAAGAGAAAAAAGAAACAGCATTTCTGAAAATGTTATCCAAGTAACTGTGAGAATTGTTAAATAACTTTTTTGTTTTATTTTTGTATAAGAAGTATTAAGCTTGCTTTGCATTCTCAGGCAAATAAAGCATGACACACTGAAGGATTTTAAGCAAGTTTTAAAGAAGCTAATTGCTATAGTCTGCATTAAAAGGTCTATATGCTCTGGATCTTCCATAGCCCGTGCCAGCCAATACGTGCATGCAGGTAAGAAACCATCGAATGTCACCATGAAGGCTTTGGAGAACGAGTAATAACCAGTCATTTGTCCTTTGAATATCCATACATGTCCATTTCCCCATTCCCCAAGGTCTTCTCAGCAGCAGAATCCCATTTCAGATCTCTATGGGACATCTCATTTTCTGCTGCTGCTACTGAGGTTTCTCTCAGGAAACTCTTGGAGCTGTAGGGCTGCCCTCCACCCCTGCCTTGCATTGCATGGGAGTTACAAGAAGCACACGTCCCCAGGGGTCACTAAAGCAATGTGAGTGAGGAGGGGACCCACAGCCTCCTCTTCATCATGTCATGTAGGAAAGTGCCCCCACATCTTTTTCTCTCACTCCCCTTATCCTTTTCTTAGGCTAAGGGTGGAAGTACCACTCTGTGATGACATATGTTAAGAAGACAAGGAAATGTCAGAGTCCAATATGAAAAAACATAGTGACGTGTTTACACTGCAGTTCTGTGCTTTGTAAATTCTCCCTTCTGTTTATTTTTTTTTAATTTTGCCTTCAAGACCACTTGAGTGTTCAGAGTTTCGTATCGGTCCCTTTCATGCTGATTAGATTTTCCTCTTTTGTTTTCATTCCTGCGGTTTAACCCATCCTTCTCTGCTAATGAAATTACTCTGGCAACCTCATCATGTACTTTCATTTCATTTGTGACAATTCCAGCTGCTGCTTGTTTGCTTATTTTTAAATCCTTTACTAGGTTTGAACAATGCTTTTCAAGGAGTCCATCTTTCGCTTTAAATGCCTGTTAGACATCATGACCTTGGATTACATTTTGATAATCTCATTCCCTCTTTTCCAAGTTTAGAGGCTAAATTCTCTTTATTTCTCCTTCTCCTTTTGACACAGTCATCTGAGGACCTAAGCTAGCATACTCAGGATTTCTTTTGGCTAATCCCTTGTGTGCCTCTTTCAAAATTTCCTTCATAAAAGCCAACTCCTTATCCTCTTCTCATAATCGCCTTCCTAGTTCTCCCCGTAATGTTGTTACACTTCCCTTTGACTTAGAGTTTCACTTCAACACATGGCCCAGCTGCTGAAACAATAGCCTGAAACTGATTGTTGTGCTTTAAGCCAATAAAGCAGGTAATAGTTGCCAGCACTAAATGAACAGCACACTGAAGTTTCTGTTTTGCACAGAAAAAAAACACACTGGATTTTATTTTATTTATTTATTTTATTTTTTAAAATTCTCACACTTCTTCATAATTGGATCACTGATTTCTGACTTCCTCTTGTTGCAAATGCATCTTCCAAAGAGCGTGGTCTCCATGGGCACTCTTGCATGCACAATGCAGAAGGCAAGATCCAAATAAGGAAGGAATCATAGAATCATAGAATGGGAAGGAGTCTACCTACAAATTCAAGTTCTGTTTAGGTTAGCTTTAATACCTTTTCTCTTTGAGTGGGGGCATGCATTTGGTGTGCCCACGCTGAACGGACAGCTCTGGCTGTCACAGAGCAGGTCCAGAGGCAGCCAGGGTACGAGCGGTGTGACAGGTGCACATGCTGTACTTCGTGCAAGCTGGGAGGGAAAAGCCCCAGTCCCTTTCTTCGGGAGGCCTATTGTCAACAGCAGGACAGTGAGGGAAGCAGGCCACAGTCTTTCCTTCAAATACCAGGGCTGGGTCCAGCAGCAGGGGTCCAGCACCACGGCAGTACTGCTGTCACCCAGACAGCTGACTGGGCTGAGCCTTTTGGTGCTGAAGGTCTCAGCTTCCCCAGGAGCTGCCTGAGGTTCCTAAATAGTGTTTTAGAGTGAGCTCTGAGAGTTCCAATCCTGAAGTCCACTTGCAAGAAGGGAGTCTTAGTAGGATTTAAATTCCTTGAAAGATGGCAGGCATGTGAGCCTTTGCTGGTTTGGAGCTCTAGAGATATGTCAGAACAAGGAGAAATTGTTCAATAACCTGGACAGCTGAAAAGACAGGCTTGAGGGCATAGGGGTTGTGGGTTTTCTCTCTCTCTCTTTTTTTTTTTTTTTTTTATCCTTTGAGATTTTGAGCTTTTCTGGGTGTTTTCTTGCTGGTTTTTGCTTCTCTCAGTGGAAAATATTTTCACTCAGAAAAGTACAACTCTTACCACCAACAACAATACAAACACAGAAAAATGAAAATAACCAAAGTAAAAAAAAAGTGTCCAACCACAAATATGAAAAGGAACCTTATGCAAGAAAGAACATGGATAACTGCAAAAAGATAAGAAAAAATATCAAAACCTGTGTCAACACAGCACTTACTACAAATCAGAGATGTCCGTAATACAGTCAGAATAAACCCCTATGGTATTCCAGCAATAAGCCAGTTACTTCTTATATAAATCAAATTATTTGTTAACAACCCCTTGGGGTTTTTCCAAACCAAGTTTGAAAAGAAATACTTGTTTTCAAAAGTAGAAGATATCCAGGATGTGTGTTGACCTCAGGGCTCCTGACTGGTTTATCAAATTCTGCTCTGTTCATTTTAATGTAATAAAGATACTGAGATGGCAAGAGATTGATAATCATGTCACAGCACAACATTCAGTGATTTCTTTGATGTGTGAGTTCACATACCTCCACTGGCTGTCCTTGGCTGTGACTGTTATTTACAACTATCCTCTCTCATTTAAGCATACAAAAAATTAAGGAGGAAAAAGACAAACAAACAACAACAACAAAAAAAATAAACAGCAGTTATTGCTGCAATCCATTTTTTCGTTGCCTTTTAGAGCCAAGGTGGCAGCAGCGGGCAGAGAGTCTGGCAGACCTCACCCTTGCTGACCAACTCTGATCAAACAATGGCAAAAGAGGGAGAAAATTAGAAGAAAAACACTAGCAAGAAAAGGGAAAAGAGAGAAGCAGAAAGCCAACTGTAATGTAGTGCCAGGCTCATGCTTCCACCTTCAGCCCCGGGTACTGCATGAGTTTTGTTTCAGCAGGCATCCAGTGGGTGCCACCATATCATCCCCTTTGTGCCCTGGCCCAGCCATGCGGAGGGATGCAGTACCCTCTCAGGGTTGTGTGCCTGAACAGCTGAGGTTTCTCCTTTTAGTTACCTCCAACCCTTCCAACCTGAGAGAGAGGCTTAACATGGCCTTTCAGAATTGTGTCAGAAACCACATGTAAAAAATTGCTCATGGTAAACAAGCAGAAAGCTGACATTTTCTGGAAACAACATGATTTCAGGAACTTAGGTTTTAGAGAAATTAATATAAGAGTAATGAATATTACAAGCTTTATTTTTTAATACTGTGTAATGGATGGAGTAGTTAGGTAGTTATCCAAAAATTGTACACTCTCATATACTTTACCATCCAAACACAGCCACCAACACTGGTCAAAAGATAGAGGAGTTGGTGGATGGAGCGATGTTTTTATCTGGATGTGACAGGAGTTGTTCTCGCTGAAAATCACAGTTACTGTGGGGACATGGCACACAAGATGTTTTGCTGTGTGGGATAGCTTTCAGTGGATAATAAACACTGTCCTTCTCCAACCTGTTGGAGGGATCTTTATGAAACCACCTGATAAACTCTGATATACAACATACAGTCCTCACATCATAGGATTCATGTGCAGAACCACAGCATTTAACAGGGCTAGCTAGATCTACAGTTTCTGGGAATCCTCTGAAAGCATTTTTCTTCAGTCCAAGAGGATCAAAACGAAAGCAAACCATGTGAGGATATTTGAGTGCTCTGATCACTCTCCACCCTGTCCAGGCCACTGACCATTCTCCACCATATTGCTCTCTGTATGCTTCTCCATAAAAATTAAAAATACAAGCATTGAATAACTCTGATTTTATCTCCAAAGGTACTTGTAAAACAACCTAAAACATTTGTCTGAAATCTTTTTGATGCAGTGTTTGCATGTGGCAGTAACCCTGTTTGCTCTAAGCAGAAGTAGTTTGCCCAGCAAGCCAGGAACAAACCTTGAACCCAAGTCCCTCAGAATTTGCCTGATGCCTTGGCATACTGCCTCCCACCAGCCTCCTATACTTGCCTTTCACAGGGTGGCTGAGAGCCGAACCCCATGCCTTTGTGGCTGTGGGTAAGGCTCCACATGTGCTTTGACAGGTGTGGACAGTCCTGTCTGCCTCTGCTCCAGGGATGAATGGGAGCACACAGAGCCAGGCCAATCTCATCCAACATGGGACTTCAAAGGAGAGTTTCTGTTCACAGACCACAGCCTCTGCTGGTAACAGTGTCACAGAAGTGGTGAGAAATCAAATCTTACTACTATTTTTCTACTTCTGTGTTTAAGGTCACAGTCCAGCAAAGAGACAGAGAAGTGGTAAGGTTTTCTTATTTTCTTCTAGTGAGTATAATGACAGTGAGAGAGAATTGGCAATGATTTCTGTATGGCAATATTCATACATGTGGGCAAGAAAAGACTTCCAGGGGAAAATGAGATAAATGAAAGGTAGTATGTTTGTAGTAGACAAGGATAGTTTCACTGTTTTCTTTGTTTGTTTTTTTTCCCCTAGGGAATAAAGTGCTATTTCACATGCTTTGAATACCTACACACTAACATTACCACCTTTATGTAAGAAATTAAAAATAAAGAGCCTACAAGTTTCAGAGGCAAAACTGTGACAATATTAGCATTGATTCTAACAGAAACAGACTTCTTGTACGGGTAACAAAAGGAGCTAACAGACCATGAGTCTACTGCTAAAGTTACTTGGAAGAGCAGTAGATGAGGGAACCTGAAATTCCTGGCTAGCATTTGGATATGTTCTGACAGTTTCTGCTGTGATAGTCTTTAGTCAGTACCCTGCCCACACATGGCATCTCAGAAATAGTGGATTTCTCTAGCTAGCTGCCTTACTATTCTGCATATACTTTCCCAACCTAAGAGAACTCTCAAGAGAACAATTTTGTGGCAAGAGTAAATTTGTAAGGGTGTCCCCCATGTCCTTTGTGACACTCAACCCAGCCATCTGGCAAGCCCAAAGGGTTTTGACTCTTCTACTCCAAAACATATCCTCAACATTGCATTTTATAAGAACACAAACTATGTGAAGATACTTTTTTAAATGCAATTTATGGTATAATTATCAGAAGTGACTCTTTTACAAAATTCTTGACTTGAAATTACAATTGCTTGAACAGAACTATATAAATAATTTAGTCTTCAGATGTTTGGAGCATAGAAAAGCAGGAAAACAGCTTTTAGGAGTGAACAGTGTACAGTTTTTCTCCAATATAATGTTTCCAAATTATAGGAAAAAAAAGGAGGTTTTATTTTTTTCAATACCTATGGTAACTGAATTAACAAGAATATTTGAAACTGTACCCAGAGACATAGTGGAAGAAAACTCATCTTAAAAGAATAAATCTAAAATTATTATACATGTAGTCTTTAAAAATATTGGAATATAATAAGGTCAGAATGTTTTATATACTGCATTCATATGGCAATGTGAACACATGGCAATAAGACACAAGGTTAAGATTTATTAACTCAAACATAAATCAGTATACACATCACACTTGGTCTTTAGAGTTGTTTTTGCACTAAGTGTTTCAGAACTGTGCAGCTAATTTCTAGCAGACTGCTACCTGAGGCAATTAAATTGAAAAGATAACATGTATATAAACTATCCTTCTGAAAAACTGTCTACATCTTTATCTGTCATTAAGCAGAGTGAATAGAGTGTGTTTCTCCTTTACAGGAACAATTCGATGTTGCACATGGAGTCAATGAGCTGAGGTGATGTCAGTTTTCTGAAATCAGTTTCAGGTGACTCAATGGTCACATATTTGAGCTCCTAGAAGCATGTGACACCAACAGTCTTTGCAACTTGGCTTTTGCTATCTGGGTAGCAGAAATGTTGGCATAGCTGGGAAGACCTGAACTTCAACCGGGCAAGCAAAGCATCTGTGGAGAGCTCAGCACAGTCACTCTGTTAGTAACCACATCAGGATATCTCAGACTTTGCTTCTTGTTTAGAGCAGGAGGATAGGGGTTTTAGTCTTTTGTTTTGAAAAATGCTATATAGTGAAAGACAACATTGATTCAGGTCAGCACAGGAAAGCAGGGAATGCTGGAGATACTTAAGAACATTTAAATTATATCTTCTTCACATTCCTAAAATAAATATTATGGAACAAAATTATTTCCTTCCTAAAAACATAGTTTTCTTCTACACATGCATTTTAATTGATACTGTATATAATCTGATAGTTAAACCTTGTCTTCTCATCTTTCAGTCATACTTCAATAAGTGGGAGTATTTGCTTTCTTATTATGCTAAATAAGAGAAGCAGAATCTAGTGTCAGGCTGTCAAGAAACGCAAATATTTTAAGACTAATTTCTTCCAGAGTAGATTAGACTTCTCATTTGCTCCTGAATATCTCCTGGTGCTCTGTGATCCTAAACCAGAAATATTATTTTTGTTTGTAAGATGTCTGAAGGTGAAGTTAAAGCCCACCTTGTCTCCAGAGCAAGCACTTCAGTCTTTTGTGTTCCATGTCCTGATGTCTGGCATGAAGGTATGAGAGGTTCCAACACTTCCTCAGAAATATTGCTGGCCTGTGGCCTAAGAGTTCAGTCTTGGGAATGCTGTTGTTTGGGATCCATCCTTGCGACGAACTTCCTCCAGTTTGTCCTTGGAGAGACTGAAGTGATATGACCCTGCAGGAGAATTGAGGAATAAGCAAATATGGTGTGTGAACAAGCAATGGTCCAGCGCAAAAGCACTCCCCAGCCATCAGTTATTCTGCAGAACAAACACACTCTAGAGTCATCTGAAAGGACAGTTTAGTCACAATTATCCACGACAGCCATGAAATGGACAGATATGGCTGCGTTCAGGATTTCAGTGGCATTGAAACATGAGGGTAAAATAGTCCGTTCTTGTAAAAATCAAGTACAACACCTACATAGAGTTTACATACAGTCCAGTCACATTTCAATCCAACCTGAATGCAAGTGAGATATAGACCTTGTATTACAAGGGTGGGTTTTAAGCTCAATAATCAAATTATATTTTAGGAGTCAGCCTGTGTCATGTGGTGGAGAAATTCGAAGGCTTCTGATAGGATCTATCCAACACCCAAGACATGTAGCATGACCTCTTTATCTGACCCTCTTCCCTACTCATCAATGACACCAAAAGTGTCATTGTGCTTCTTGCTATTGAATTCAGAGCTATGACTCAGCAGCAGTACAGCTCCTGCTGAAGGAATGCCTCTGCTGCAGAATGTTGCATGCCACAGCATGAACAGTGGATAACAGTTTTGCTATTATTTTATTTTGGGATGACAATGACAGATTTTTTTTTTTAATATAAATGTACTCATTCCCGTTAGCTTGAATATAACATCTAAGCTACTTGGAAGTATCTCTTTAAACACATATGTAAGGACAAAAGACTTCTGCATGGTAGAGCAGAAAATTTTAGTAAGTGAAGGGAAACACAGAGCAAAGAAAACATGTTTAATCAGTTACATAAAAATGAAAAGGTTCTGATACTGCAGAAGACCAATATTTTTCACTACTGCTCTATATGTCAGTTAATTATATTTTAAAAGAGTAATGTGATTCTGAATTTTGGATAATGGCACATTCATTCACACACTCACTCATGGTACTTGGTTCTTAGTTAAATCCCATTCCATATTGTCATCCACATATGTCTTTCCAATCTTTGTACTGTCCCTGGTGCCTGAGAGTGACATTCAGTAGAAAAGGGGGTGGGAGATGCCTGGGTCTATAGGGGAACCTTACCCTCATCATCATTCTTGCCTACCTTCCTGTCTGATTTAAGTCACCCCATGCATGGCTCTATGTAGTTTCTAAGCCTTGTTTCATAGAGAGCTTTTGTGCCACCATTTAGCCTCAAGGAAACATTGGTGGCTGGATGCAGTGCATATATTTTCAATAGAATGTGTAGGACCCAGGCCCTCTTTCTGCTCTTGCACTAACTTATACAGGATCTGGTGGAAGAAAGTACTTTATAGAATACATTGTTATTAGAATCTCAGGGATGAAGAACTGCCATCAAGATGAACAGACGCAGAATAACTGGGTACTAAATGTACAGCATAACTGATTTCCGCTAAAAATGTGGCGTTGAAGGATAATTGCCGATATCTTTTTCTTATATAGAAAATGATTTGCAGATTATGAATAAATAAAATGGAGGTAATTGAACCTTTTTTTAAAAAAAGTTCACTAGCACAAAATGTCTTTGAGAACGGTAAGTAGCTATAAGAATAAAGAACATGATTTAAGATACTTTCTTGTAAGGATTTGTTAAATTATACACTGGATGGCATGTAACTATATCTAATACTTAAAGTTGGGACCATGCTGTCCTAGGCCCTGCAATAAGACAGCCCAAAGAAATGTAGCAGAAACTATTTGTGAGATGTTGGAAACCACTGTGAGCCCCTTCCTTTGAGCATGCTTCTACCAGTCACCCAGCTGAGAGCAAGGAGTGAAAGCCCATCCAGTTGAGCACAGGCTGGGTGTGGACTCTAAGATGCAGAGTTGAGGTAGAATGGTGCTCAGCATGTTGTTTTCTCACCCAGACAGCTGCCTTTCATATCAGAGTTGGCTCAAGCTCAAGAAACTTAAAGTTCATGTCTAAAATCTGTGTAGAAATGTCTGCAATGTCTTGGCATTTGTCTTTTACTGGCAAGAAAATCCTTTCACCACCTTTTTTCACTGGAGGGTGTGATGTAAATCCACTCCTGTTTCTTTGTATTTTGGAAGTCTTGAAAGAAAAACATTTGACAAGTGCCTCAGTCTGTATGTTCCTGTACATCACCATCACCCACGATGTCTGGAGAGAAAAAGCACCTAACAATAAGACAAGTCTTCACAGCATTTGCAGTAAACAGTTAATTTATGGGACCAGAATGGCACATATTCTTTACTCGATCCTACAAGTAGCTCAAAATTCACTCAGATAAAAAAAAATAAATAGAAATTCAATCAATGTTAACACAGCTTTTCTCAGATTAATGCATATATATATATATATACTCACATAATGAAGAAATCACTAACATTATTTAAGCTGGAATACTACTGCTAACATTTTCATTGCACATAGTACTGAGATTATGTGTTTAACACTTAATTTGACATTTAAAGTCGTGCTGAAGGACAAATCCAAGTGACTTGTGTTATATTGCCATACCACAAAGGCCAAGAGTGTACAGGTGTACAGTAAAACCTCTTAGGAATTTTTTTGAATTAATTATTAATTCAAAGCTTCTGCTAGAAAACGTTCAGTTCTGGAATTCCAATCAAATTAAAAAAAAAAAAAAAAAGTATAATGAAAAAGATGAACAGAGTATAACCAAAGAGTAGGCAATCATGGCAGTCAGTCCCTCACCCTGTCACCAGCCCTGTGATCAGCCCTCGTCCTGTGACCAGCAGGGCCAGGGAGGTGATTCTGCCCCTCTACTCTGCTCTCGTGAGAACCAACCTGGAGTGCTGCATCCAGTTCTGGGGCCCCCAGCACAAGAAGGACATCGAGTTGCTGGAGGGGGTCCAGAGGAGGGCCACGAAGATGATCAGAGGGCTGGAGCACCTCCCCTACGAAGGCAGGCTGAGAGAGTTGGGGTTGTTCAGCCTGGAGAAGAGAAGGCTCGGGGGGGACCTGATAGCGGCCTTCCAGTACCTGAACGGGGCCTACAGGAGAGCTGGGGAGGGACTCTTCAGAAGGACACGTAGCGACAGGACGAGGGGTAATGGCTATGAACTGGAAGAGGGGAGATTTAGTCTAGATATTAGGAAGAAATTCTTTCCTGTGAGGGTGGTGAGACACTGGCACAGGTTGCCCAGAGAGGCTGTGGATGCCCCCTCCCTGGCAGTGTTCAAGGCCAGGCTGGATGGGGCTCTGAGCAGCCTGGTGTTCTGGGAGGTGTCCCTGCCCATGGCAGGGGGGTTGGAACTAGGTGATCTTTAAGGTCCCTTCCAACCCAAACCATTCTATGATTATATGATTCTATGATAAAAGAAATTCCAGTTTATGTCCTTCCTGTACTTTAAAGCTCATTTCTCAATGAAGGTATAATAATAATTTCTAAACATTTTGACTAGTAATTTAAAAAGTATTTAAAATAATGTTGCTTTATGAGGCAGGAAAATTATCTGCTTTTTAACCTCAGTTGTCATGAGTGTCTGAAACACTGGTGTAGTCACACAGCATACCTGTAGAAGTGCACATATGTCATTTTAATGAATAAATGCAAAAAAAATATACAGTACAAATCCCAATCAATTAGATCTGTGTTCTGCATAACTTAATTCCTTTCAGGAGCTGCCTTTTTGCGGCAGATAATCAATAACACTGCAACTTCAGGGTGGTTGCATATAGTAATTTCAAAAGCCTAGCTTCAGATAGAAATATACAGTGGCAGCAAAGCAATTTATGTTAGCAAAGTAGAGACAGAGTGGTTAATGTCTCCTTATGCACTGCTTCATTGGAAGATTATATGCAGGAAAAGATGACCTTTTAAATGGTAATTTCCTAAGAATCCACAAGGTAAATACACAGTTATCTGCAAAGTGTTATATGCTTAATTCAGGGTCACATCCTTCCCTAGCAACCAGGAGTCTACAATTTACCTAAATGGAATAGTGGGTATGAAACAAATTGTCTGATAATCAGATATATAAAGTTTATCAGAATTGGCAGAACTTGTATGATTATGTGACTTCACGGGAAAAAACTCCAGTGGAAATATACATTTCCACAGTCTTCACTGGTTTGAAAAATAGCGCCCTTACCTGTCAGGGGCAGTATTTGCCATAGCAACTCAGGCTTTTTTTGACAGTGTAGGTCATTCCTTTGGATAAATTACTCTAAGCTGTCTGCAGACACCACTGATCACTGCTAGGGAGCGTCTCTGGCCACTTCCAACACAGCATAAAAGAGCAAGAGCAAAGTATGTGTGTGTGTCAGGGAGTGCTGCTCAGAGAAGTCACTTGAGACATAAATAATTTGGGCAAGAGATATTCCAGAGAACCCATCCTCTCAAGTGTGCCAAGAAGCCATGTCCTTAAAAATTCAAAGCCGCTGTTCGATTGTTTGAGCTCAATCATATCAGAGGGCAAGGTAAACAACACAACGTGTTTCAAAAGCTTAGCAGGAGAAAAGACATTTAAAAGGCCTGAAACGTTTTCAGTGACATTGTGTAAGATTGAGTATCTCACCACCTGCTGCTGTTGACAAATGATCTGAGGAGACTGCATATATTCCTTCAGTAGTATGATAGTGTGAATGTTTCACAGAAACAAAAATTACAGAAAATATAGTTGGCAGGGGTGGAGGTAGGCCATTACACCTACCTCCATGCTGCAGGGAAGGATGAACTATACCTAAGCCATTGGGTATAGTTCATTAGGTATAGTTCATTCCAACTAGGAAAGCTAAGGCCTCCTTAGAATTAAACCTTGCA
>VXAV01004022.1:0-12321 GCA_013399715.1 Alectura lathami
TGTATCAAAAGGTTCTCTCTGAAATCCAATGGGCATTGCAAAACTGGTCAGAGGAACAGAGGCAATTGTATAGACCAGGTTTGTTACATTCCCCCCAAACTTACCTGGGGCTGCAGTTCCCAGGGCAGCTGAGCCAACCCATGACAGGCCACTGTGCTGGGAAGGGAGACGGGCACTGCTCATCTCAGTGCTTGAGGTGGTCTGCTGGGCTCCTGCCTTTTTAGGAACGTCTGATGAGCCCCAGTGCTGGCATTAGGTACGTGGCAGGAAATGGCGCTCTTGTGCCCTTGTGTGACGACAGCATCTCCTCCCTTTTCCAAAAGCCCTCCTGAACCCTGCTGAGCCACACACAATGAGGGGAGCACTCACAGCCATTACAAGCTCAGTTTGGGGCTCAAAGCTGCCTGTCCCCAGCACCCCAGATGTCCTCCCTTCCAGCAGACATCATTTCAGCCTTGTAGCACTCAGACCAAGTCCAGAGCCCAATTCCCCTCCACTGTACTTTCCTTGGGAAGCGCCCAGTCATCGCAGATGGATGTGCGTGCAGACATGGCCAACACCGCTCTGAGCGATGATGCAGTTGGGGTTGCTTATTTTGGGAAGTACATAGGAGTCAACACACCCTGAGAAACAATGCATAGCCCTGTCCATGAGCAGGAAGGCATCTCCCATGCCAGATTAGCACTGACGATGCCTGGTGTAGGTTCATACACTTTCCCAGAGCATGTCCACTAACCAACACCATCCCTACATGTTTACTGCAAGCACGCAAAACACAAGGTTTTGGGAAAAAAAAAAAAAAAAAGAAAATCCATTTAAATACAGGAAAGACCTGTATAAATATATCCCATCCCTGAAGAATAACGGTAAATACTACTCATAAAGCATACACCCCATAAAGGAGTGTTCAATATCTGTTGTTAGTTCACACTCCAGGAACCCACCCCAAGCTTTTCTCAAAGAGCATCTAAAAGATCTGATACTTTTTCCTCACCCCCAAGTGCTTCTTGGACTGATCCCACTTCTACAAATGCATAGACTTGCAGGACATTTTTAGGGATTGTTGAGCTTAGAAACAGCTCGTGTGACTCTTATTCATGTGATGGGTTAGCATTTGTCAGTGCCTAGTAACACTTCTGGTCAGAGCTGACTTTTCAAAATGCATAAATAATTCTTAATATATCTGTTTCGTTTACAGATTTTATTCTCCAGCAGTTCCTCCTAAATACTTACCTACCCTAAGAAAAGCTGGGATTTACAGCAGTTCTTATCGACTTAGCTGAGATCAAAACCTGATGCCCTGTGCTCAAGGGACCAGCATGGAGATGGCTGAGCAAATATCAGCTTAGATTTGAATAATCCTTCCTAAATACCTTTTTGTGCCATGCAGCTAGTTTTACATCTATTCCTTTACAGACACACATTTTGTTCAACATAAACCTAAACCAGTAAGAAAACTGGCTTTGTCAAGAAGAGATTGTCCACTCTGAAGAGCGTGCTCATTAGTTTCAGGAAACATCTTCTTCCTTTGGCCAGGCAGATCATTAGGAGCAAAGACATGACACATCAGCTTGAGAAAATGGAAACCAGAGAGTAATCCAAAGCAGCAGAGAGAGTAGTTCAGCTCCAATTTACACAAGATGGAAGATGCAGAAGGTGGAGTTAACATGTGACGCGTTCCTCAGGTCATGGTCAGTCCGTATGTCTGATCAGTTGCGAGTGAGAGAGGAGGAGGAAGAAAACTGGAACAATGATGAAGAAACATGACACAGAGAAGAGCCAGGTATCTAAATATGGAAACTGGTCTCTATCTTCCCATCATCTTCCCTCTCCATCTCCTAACCGAAAGCTAAACTGGCCACATACAGCATCAGTGCAGGTGAAATATAGCATCAGACACGTTCACAGCTATGTCCCTGAGGCACTGCATTAAGCCCACTCAACCTCTAGAGTGCCACAGCTCAGTGAGGATACTGCTGCTGCAAGAGACTGTCCTCTTAACAACGTCCCAACTTCTCTAACACAGAAAATACATCCTTTAGAACTTTTTACTCATGATGCAAGAAAATATTGAAGCTGAGAGAAGCCATAAACTTGTAGACAGAACATTTAGCTTAGTCTGAAACTTCCTAAAAAGAATAAAGGACTCTGAAGGAATACATGCTTTAAAATTACTTAAAATAGGAAAAAAAAAATCCTTGTTTCTCCAATCTGGATGCAATGACTGTCCTTCACAAGCTTATTCTTCCTTGTTCTGCATGATGTCCTGCTTTTATTTGCTTATCTGCATGAAGCCAGCGTATGCTGGTGACACCCTGCAGATGATAGCTGGCCTGCCTCCTCTCTTATTTTTGTGGGCTGCCAAGGTGAGGTTGAGAAAACACATGCAGCTTTCAGGAATACTGTTCTCTTTCCCAAGTCTCATACAGTCAACAGCCAAAATTAAACATCAAGGCTCCACACGCTCTTCCAATGAGGCTGCAGGCAAGCAGGGCTGAATCCAGTCTGTGTGAGCACTGCTGCAGATGTGACTGATATTGTACAAGTATTTAATGAAAAAGGCATTACCAAAAGAACAAGAGGGAGCCTAAGTATTCAAAATACAAGCTTAAAAGCACCAGTATGTCACCCGATGCATAGCTGCTATCGTGAGAAAACTAAGTACACAATTAAAGGCAGCAGCGTGCATTTCTGACTGCAGGGTCTGTCGACCGGTTTGTTTAAATGGAGCAAAACATAAAAAGAGTATTGTAGAGACAAACAGATACGTTCAGATTAGATGACCAGGAAGCTCATCCCGCCCCCCACCCGTCTCGGTGTCACGTTCCTAACCAGAGACAAAGGCCTGTGTATCCAATGAAAGCCAGTGCTGTGCAGCCAGCTTCTGTGACACACACCAAGGATAAAGAAGCCCTAGCACTTATTCCCAGCAGGGTTACAGATTTCACAGAAGCACAGCCAAAGGCTCAGTAATCAGGTACTTACTTGTGAGACAGACGAACTGAAGTGACCACAGGTTCTGCAAGATCTGAACAGCCCTGTTCAGATGTAAAAACTTTCCATGTGCACCTCCTGCATACCTCTGGGGTGGAAAAGGCTCTTTCTCTTACCTCCAGTGCCTACCTGTAGCACAGTCTGCAGCTATTGCTTGGTTTTGTGGAAGGGCTTGTACAGGTAGGAGGTTGTGCTCCAGCAGTCTTGTCTCACCCATGCTTCAGGAGGAGCACCTTAAGTTCGCTGCTTGCTCTTTCACCCCTTGAGTTAACTATATGACTACAAAGTGACAGACATACTTTTAGGCAAAGATCTACATGGCACAGAAGCCAAAAACACGAATATGCTCTCCAGTACTCTAACAGGATTGCTTAAGATAAAAGCATGGCCCTTGTGCTTCCGAAGCAGTGAGAAGCAAAATCCACCCACTTCCCTCACAGTGATGGGGTAAAGGCAGCTGTGAATATGCCAAAAAGTAGCAATTCACCTTGTTCCAAGAAATCAGGTGCGGTTTTGCCATACAAATTACTAAAGATATGACTAAGAAGTGTTAGCACAAAGCATTTTTATGTTTATTTAAATAAAAATTATAATTTATACAAGACTTTTTAAACAAACAACATTTTCTTAAAAAATGTACAGGGCAAATAATTTCATTATTTCAATTTTTCATACAGTATAAGTCTTTTGTCAAACAAAAGTTACACTGATAATGAGTTATTTACAACTTCAAAATATAGACTCAAACTTCAGACATAAAAATTTTAACATCCATTATATTTCAATGATTATTAGTAGAAATTAAACATCTGCCAAAATGTACAGAATTCAATAAAAACTACCAGTGTTTTTAATACAAGTTTAAGTAGCCAAAAAAAAGTACATCCTTTCATCTCTTCAAGACTGGGTAAAATTTTGTTTTTTCTTTGTCTGCAGGAACAATAGTAGGGTTTTCTGCTGGCTTCCTGTGTGATGTTGCTACTTATAAATAGCTTATTTCATTCAATCTTGCCTCACAAAAGGTACAGTGTACAGAAAGGCATGATTTCATATTTCAGCTTTTTTTTTGTCTTTTGAAATTAAGTGGTCACCAATAAATAATTGAAGCAGTCAGTTTTCATCTCCCTTTTTTTAACCCCTTAAAAAGGGACTCAAACTAACCAATGTACTTCTACTAGAAGAAGTTAAATCCACTTATGCCTGAAAGATCCAGCAATGAACCACAGACATCAACAGAATTGCAAATATAAACAGCAAACAGAATGACAAGAACATCACTTTCTGCTATTAGAAAGTAACACTTTACATTACGTGGTACTACCCAGCCTGCCAAAGCAAAGCAGGCCACACCGCGAAGCTCTGCAGGACAGTTGGAGTTTCACGTTAACTGAGTGTAACTGTACAAGTCAAGTACAAACCTACTCACTGTCCACCCCCTCCTGCCCTCCCGGCACGTGAGGGCACAGCACAGGAGTAGCTGTGAGCACACGCTGAGGGCACCTTCCAGCAGCTCTGATGTTCCGTAGCGCACGCAGCAGGAACTTGGCCAACCTAATGTAAAGTGAGCTTTGCAAAATATGTACACAGGTGTCTGCCAGTTATATTACAGCTCTTAAAAAAAAATCCAGTCTGTTTTCTACACATCAGAATGAAATGATGCTGCATTGCAGTTTGCACAAGGTTTCCTGCTTTAAGAATCGCTCATTTTTAAATTCACACCGTTAAAGCGTGTGTTAGTTTGAATGCCAACACAAAAGATTTTGTAAGAAGTTTCAAATTTCTTTGTCCAGACAAAAAAAAAAAAAAAGTAAAATAAAATGAAGAACATATTTTACATGAGGCATTTCAGTCTGGGAAAAGGGATAATGATTTCTCTTCTCCCTCTCTGAAGCCGAGGTTTGGTTAATTGTTCTGGTACCATAAGCACAGGACCTACAGCTCCTTTGGGAATCAGAGTCTAGGAAAACCCTGTACACTAGGGTCAACCAGCAAAGGGGATATGGGGGAAGTAATAAGTGCCAGTCAACTGATTTCCTACCAAAACCGCTGTTATGATCAGAGTGAAGGTATAAATTACACTTGAAAAAATGATACAAAAATAAGAAAAAGAGCATGCTCTCTGTAAAAAATATAGTCTTCTGTTTCTTCAGGAAAAAAAAAAAAAAAAACAGCCTTAAACACACCCAAGGGATTTTTCCTTAAGACAAAATGAATGAATCTGGTTAAGATTTACATAACATTAAGCTATTTTAATGCCTATTAGCCACACTTAGTATTCAAGAAAGCTTCTAGAAAGGAAAGTCAAGTGATAATACAAAGCAATCACAAAAAAGATTAATTGATTTTTAGGCAGGTTTGAAGAAAAAAATTAAGTTCAAGGAATTTGAACATAAAACCTGCATATGTAAAGTGAAGAAACCACAAACTGTCAAGCTACATCCACGTCAGATGGTGGCAAAATGGATTTCCCACCCAGCTTCACTTACAGGTTAAGCTTTCGGGTCCTGATGTACACCATGCACCAAAAATACAGGAGGTGTTAGAAACACACCCCATTTTCTGGACACATAAAATTCAAGTGCTGCTCTAACCAGAGCGCTCCAAAATCACATCCTAGCTAGTCCTTGCGGCAGATTCTCTCCTGCTCTTGTTCACAGTTCCGCTCAGGGCAAGGAGTTCTACCACAGTCAGTGTTTTACTTCACAACACCCAACCAAATCACAGTATTCAACAGTATTTCTTCATACCAAGTTCACTTTAAGCTCTTCACATCAGACCTCTTCACAGCCAGCCTGAAACAGGTTTGTACGGTTTGACTGCCACCTTCTTCAGCACTGCTGCGTTCGTTGAGGGACTTTAGGGAAAAGCTGTGCTAAGTGTTAAAGACCCTTTGGTGTTTGGCTCCCCTGTCCTTCCTTCATTTTACCCTTTTCCCCATAAAGAAAGAAAAATCCCTGTTTAAAAAAAAAAAAAAAAAAAACATGAAACTAGGTCCCATTTCTTTTTATATAGGAATTTGCATCTCCATTACTTTTTTGGGGATCTTTGTATGTCCAGAGACATCCACACCGCTCAGAAGACAAACTGGAAGGCTTAGCGTAACTCCTACTGTGCTTTAAGAAAAATGCAAATAGAATTCTAAACCTCTCAGATGGGTGCTATTGTATAGAATATAAAAGCTTTCTGTATTAAAGATGAAGGTCAGTATGTGCTTTGCTGAAAGGCCTGAGAGAGTTTAGAGAAGGAGCACAGCCTTCCTGGTTTACCTGGCAATTGGATTTATTTGTTACTAAAATTTAATGTTGCAAGTGGAAATACAGCAACATTCCAACACCCCTCAAACTACATTTTGAGAAGAAAATAGTGCTTTCAGTTGCTGTCTCATAGTGTTAGTATTAGGTAACTCAAGGGAAAAGCCCGATTTAAAAAAGAGTCATGTCTCAGTGTAGCTTAGTCATTCCCACCTGCCCCAACACAAAAAGCCTGCAAGTCTTTTACGCGTTAACATACAAACACCTTGTACATACCACATGTACAATAGTTGAGCCCTTCTATGACAAGTATCTACAGAAATACAAATATATGATGCCTAACATTTTAGGAACAACATTTTGATGCCCTCTTTTATAAAAAGTATCTGCCTGCCTTCCTTCCTCTTACTTTGGTTAATTAGGAAAGGAAGATATAGTTACAAACTTTTTTTCCTCCAATTCACTGTACAAACAATTTAAACCTCTGTATGCAGGAAAAACGGATCCTACCCCAACCGGTAAAATATCCTTCTGTGATGCAAGATTTAGCAAGGAGGAGTTATTTTAAGTGCAGTTACAAATACAGAAATACTAAGATGATAATACTTCCTCGGTGTTGCTATCACTTAATATAGGACCCAATTAAAAACTCAGAGCTGAAGAAGACTTCAGGCTGCTGCAGTTGTCATTCTCATGTCTCAGGGAAAAAAATAACTGAGATAATGGGACAAATGTATCGCTAGTGATATCAGTGGAGTTAAAGGGATCGATCTGTTTCAGTCCATTATTTAGTCACTTCTCCTAGTGTCTTCCCAGCTTTTAATGTCAGTAAATAAACATTAAAAGTGCTTAATGTGCAAGGCTAGTAGTGATGATAGCACTTCCACTGTTTTGTTTAGATTTTTTCTTTTTTTCTTTTTCTTTTTTTTTTTTTTTTTTTTACAAAAACCTTAAAAACAAAAATGAAGGCATATATAAAATACACTTGATTTATGTAACAGATAGAATATAAACCACCAGACAAGAAAAATTATTGCAAAATAGATGAGGATGTTCATTTTTTTTTTTTTTTCACTACCAAATTGTAAAATAAGAAAGTTTCCTTTAGGTCTTCTAAGATAAGATACTAGCTCTCACTGTTTGACGATGCGGAGGTTATTTTCACATACTGGTTGAAAATCGTCTCAAAAGCTTCATCTCTGTGTACCATGGCACCAAACACCAAAGGCTAAATAACAGGGAAAGGAAAAAGAGATCATGTCAATCTGGTAAAAGAAAAACCTTCCTTTAGGTACACTTTTGGCTTGATCATTAGGAGCAGGAGATGAATTGTACTAGAAGAATATTAATAAAGAGGTGGGAATCCTTTTCTCTATTAAATCCTTGGATATACGCCCAAGTTTCTGGTATTTTTACTTCTCCATCTTCTTTTCATAAAACAACCATGGCATAAAGCACATCTGCCCTGAGTATTACCAAGGAAACATTTTAACTTTCTCTTCTGCTCAGTGCATGAAGTTTTCCTGATGAAGCTTAAATCTTTAGCAAAACAAGGCTGAAACAGGAAACCTGAATCTGAGGGTCAGGTCCTTCTACCCCCAAACCTGCCACATAGCAGACCATTCCTCACCCAAAGATACCATCAAGCCATCAATTTTCAGTTTCAGACTGTTTGCACTGCATACCACCTGCCACCTATGCACTCAAAGGATGCTGAGGAAACAGTCAATGGAGGTAATGAAGTAAAGGAGCAGAAAGGATGAAGCACATCTTTCTGAAGTGTTACAGGAAAATAGCCCAGATGCAGTAAAACAAGCTGAATGTTCAATTCAATAAAATTATGAAACCAAACATGCTGAATTATAGACAAGTGAATTAGAGATAAAAGCCAAACACCAGCATAAGGAGAAAAAAAAAAGCTCTTTTGCTGCTGCTTGCTAGAGACGTCAAAAAGGGCGTGAAGTCAAACAGAGCAATACAGAGAGAGCCAGCTACTTACTTTCTGTGTAGATGGTGTTGATACAGCAATACCCATCCCTGATCCCGGGAGAACAGAGAGCACTTTATACTGAAAAGAACAAGCACAGACCAAAGATACCTTATATGCACTGAACAACTGCAGGGAGTGTTGAGAAGGTTATGCAACTCGTCAGAGGTAGAACCCCCAGCCACAGCTAACAGACCTGTATCAAAAGCAAGAAGAGGCCAGACGCAGCTCCACGCCAGGAGACACCAGTGGCCACTGAGCAGGCGTGCACCCTGCTCTTCTGCAGCGTACTAGTTTGCGTCTGTGCAAGTATCTTGTTATTACACATGTGCATGAATACAAACAGGCAAGAGTGTGCAAGCGCGTGGAGTCTGACAGTTTGCCTATAACCAATATTCGTCAACTGCTTAAAGCAGGAAAAACACCAGAGAAAGGTTCTTTTCAAAAAAAAAATGAGTATGTGCAGTTGGGCTTTTCGAAGAAATACAGCTGGCTGAACCAGAGAATATGCTAAGCATGGAAGGAGGCTGGGTCTGGCCTGTTTTCATTCACCACAAATGAAAATGAGGCGCACTGTGTTTTTATGCTTAGCTGCACAATCTCTGCCTCATCTTCATCAAGAAGCTACACAGATATGAAAGGACTTTTATGGCAGTAAAGGCCTACTAAACAACACACCAGCATTGCTTTAAGTGTGGTGCTTAAAATACAACAGTATGAATTATTAATTCCAATGAGAATGTTCAGATTGAGCTCAAACCATCCCCTTTATAGATATGTGACACAAATGGAAGGAACTCATTTGCAAATCTGGATGCGCCTAAACAGTAGACACCAGACTGAATTATTTCTTTGCACATGATTTAATCTGTGGCAGTCACAGCCACAGGATGTGACAGAAAGCAGGGATATCTGTATTTAAGACAGTTTGAGAGAGGGCAACAAAAAGCAGTAACACACAGTGTGATGCTAGGCATGGAATGAAGCCACTGGTGACAGCAGGCTGATAAAACTCAACCAGAGGGTCACATTGTACTTGCCAGGCTCCTAACCATCCACTTTTCACTCTCTTAGTGATGGGATTCTATCTAGACAAAACCCAGTCTGGTTCAGTAATGCTCCTCTAATGCTTTGCCTTTCTCCACTGACAGCAATCCCTCTCCCCTCCAAGACATTTAAGATGTTGCATCTACTGACATCAACACTCAAATTTAAGTTAACATTACACAATTTCTGCTAACAAAAATAACTTCTCAAGGCCTCCACAGCTTGAGTCAACACAGGAGGTAAGAAACTACACAACTCTAATTTTCAAATAATTCAGGAGTCTAACAGTTATGCAAACTTTTATGCTCTTAGTGAGTTTGCATGTGGCTAGTCTAAACGGCTAAACAAGCGTTTATGAAAAATGTTATTGATCAAAGAATAATAGTTTTTTATATATATAATAACATATATAATATATAGTTATATAAACTATCAATGTCATGCTTCCACGCCTCGCCCCCCCAAAATAAAACCGCACCACAAACAGAAAATCAAGACATAAACTAGTTGAACAGAAAATCAACTTTCTCCCCTATCCGCAGCCCAAAACAGACATACCTTCTGAATATCTGTTATATCCGTCAGCTTTATAACTTTATTTCTTTTAGATGAGCCGGACTTGGAGCTTTCAAAGCACAAGTAACTGAAGACAAGAAAAGAAAATGCTCATTTTGATACAGCATTCTAAAACAAAGCCCACAGAATATGCAATTTGGCTAATTCAGTTATTGCTTCCAATTCAGAATGGATATTCATAAAATCTAGCAACTGGCTAACGTGTCTGAAAGCCCAGAATATACAGTATGCTCCGCCAAAAAAATACTGTTTTTATATGACTGTATTTAATGTCTAAACCGAAGCCCCTTAAAGGTATAGGAAACAAGTAGAGACTTCAACAGTTGAAACACCATATCTCAAAAGGGTTGTAAGTCTTTTCGGAGAGTAAAAGCAGATTAATGGAAAAATGTTGTGTTAGTTTCATGTTTTGTGATGCAGACAAAAGCTCAGATTTCTAAATGCTGCAGGTTCTAAATACTCTCTGTCACTAGGTGACACTGCATACAGATTAGCTTTACTTCCATTCATTACACTCCAAAGGAATTTCAGGACAAGAGCCAAACAGTAGTGATACTTATTTCAGCACAGGGCAGGGGGAAAGAGAAAGTAAAGGCTAAAATAAAAACAAAAAAGAACAACAACAACAACAAAAAAAAACAATTACTAGTTTTGAAACCAAGGCTAGAATTTCTATTTTTTGTTGGTTCTGTAGCACATTGCTTCAAGGAAGCCACACATTCAATTTGCTTTAAAAAATGAAGCAAGGAATATTTGCCATATAACTATTAATCACAACTCCCAAAATACAATCAGCTTTTAGGTTTCTTTTTTAACAAGCACACAGTGAGAATGTTACACATATCATGGATTGCAGCAACTAACAACTGACTATGCAGAGCTGTTCTCCATTCCCATGCAAGCCTTTCCAAGACAAAAACATGTTTGTTAAGCTTTACCACGCCCCAGATTTAGATCTCCATCTCCTATAGTGCTTTGAGGTTTCAAAGCACCATGAAAAGGCACTTTATATCCACTTATAAGAGGAGCGTTGTTTCAAAATATTGTCAAAGGATCACTTTCAGGTTATTTTTTTTTAATGTCTGTTGCATTTCCTTCCTAAGAATCGTGTCAAGTGTAATGACTCACTTTTCTGTGACATAAAGAATTCCATTCCTGATGTAGTCTGTAGGCATCTTCCTATCTCTATTAATCAAGCAACAACGCCAGCCATTTTCACACACTAAAAAAAAAAAAAAAAACATTAGAAGAAATCTTACTTTAAGAAAGAGAGAAACAGCAATTACCTTATAAAACAGCAGAATGGAAAATGAACACAGAAAAAGTATTCAACTTCAAACTATCCTTAGCTTTTTAGAACATCTTCCACTGATGTTGCAATACCTGCCAAAGGACGCTCATTTTCTGACAGGTTAAAAACTTCATGGAAATTCCCTCTCTTGGTGGTATGGAAACGGCTAGTGTCTTCATCTTTGTTTATTCCAGTTGGGGCATTTGAGCCCACGTAACTTCTGGATGCTGCTGTTTGAAGCTGGAAAAAAAAAAAAAACGCCATTCCAAAATTCGAACAGCAACATTCAAAACTGTGCTCTTAAAAACTTGGCTAACTATTCTTCCTTAAAAAACTGTAGGACAACAATCTTCATTGACTACCTCAGTGAAGCTGACTTTGGACGGCTGCACCATACTACTTCCATATCACAAGGCTGTCAGGTGCCGGCTGAAGACAGCCTTTCAGAGTGCTGCACTTCGATGGGCACCCTTTGCAGGCGTGAAAGGGCATGGTGCTAGACACTCCTGTCTACCATTTCTGTCTGAGCTCTCTACAGAGCTCTCTCTCTAGAGCTATCTAGAGATACCATTTCTCTACTGTAAAGGGTATATCTGATTAGATACTGCTAAGCCACTGCACACAACTCCAAATTACTACACTAGTGGGACTAACAGTAGCTAATATATTATCAGTACTCAGCTTGTCCTCAAGAGACAGGCCACGACATTTTTGCACAAAATAAGTTTAGAAATAAAAAAAAAAAGAGAGCAAACAAAGAAAAAGTCACACAAAACTGCATAAGCTCATTATGAATACAAAAGCTGAAATTTAAAGGAAGTTTTCCACGCTACGATCCATACCTTTTCATGCCCTGACAGCTAGCAGGAAAAGAAACAAACAACACAAATGTGACAGTGACAAAAGAAAAAAGTGAAGTCTATTTAACAGTATAATAGATAGAATAAAACATGAACTGTGTGAAGCTGCAAGATCTTGCTCACATACCAAAAGACTACACACAATGAATGCAATCAAAAATAAGAGTTAGCAGTGGTTAGAGCACACCAGTTCAATTTATTCAGGTTGTGTTAGAGTCATTGATCTACGCTTTCCTTTGAAGTTGCACTGAATTTTGAGTGTTGACATACAAAATAAAACTGGAATGGCTGTCAGCATCCTTGGGGAAAAAAAAA